>OZ023205.1:23694749-24002249 GCA_963995525.1 Escarpia spicata | reverse complement strand
GCCGAGAGTGGGATGGAAGCCTGAGATCTTGAATGAGAAAGGATGAAGTGCCGAGAGTGGGATGGAAGCCTGAGATCTTGAATGAGAAGGGATGAAGTGCCGAGAGGGGGATGGAAGCCTGAGATCTTGAATGAGAAGGGATGAAGTGCCGAGAGAGGGATGGAAGCCTGAGATCTTGAATGAGAAGGGATGAAGTGCCGAGAGTGGGATGGAAACCTGAGATCTTCAATGAGAAAGGATGAAGTGCCGAGAGAGCGATGGAAGCCTGATATGTTGAATGAGAAGGGATGAAGTGCCTGGAGTTCGATGGAAGCCTGAGATGTTGAATGAGAAGGGATGAAATGCCGGGAGTGGGATGGAAACCTGAGATGTTGAAAGAGAAGGGATGAAGTGCCGAGAGTGGGATGGTAGCCTGAGAAGTTGAATGAGAAGGGATGAAGTGCCGAGAGTGGGATGGAAGCCTGAGATCTTGAATGAGAAGGGATGAAGTGCCGAGAGTGGGATGGAAGCCTGAGATCTTGAATGAGAAAGGATGAAGTGCCGAGAGCGGGATGGAAGCCTGAGAACTTGAATGAGAAGGGATGAAGTGCCGAGAGTGGGATGGAAGCCTGGGAACTTGAATGAGAAGGGATGATGTGCCGAGAGGGGGATGGAAGCCTGAGATCTTGAATGAGAAGTGATGAAGTGCCAAGAGTGGGATGGAAGCCTGAGATCTTGAATGAGAAAGGATGAAGTGCCGAGAGTGCGATGGAAGCCTGAGATGTTGAATGAGAAGGGATGAAGTGCCGGGAGTTTGATGGAAGCCTGAGATGTTGAAACAGACGGGATGAAGTGCCGAGAGTGGGATGGAAGCCTGAGATCTTGTAAGAGAAGGGATGAAGTGCCGAGAGTGGGGTGGAAGTCTGAGATGTTGAATGAGAAGGGATGAAGTGCCGAGAGTGGGATGGAAGCCTGAGATGTTGAAAGAGAAGGGATGACGTGCCGAGAGTGGATGGAAGCCTGAGATGTTGAATGAGAAGGGATGAAGTGCCGAGAGTGGAATGGAAGCCTGAGATGTTGAAAGAGAAGGGATGAAGTGCCGAGAGTGGGATGGAAGCCTGATATGTTGAAAGAGAAGGGATGAAGTGCGGAGAGTGGGATGGAAGCAGGTCAAAGATCGTAACAAGCAAAGACAACAAGTCAAGAGACACACTATAAAGCGTAAAGGCAAAGCTGGAGAAACGAACCAGGTAAAGGAATGCAAGCGCAAAATGTGGCTTAACGCATTCTTACTCAATTTCGTTGCGATTTAAAACGAGTGCAATTTACCCACACTTGCGGAGATGCAAACTGTATTCGTTGCGACACCGAACCCCCCAAGGGATCGCACCTAGGGGGTGCGTTTCATTAGAACACAAGTGCGATGTGTATGACTATCTGAGAGACGCGTACCGCCTGGTAGGTCTAGGTGTGGATGAACGTACTGCCCGCGGGCACACAGATCCCACGAAAACGGTGGTTTGACCCCCTCAACCCCGAGGGTAGTGCATTGCCTAGAAGTTGTATAATCACCTTCGAAGTGTTACGAGCCAAACAGCTGTTACGTTCGGGAATGCTGGATTATGCCATGGCCAATTACGTAATGTCGTAACCTTCGTAACCAACTCGCCACCCATCCTGCCTCTAATTAAAGGGGTAAACAAGTACATATTAATGTATTGAATGCTACAGCGCGGTGACTTAAACATTGTGGTGCTGGTCTCATTACCAGGACTATAAGCATTGTGGAATGAGACAAACTTACATATCAGTTTGTATTTTCGTGATATGTGCACAAGCGATTGCCATGTGAATGTTTTAGTTAAAACAAAAAACAGAAACAACATAAAAGCAACAACAAACACATTTGAAGTAATCATATAATGTAATACAACATTCTTCTTCTTCCGCGAACTTGGTTGTAATACTAAACCCGTCGGTTGTGTATGTATGTGTGTGTGCGCGCGCCCGCGCGTAAATGCGTGTGTGCATCTTCCGAAAGCTCTATTACGTTCCTTTCCAGACCATGTTGCAAGGCTATTTTTATTTAGATATTCTAAGTGTTGCTTTCACAGATACAGCCTATAAATCCTGCACGTTGTTTTCTAATTTAACTATATTTTCTAATATTCCTATATACGACACAAATTTACTCGATTATAATAAAACTAAAACATGTTGAGAAAAAATGTTCAAAAGAGGAAGCATGTGGTATAATGATTATTATCTCTTGCCAATTACAATGTCAAAAGGAAGTCATGCGGAATGGAATTTGAAAATAAATGTGTTTCAAATTCTAAAGCCATCCACGCAAACCACTGGTGGTTGTTGACTACACGACACCAGGCAAATATCCTACGCAATGTGTGGACGTTCGCCTAATTCGTTGTGCTGCTGTACTTTGTCGTCGAAGTATCTGTCCCCGCTGATCGTGCTTCTGGAACCACGAAAATGGCACGATGCACAAACGTCCGCGTTCCACATCCCTACAAGAGGGTGGCTACAGGAAATCCCAAAACAATGACCCCGTTAGACCCTTCTCACGAGCGGCTGAGCGATATAATGTGTACCCAAATAATAATAACGTCTTCTCCCCGAACATTACATCCACGAAACCTAAACAACTGAATCTCGAAAGACAACGATATGATTGGCTCGCTTATCTCCAGCGTTTTGGCAAGGCACGATGATGACTAAAACCTATTTATCGATGTCGAAGGAAACGAAATTCCTCACTGAGGTACATACGTATGACATGTCGTCGACTACAGAGCACATAGACTCTAGACCATATTCATATATTCACGCATAAGCCAAAGCTTAGTGAGTGCTCAGTTCAACAAGTCGAATAAAAACTTACACAAACCGACTGCAGCTTTATTATGTCGTAATCCATTAAATACACCTGTTTATTGCAGTGTTCTGTATAAAATAATCAATACTGCGTAACGCTAGACTAAACACTCTATCAGCCGATGTGCCGTATTGTATACGGCGACTATACCACTTCCCTAGTTGAATGACAACTCTAATTATCCACAATGTCGATTCCGTTATATCATAATATATCACGATGTGCGCGACTTTCACAATATCATTTCGTGCACCGGTCCAGAAGCAACATACACTGTTCGGTTCAGCGGTCAACACTCGAGTTACACAATTGATCCATGCCCCCAAACGAGACTAGATTATGAAGTATTTACTGGTTATGAAGTAACTACTGGTTAACGATGCACAGCAATTACATAGCTGGTACTGTCAATAGGAACGTGCAACAGGTAGCCTCGTAGGGCTTGACGGGTCACATTTGGTTTTATCTGTAGACCCGTCACTGCATCGAATCATAGTTCAATCTGCCAATACGGCACTCGCTCAAGAAATTCCGTTCTCTCAGCTGTGTTGCCGTTGCATTTAATCATAGTTCAACCTACCAATAGTGCTACCGCCATAATAGTTTAGTGTGTCAGTAACGCTGTTGCAATAAGTGATTGTGCCCTATTGGCTGAGTCGTCAGAGTATCAAATCATAGTTCAGTCTATCAGCAGCGCTCAAATATGACAGGTAGAAACGCTACATATTTAATAATAACAACAACAATAACAACAACGATATAGAGGAGTTCTATGGTGAAAATTCCTCGGAATCCCGAGCTCAGTGGTGCAACAAGATTAGGCATAATTCTCACGAACGTTGAACAGTGCACAAATTGTCAACGGATTAACTCGTGTGCTAAGAAGGTAATGAGAGTATCCGACATTAAACAGACTTCACCGGCTGTTAGACTAGTTTATTCCAACACCAACTAAGCTTCTGTGAAGCCACGCCACGTTTACTATATATAAGCACAACCGACTCATTCATTCCATTCCATTCACACCAGCCGCTGTTTTATAGCAAGATACTCGTTCATTGAGTTGAACGAACCGAGGCACCGCGGAGTGAACGAAACTGCACAAGCTTCGAAACGCCAACACGATGATTCAAACATCGGTTCTCTCGATAGAATGTCTGAAGTTCCATCTACTGTGCTACCACGCTTCGATCTAGGAGCGCACGCAATGCTGCTGACTGTAGTTGAGATGGTAAACGCAAACACGTGCTACAAGTCGTTAATGAAGCCGCTGGTAGCAAACGCACGTCAAAGGCAGATCCATATAAATCACACCAAATTGCATCACATGAAACATTCCGTTCGTGGAATGCACCAATTCACCCATCTATCATCACGTCTGGCCTCATCCCGCCAACCCATGGAGCTGGTAGGATTCGTTGTGTATGCAATGTATTTAGGCCAGAACTGGACGAGCAATGTATGCAATTAATCCGCGCTATAGTGTCAATATCAACAGCTGTATAACGTCTGTCCGGCGTGTTCTATTGCGTATTTTTATTTAAGCCTCAACCTATGACTTGTGGCAATATTACTCCTCTAGTGTTGAAGTGCTGATGCACATACGACAATAAATTACTTGAGGATATGCAATCATGCGTGAATGTCCTGGGGGAATGTTCGGGCATACACGACGTCGTGTACCTTTAAAGACACCTCATTTGCTGGGTTCTTGTGCCAAGCATCATAATGTTTTAAGTTTCTGATAATTCGACGTTCCCGCTCATGGGGTTTCGAGGCTATATTTGGCGGAGATAGATCGTAGAAATTGATGGTGTAAAAAGTGGATAAACAAGTGGAATTACTGATTAATAAGTATTAATTTTGCCTTAATATCATTCATAAAGTTGCAATAAACATATATTGAGTAGCAGTTGTGCTTAAAGTTAGTTAGTTAAAGTATTTTAGAACACCTTAGTATAGTGAGTGATAATAGGGTAACTCACTTAGGCGGCTTAGCCTTCGATAAGTTGTAAACAAGATTTAACAAACCTGATTATGTGGTAGAATATATAGGAGATAAAGTAATAACCATCAAACTACTTACATAAGATAATATCTGTGTAAGCCAGTACTTGCTATATAATTTGGTTAGGTAGCATTGTTGTTAAAATTAAGCAAGGGCGATAGTCGGGTGGCGTAACCTAAATAAATAAAGCAGCCTAACATAACGTAATTGATTGTATTTAAATTAGGTCACTACCGGTGATGTTAGCGTTCGTGTTAGGATAAATAGTCGGCTGTGTAATTGAAATTTTTTACCTAAAGTGTGCTGTAGTACACAGGAAACAGTCTTTATAAAGACTAAGTTAGTTAAGTTATTAAATAAATTCTGATCGGGATATGGCGATCACTGCCACAGCTGGGTAGATTTTGCATTGTCCGGGTGTGGAAAGTCATGGGCAGAAACCATGGAGGAAGGATTCACCTTTCAGTGCATTGGATGTTGGAAGGTGGAGTGTTTGCAGAAGGAGATAGTTAGGTTGACGGATATTGTGAAGGGAATGGAGATGGGAATTAGCAAGGAGGCAGGTCGAATGGAGAGAGACGACAGGGAGAGAGGTGAGGATACTGCAAGACTGAAGGAGAATAGCAGTGGCAAGAAAACTTAGGAAAGGAGATTGAGAGGAGAGATGGTGATTGGAGGGGAAGAAATTGGAAAATCGACAACAGAAAACGTGACAAGCGTGAAGGTGACAGGGAAGAAAGTGACTGTAGAGAAGGAGGGAGGGAAGATGGAACGGGAGAGGAGAGAGGAAAATGAGACAGGACGAAAGAAGAAGGGACGAAAGGAAGTGAGAGCAAATGTGATAGAAGAGAAGTCGATAAAAGGGACGCTGACAGGAGGAAAGGTGACAAGAGAAAAAGCGACAGGAAAGAATGGATCGGAAGAGAATGTGACAGGAGAGAAGACGGCAGGGGGGAAAGACAACAACCAGACAGATGCAAACCAAAGAAGGAGCTATTCTAAGGCAGTGATTGAGGGGGCAATGAGGAAAGAGAGGGTGTTTATGGGTGACTCCATTATGAGAAAGACGGACAAGACACTGAGCGAGGGGAAGGACATCGTTGTTTGTTTACCGGGGGCTAGGATTGAACATGTAACTGACAGGGTAGAGAAGGTATTGGGACATGGCAAGGGGGGGGTCTATACTGGTACATGTAGGAACAAATAATGCAGACAGGGAGGGAACAACTGCGATAGTACAGAAGTATAGACAGTTAGTGAGGAAGCTAAAGAAGACGAGAGTCGAACAAGTTATTTTGTCAGGAATTTTGCCAGTAATGGGAGGAAGGGGGGCAACGTATAGAAACTGCAAGAGGATGGCGATCAATGCACTAGCTGAGCAGATGTGTGAAGAAGAGGGGGTGGGATTCACAGATTTATGGAGATACTTTGTTAGAAGGGAAGATATGTACATGAGAGATGGCCTCCATCTTAGTGGAAAGGGGGCAGCAGTTTTCTCAGAGAATCTGCTGCAATCTGTTGACAGTGGGACAGGTTGCATCTATTTCAACTAGATTCGCAGGGGGGACTCACAGAAAAGCCTGAAAATGGAGGCATAGATAAAGACAGCACAAATAAATCAACAAATAACAGTCTGGAAAACTCTTCTGAAGCTGGATATAAATGTGTTTGTTTAAATGCAAGGAGTATAGTAAACAAAAGAAATGAACTAAACATTATGGTAGAAGATATTGACCCTCATATAATAGGTATAACCGAATCCTGGACCACCACCGATATATCAGATGCTGAATTGGGACTGACAGGATATGTAATGTTTAGAAAAGATAGAATAGGAAGAAAGGGAGGTGGAGTTATTTTATATATTAAAGAATCTATTCAGGCTTATGAAATAAAATTTGAAAGAGAAGCAGATTGTGAAGAAGCTGTTTGGTGTAACATAGTTACAGGAAACTCAACGTTAACAGTTGGGTTAGTTTATCGAAGTCCAAACATAAGCATAGAAGATAATGAAAAAATACAAAACGCTATAAGGGAAGTAAGCAAATGGGACTGTATTATTATGGGGGATTTTAATCATGGGCATATACAATGGAAATCTCTACAGAGTATGGGGAGAGAGGACCACAAGTTTTTAGTTTTAGTTCAAGATACATTCCTTTCTCAACATGTGCTAGAACCAACCAGGGGTGAGAATGTGTTAGACATAGTTTTGTCCTCACAGAATGAATTAGTTGACAATGTCAAGATATGTGAGCCACTGGGGAGTAGCGATCACAACCAGATACATTTTACCATCAAAGTAAAATCAGAAAGGAATAGCAAAAAGCAGTATATGAGAAATTTCCACAAAGGAAGGTATAAGGACATGAGGAAATATTTAGCAAAGATAGACTGGAATAAGACACTGAAAAATAAGACGGCAACAGAATGCTGGAATATATTAAAGAGTGAAATTAAGTGCATAATCGATAAATTTGTACCCTTCAAAAAACAAGGAAAACGGTCCAAAAAGAAATACTTATCGAAAGAAGCCATTAGAAAAATTAAGTATAAACAAATGATGTGGAAGTCATATAGATGTACTGGAAATGATGAAGACTACAACAATTATAAAGAAGCACTTAACCAAGCTACAGCTGAAATAAAAAATTCAAAGAGAAGCTATGAACAACAATTAGCTAGTAATATAAAACATGACAGCAAGAGTTTTTATGCGTATGTTCGAAGCAAACAGAAAGTTCAAGATAAGGTCGGTCCTCTAGAAGATAGTGCTGGAAATATAATATCAGAGGGATTCATAATGGCAGAAGACCTGAATGAGTACTTTAGTTCAGTGTTTACCAGGGAAGATATTAGTTCACTGCCAATACCAGAGGCTAAGTTCAAGGGGGCAGATTCAGACTATTTAGGACAATTAATTGTAACCCCGGAAATGGTAGCTAAGAAAATAAGGGCTATGAAGGATAAAATCACCTGGAGTGGATGGTATTCCACCCAAACTACTATTGGAAATTGTAGAACAAATTATCATACCACTTGCAACAGTTTTCAACTTGTCATTAGAAGAGGGAGTGGTTCCTTTAGAATGGAAAGAAGCAAACATTATACCGTTATTCAAAAAAGGTTCGAGAAACAAGTCAGAGAACTATAGACCAGTGAGTTTAACATCAGTGATTTGTAAATTATTAGAAAGACTAATTAAAGATCACATGGTGGATTTTCTTGTTAAACAAAACTTGATAAACCCATCTCAACATGGTTTTTTTAAAGCGAGGTCATGCTTAACAAATATGTTATGTTTTTTGGAAGACATCATTAAGTGAGTAGATGAGGGATCACCAGTAGATATCGTCTACTTAGATTTTCTAAAAGCTTTTGACAAAGTACCATATCAAAGATTACTGCTTAAACTAAAGGCCCATGGCATAGGAAATGGTATAATAAACTGGATAGAACAATGGCTGATTGACAGAAGACAACGTGTAGTAGTTGATGGGGAGGCTTCAAACTGGAAATCGGTATTGAGTGGGGTACCACAGGGATCAGTATTAGGTCCTATATTATTCTTAATATACATCAACGATTTGGATGATGAAATAACAAGCAAGGTGTTGAAATTTGCGGATGATACAAAAGTGTTTAGAAGGATTAAAAGTGATGGAGATAGACAGCATTTACAAGATGATCTTGACAGGTTGATCAAATGGTCTGAAAAGTGGCAAATGATGTTCAATTTTGGGAAATGTAAATGCCTCCACATAGGACATGGGAACGAAGAGGTAGAATATACAATGGGGGGTACTGTACTAAGTACTACTGTAAAAGAAAAGGACTTAGAGTTAACCGTTAGTGCTGATATGAAGATTTCAGAGCAGTGCGGAATTGCAGCTTCAAAGGGAAATCAAATCCTTGGATTAATTAGGCGAAACATAACGTATAAGGAAAAAGAGCTAATAATACCGCTGTACAAAACAATAGTTAGGCCTCATTTAGAATATTGTATTCAAGCGTGGAGGCCATATCGCAGGAAGGACATAGATATGCTAGAAAGAGTGCAGAGGAGAGCAACTAAAATGATACCAAATCTGAGGGATCTTAGTTATGAAATACGCCTAAAAAAATGCGGGTTAACAACACTAGAGACCAGGAGATTGAGAGGAGATCAGATAGAAGTGTTTAAAATATTGAAGGGTTATGAAAATATTGATAGAAATATGTTTTTCTCAGTTAAGAAAGATAGAAGGACTAGAGGACATGATCTTGCATTAGCAAAGGAGCAGAGTAGATTGGATATAAGAAAGTTTTCATTTTCACAAAGGACTGTAAATGAATGGAACAGATTACCTGCTGATTGTGTGGGTGCTAGTAGCGTGAATATGTTTAAAAATAAAATCGACACATACCTCAGACGGGCGGGATACACATAGATAAAAAGGTCGGACTCTCGATAAGCCAAGGGCTTCCTTGTCCACCTGCTACCTAGAGTTAATTCTCTGGGTGGCAATCTTGTTAAATCTGGTTAAATGTCACCTGGTTCTGTGGCATTAACTTGTACATTCGGGCGACATGAGGCCGTAAATGTGTGTATGCTCTCCCCACTAATCTGACAACTAGAGCCTTCTTTACTACGGCCTGGCCTTCACGTATCTTGGCAGCTGGAAAGACTTTTCTGCAAGTAACATGGCGTAAACGATGCACTAGGGCAGGATGTGAGTTGTATGCCTGTGGAACAGCAGCAATTAGACAGGAGAGCACTTAGAGGTAGACCTACAATGTCTGAACGTTTAGTTTTCGTAAAATCCTCATGTACCGCGGGTAAATTATATCCGTTCTAACACGTAGACCGCCCAAATATATTTTTAATAATAATAATAATAATAGTATACTTATAAATAACGGCTATATCCTCAGAATCTCATTTCAGGGGCGCAACACACAGTAATCATTAGGCAAAGTCATGAACAGGAAAGAGCAAGCGTCAACAATAGGGCAAGGAACCGGTGAAGATTTCGGGTGGGAATGCAATTTAAAACGAATCAGAGTTGAGTTTTTGTTTACAAAAGGGGGCTATTGTTTCAAATGATTTAAATTTAATAGGGAGTTCATTGATACCGTGCCTCGCATGAGATCCTACGTCGGCAAGAACCATTAAAACACCAATAGATCCGGCATGGCCACCAACTGACATTCACGTGCACCAAAACAACGAGCAGAAGGAAGTCAGCATTTTGGATAGGAGTCGGAACGTTGTGATTTATTTGCGGGGGGGGGGCTGAGCCGTAGCCGGAACCGGAGCCAGAGCCTCAGCAATTCGTTGTTATCGGACATGACATAAGGTTTTTGTTTTATGGTGTCGAGGAAGGTAGTGTTGGAAGACGTTGTCAGTGTCAATGGTGTAGTTTTGGAGATTATGTTTCGTGGTTCGAGGATGGGTAATGTTGGAGATATTTCGCGTTGGCAATTAATAGAGCTGCAGATTTTTTGGGTGCCTCCAGCTACACCACCACTGCCGATTACAGAAACATCAATATAGTATTATCGGGTTAAGCCACCACTCTAAATGTTGGAGTTCTCAAATCCCATTCCGTTCCAGCGCCTACACGTTGGCAATGCACCAAAGAACAGATGTGTTTTTCAGTATTGTTATTATTATGATTACATTTTACTGATGTAGGCCAACTGAATTCGCCGCAGGTCGAAAAATCCCATTATTGTTATCCATGTCTGGTAGTGCGTAATGTTTGCGATTTTCACTTAAATAAAAAGTTTGTTTTGTCGCCAATAGCAATAAAATGTGCTTTGCAGTGTATTGTACGGGTACAAATTGGCTCCAACTGGTGGACGATATACGGTTTCAGTTAAAGTATGGTGCAGTATTACATATAGGCCTATTTATTGACTAGAGCTGTTCGTTATCCTTATTATATTTGTAATTAACGGTGTTGATGTCAGAATTGATAGATTAAACGTAAATATTTTTATTCGAATTATTACTACCGTTTTCGGTTGTTTAGCATCTCTCATTTGTCTAAAAGATAAAACTGAGTTGCTTTAATCTATATTACACCCCGCTGTATATTTCACCAAACAAAACAATATCAGAATTCAATAACTGTAGTCGTTGGATCAAATTGAGCGTCAGGATGTGTTATTCGACGGTTTTCAATTGTAATAAAAACTAGTCGTATTAGAGGAGGAACATGTAGTTATTTTACTTTTGTACACGAATTCAATTTTTTTAAGAACTTCAGTTTCAAGTTAATCATCCTGGGGAAAGCCGACGCACATTCGGTTCATTTTGAAAATAATTGGTCCGATTGTGATTGTTTCTGGTGAACTTCAATCCCGCTAATGTTCACCATTTTCCGACGCCAATGTAATGTATGCGCTTTTGAATGAATTTGGTTTTAATTTTGAATTAATAATATGAGACAAACACAAATGCAGTTAAACACACACACCAACACACACACACGCGCGCGCTCGCGCACGCACACACACACGCACGCACACGCACACGCACACGCACACGCACACGCACACGCACACGCGCACGCGCACGCGCACGCGCACGCACGCACACGCACCCACACACCATTAATCCGCGCTATAGTGCCAACGTCAACAGCTGTATAACGTCTGTCCTTACCTTATATTGCGTATTTTTATTTGCGCCTTAACCTATGACTTGTGGCAATGTTACTACTCTAGTGTTGAAGAAGTGCTGATGCACATACAACAATAAATTACTTGAGGATATGCAATCATGCGTGAATGTCCTGGTGGAATGTTCGGGCATACACGACGTCGTGTACTTTTAAAGACACAGCATCATTTGCTGGGTTCTTGTGCCAAGCATCATAATGTTTTAAGTTTCTGATAATTCGTAGTCCAACAGTAATCGACATGGTTGCGTCATATCCACATCCAACCTTTACATCTGCTTTCCGTAGAACACATTGGAAGCGGCGGCGATGCTAAGCCGTACGTGTACTGTTGCGTTAATAGGTATTAATCGCGGTCTTGTTCTCGACTGAACTATGTTAGAAAGCAAGACGTTTCGTGACAACTGGCAAACCTATAATCGTGCATCTTTTCAGACGTTCCCGCTCATGTCACCTGGTTCTGTGGCATTAACTTGTACATTCGGGCGACGTGAGGCCGTAAATGTGTGTATGCTCTCCCCACTAATCTGACAACTAGAGCCTACTTTACTACGGCCTGACCTTCACGTATCTTGGCAGCTGGAAAGACTTTGCTGCAAGTAACATGGCGTAAACGATGCACTAGGGCAGGATGTGAGTTGTATGCCTGTGGAATAGCAGCAATTAGACAGGAGAGCACTTAGAGGTAGATCTACAATGTCTGAACGTTTAGTTTTCGTAAAATCCTCATGTACCACGAGTAAATTATATCCGTTCTAACATCTAGACCGCCCAAATATATTTTAAATAATAATAATAATAATAGTATACTTATATATAACGGCTATATTCTCAGAAACTCATTTCAGGGGCGCAACACACAGTAATCATTAGGCAAAGTCATGAACAGGAAAGAGCAAGCGTCAACAATAGGGCAATGAACCGGTGAAGATTTCGGGTGGGAATGCAATTTAAAACGAATCAGAGTTGAGTTTTGTTTTACAAAAGATGGCTATTGTTTCAAATGATTTAAATGTAATGGGGAATTCATTGATACCGTGGGTCGCATTAGATCGTACGTCGGCAAGAACTACTAAACACCAATAGATCCGGCATGGCCACCAACTGACATTCACGTGCACCAAAACAACGAGCAGAAGGAAGTCAGCATTTTGGATAGGAGTCGGAACGTTGTGATTTATTTGCGGGGGGGGGGGGGCTGAGCCGTAGCCGGAACCGGAGCCAGAGCCTTAGCAATTCGTTGTTATCGGACATGACATAAGAAGACGGGGTGGGGGGTAGTGTTGGGGATTTTTTGCGGTTCGATGGGGGAAGTGTTGGACATATTTGCCGGTGTCAAGTGTTTTTTATGGTGTCGAGGGAGGTAGTGTTGGAAAACGTTGTCAGTGTCAATAGTGTAGTGTTGGAGATTATGTTTCGTGGTTCGAGGAATGGAATGTGTTATTCGACGGTTTTCAGTTGTAATAAAAACTAATCGTATTAGAGGAGGAACATGTAGTTATTTTACTTTTGTACACGAATTCATTTTGTTGAAGAACTTCAGTTTCAAGTTAAATCATGCTGGGGAAAGCCGACGAACATTCGGTTCATTTTGAAAATAATTGGTCCGATTGTGATTGTTTCTGGTGAACTTCAATCCCGCTAATGTTCACCATTTTCCGACGCCAATGTAATGTATGCACTTTTGAATGAATTTGGTTTTAATTTTGAATTAATAATATGAAACAGACACAAATGCAGTTAAACACACACACACACACACACACACACACACACACACACACACACACACACACACACACACACACACACACACACACACACACACACACACACACACACACACACACACACACACACACACACACACACACACACACACACACACACACACACACACACACACACACACACACACACACACACACACACACACACACACACACACACACACACACACACACACCACACACACAGGCACGCGCACACGTACACGTACACGCACACGCACACACACACACACTGACGACGGAACGTGGTGAATATTGGGAGCCGAGGATCTCCAAAAAGCTACATTTGCACCCCTCTCGAGGCTCGCCAAAACACCACCTTCAGGATCCGAGGATCTCCAAAACGTCGATTTGCCCCCCCCCCCCCCTTCTTGTGATGCTCACCAAAAACCCTGATTTGCACGCCATTTTGAGACACGCCAAAACACCCAATTTGAGGCTCTCCCAAACCTAAATTTGCACCACCCATCAAGCTCGCGAAAACAAATCACCTTCAGGCTCTCTACATATACTTCAATTTGCACCCCGTCCCCCATGGCTGACCAAAAACTCACAATTTTACAAAATAATCCTATCTTCAGCGCCTATATCTAGTCCCACCTAAATTATTGCGTAGGCTAATCACGCTTGCCCCCCGGTTCCGACGCCTGTGTATGTAGTATTATCACTGGCATACACACAAGCATGGAGCACCGAACCAAGAACCCCAGTTATCACCATAACAGTATTTTTATTTATAAACCCGATCATTGTGGCGCCGTCTGGTGGGTCAGTAACCGCTCTACAGTTTCCACATTTCCCCTATATGTGGCACAGGAAATACAATACTTTGTAAGTAGATGTATACACGGAAACCCAAAAGGTAATTTTTATTTAAATTGTCTAAATTAATTGTCCTCCTGCTGACCCTAACTCGACCTCTGTGCTTCAGCCCAGGGAGTGCATACAAAGCGGATGCTACTACTACTTTAGGCCAGTTAAAAAAAATACTGCCACTCGAAGTATTCAATGGTTCTAGGAAGCAAATTATCATAGAAAGAGGCGAATTGATTGTATTATACCTGATTTGATCTCACATTGTTTTTTTAACGCCAAACTGCATAGGAGTACAAGGCTTGGTGCAGCTACTCATTACTCACTGGCCGTATGGTCTACTCTAAATAACTCCGTAAGGGGGCGCCACATGCTGTTAACTTCCCAAATCAAAACACGACATCCCTTTCCTACTTGGAATATTGTTGACACTTAGTTCTCTCCTGAACGAATTATTGATACTAATTATTAAGACATGCGTAGCCAGTAGATACGACTAAACACGAACTATCATATTGTTTTAATATATGCTGTCTAAATGTATACATTACCGTAAGTTGGCAATCTCAGTTGTGTGCCTGTTTTTTTTTAAGTTGGCCTCTCCTTTAAACAGCTACAAACTGTAACGCTGAATTATTAATACTTAATACTTCTAATTAAGCTACTATACCAAAACATTATCAAATAACCATGTCTAAAAATGTACCTCAGAATAATAAAAAGTCAAACTCATGTTTAAAATAGTTACTTTGATGTAGCACTAAACAGTGATATTTTCCATCATGAAAACATCAATACTGTTTTCTACCAGGAACAAGGACATGGTGTTATCACCATAATAATATTACGTTGCTGTTATCATGTCGCCTTTCTGTTCAGTTACCGCACGTTGAGTTCCGTGTTACTTGGTGAAACTGAGGGACAATTTCCACTCATGTGTTGTTCTTTACACGTACTGTGTCGCTAACTTCTACGTCAGTATACTTAGTGTGTCTCCTGTTGTAACTAGCATGCTAGACATGGTCCCGCTTCCTCTCCCACTAGTTTGTCAATCCCTGTGAACCACTGTTTGGGTCGCGCAGGTTTGCTCTGTTTGCCACGCCTAGGTCCGATGCGAGTCAACTGCACCCAACGTTGTTGAAGATCGGCTGGTCCAATGACGCGAGTACCACATGACCTGTACGGTGATTTAGCAGGAGGATCATCACAGGTGCGTTCATGCACGATTATGACATTGATGAACGTTCGGTCTTTGATGTCTAGCAAAGATTGCCTGCTCTTGGCATTGCATTATGCATGATATGCCATTCCGTCTTCGTTTCATCGTCAGCCGCCATGCATGGGATGACGTTTCGCATTGCATTATGCATGATGAAGAACATTTGCTATTCTGTCTTCCTTCCACCGTCTTTCCCAGAGCTGCCTCACATACTGTTGGATTCTTGTCACCAGGCAAACATATCATAGTGTTGAAGTGGCGGTGGTTTCGAGTTAGGTTTGTGGAATATTGGCTGCAATGTTCTGAGGTCGGTTATTGTGTGATTTGGTCGGCTATAGACACATATATTATAACGGTTGCATGCGCAGAATACAGCTAGATCTTCATATTCTGTCAGCGAACACCTTGATTCCAGGGGAGGGGGAGGGGGAGACGGGGGGAGACGGAAATGGGGAGGGAGAGGGAGATGGAGGGGGAGAGGGAAAGAGGAGAACAAAACAGAACAGAAGTTGATTTATTTATTCAAACTGTACATAATAAAGAGAATTGGTCCAAGAATGGTGCCTTGGTGTACACCAACTGCTATTTATAAGGTATCTGATTCTACATCGCCAGTTTCTATGTATTGTGTTCTATTTGAAAAAGAGCTTTCGTAAATGTTCAGAGATACCCCATCAATAACGAAGTGCTTTAATTTACAAAGTAAGGTATTATGGTGTAAAATGTCAAATGCTTTAGAAAGGTCAAGGAATATGCTGAATGGTACCTTATTATTATCCATATCGGTTGTTATTCGGTGTACCAGGTCTAATGCAGCATATTCAGTCGAATGACCAGAGCGGAAGCCATATTGAAATTTCGAAAAAAGTTTTTTACTTTCGAAATAGGACGATAGTTGACAACTCATATTTTTTCAGTACATTTGATATAGCTGGTAGAAGAGATATTTATTATTTACGGGTTACCATTTATAAATAGTGACTTTGATTTATGAGGGAAGATCCCCATGCTAAAGACTTTTATCAGTACCGTTAAGATTTTATTATTTTGGTGCGATTTGTTTTAGTAAGTTAGTTGAAATGGAATCACTCCCGGTACTAGTTTTTATGAAAGATTGTTTATTGGTTTTGTACAATTAGTTTGTCAACGTTATTAAGCGCAATTTTGCATTTACAATTTGTGTTAAGGTAGTGCTTGAAATCGTTATCTCCTCCGTACGATATGTTATTTGTCAGTTTTCTGCCGATGTTTGTAAAAAAAAGTGTTAAATGCTAGTTTGTTTGTTGTTTCTTTATTGTTTATATTGAAAGATTCGGGAAAAGATTTGTTGTTGTTTTTTCTTGAGATAATTTCATTTATAGTTATTTGTGTATTTCTGATGTCAGATTTATATTTAGCAAACGTGGATGCACAATAACGTTGTTTGGATGCACGTATGGTTCTCTTTAATATGACACTGTATGTTTTTAAGTTAATGAGCATTACTTTGTATTCCCCTGAATCAGGATTTTAAAGTTTCATTGTCTTGTATAACCTATCTCGGAACTTTATGGATTTTAGCAGACCCATGGTGATCCATTTGGATTTTTTATGTTTGTATTTATCAACTCTAACTAATTTACTCAACGTGTAATTGTTCTTGGCTTTATCAAATTACTTCGAGTATAATATCGTAACTTAGATTATGGTCTGTCTTCAGATTTTGGTCTGGTTTGTTGTACCAATCGGATGCATTGATATTTATTATATTTTATATTTTGAGTGAGTGGCTTTATCGTTTTGTATGTTAATCTTAATCTATTTTGGGTTTGGTGGATTGTCTAACGAACTTTCTGACAGAATAAAGCATAGGAGATGGTCAGATAACTTGCTTATTAATATACCTGATATAGCTCTCTGCTATAGATTTCTGACTTTTACAGAATATATTGTCTATTTGTGTTGGGATCCGTTATCTACATGTATTATTAAGCCACCATTGCTACTATTGTTCTCTCCTTGAGCAATGCTATCGTACCCAGGTAGTTGTATATTTACTAAATCGGTTAAATTGGATATCCAGGATTCTTATAGGCAAATTGTGTGTTTGTTTGTATGTTTTGTTAGACTGGGTGTAACAAAATTGTCTAAACATTGTAAAGATTTTAAATGAACATGTTTCATTTTAATTAATTAACTGTATGTTTCAAAGTGACATCGAGCAATGTGTTTATCTGTTTAATGTGATGTGAATGAATAGAAATGGAAGAAAACATATAACGAAATATAATAAAACGTTATTAATGATAACATAATTACAATCATTCATATCATACTAAACACTTGTCAATTACAAAGGTACTCTAAAGTTAAACGATGTTACTCTAAATAATGCGTTGCAAAAAACAAAGCAAAACAAAAATTAATAAGTCAAACGTAGCATCATTAAGTAACACAATTTAAACATAACATATATTATTACAAATAATGGGAAAATATGACTTGATCATATGATGCATTCCTAAACCACTGGTAGTACTGGTGGTGTACAAAGTATGTATGTTTAAACATTGCAAAGAACAACCAAATAATGTGACATAACGCTAAATTGCGTAGTCTCTGTTTGGTATAGACTATACACTTGTTTGAGGGGTCATGCGTGGATATCGAATAGCGTGTTTGGATCGGAGGCATCTTACCATGTTACTACTCGCGATAAACACAAGTAGTTTGGTAGAGTCTACACGCATGCGAGAATGTCTTTGGAGCTCGTGATTTCACGAATCGTGTTGCGGTTGTTTTTTTATTATGACCTTGCCACTGGACAGTCATTTATTTTTTTCGCCGTTTTTATTTTCCGGGTTTCGAATGCAAGTTTGGAGCGATTTGGTCTTCGTTAACTAATGTGCGATTTCCAGTAGGGCAGGTTTTGTTGAACTCTTTGAAATCGCCCTTGGCAAGATACACAACACCTCGACGACGCTCGCTGCGAAAACGAACTATGGTGGTTCTGGGCTTTGTTTGTCCGTCAAGTGGTCGGCCGAGTCTATGGCAACGTTACAGGTCGTTACACACAATGGGTGGGGTGACGCGCAATTTATTGTTTATAATGTCTATAACTTTTTCTCAAGGTATTCACCATTCACGTCCTCGCATATCCCATTGATGCGGAGATTGGGTCTTCTCGAATATTGTTGGAGGGAATCCAGTTCATCCTCTAGAGTCACGACCCTTTTTTCGTTCTTGTCGTCAATGGCGCAGTGAAATTGGCTATTTATGTGTTTAATGTATCGATCTTGTTGAAAAAGTATTCAGCCTAAAACAGGACCGCTTTAATTTTAGGCAATGCTGTTGTCTTTTAGTAATCATTTGCAGGATCAGGTTATTGCCCATTTCTGCTGTGGCTCCACTGGCAAAAGGCTCAGTGTTCGATATGCTGTCTTTTCTTTTGTTGGGTATAGCGGCTTTGGGTGGTACGTGAATGAGGCGGACGAGGCGTAGTCGATATTGGGGGTGATTTGTTCCTACATTCACCGAACTTCAGAGTGTATGTAAAAGTTTGACACTTTAGATCGTTACGGTAAACGCTCTTCTGCTTGTCTTGCAGTGTCGATATTGTAATAGAGAGAGGTGGAGAGAGAATGAGAGAGAGAGAGAGAGAGAGAGAGAGAGAGAGAGAGAGAGAGAGAGAGAGAGAGAGAGAGAGAGAGAGAGATATATATAGAGATAGAGATAGAGATAGAGCTAGAGATGGAGATAGAGAGAGAGAGAGAGAGAGAGAGAGAGAGAGAGAGAGAGAGAGAGAGAGAGAGAGAGAGAGAGAGAGAGAGAGAGAGAGAGAGAGAAGAGAGAGAGGAGAGAGGAGAGAGAGAGAGAGAGAGAGAGAGAGAGAGAGAGAGAGAGAGAGAGAGAGAGAGAGAGAGAGAGAGAGAGAGAGAGAGAGAGAGAGAGAGAGAGAGGAAGAGAGAGAGAGAGAGAGAGAGAGAGAGAGAGAGAGAGATAGAGAGAGAAATATATATATATATATATATAGAGAGAGAGAGAGAGAGAGAGAGATAGATAGAGAGAGAGAGATAGAGAGAGAGAGAGAGAGAGAGAGAGAGAGAGAGAGAGAGAGAGAGAGAGAGAGAGAGAGAGAGGAGAGAGAGAGAGAGAGACAGACAGACAGACAGACAGACAGTCAGACAGACAGACAGACAGAGACAGAGAGGCGATGTAGCTGCACTGAGTTGTCATGAATACAGTTTGTCGTACCGTTCCTATGGCACAACTATCGTGCAACCATAGCTGAGACTATGTTTCTGAGCAGTAGAGCGTATCCACAAACCGGTGGGTCATCATGCGTGCAACATATATCGAAGTCACAGTTCCTCCGGAGGTTTATGTCGGCGACCTAACGTCTGGCATTTGATTAACGAACTTGCACCCCAGGCTGTTATTTTCGAGGGCGCCGAACGTCCACCTATAGCCAGAGCTCATTTTCTTTAAAACAGCCTGTGTCACCGGAATGAAGGAATTATTTGTATAGGAGAAGCTGTATACGTTTGTGGGCGTCACACCCTGGACCAGACCATTCATTTACCTTTCGTACGTACATACTCCTAGTTTAGTCACCCGTTAGTCAGCCGGTTGGCACTCTGCCACGTAGATACATAGTAGCCCTGTAATCACGTGCATTTGTTTGACCCCAAAATCGTGCGGTCATGACCCGTACACGTTTTATGGAGACACACATATTAACTATTACGTGGAGGTTACCGGACAACTGCTCTTAATCCAGCACAGCTGGTGCTCATATCGTTAAAGCGGCACCCAAGCTTGATTTGTTGAAATACAGGTATTTATATATGTTTCACAAATACCATTGCTTGGCTGACGTCAGGGATATAACCAACCACAAATGGCATAACCACCAGTGGGGAATTTCCCATATATACCAATGCGATCGCGTCGTTAGTGAAAGTAGTGTAGACGATATTACATGCGGACATAACGTTTAGATACACACCACGCAGTCATGGCATGTGCCAACTATGATCATGGGGTTGAGACTGTTCAGCTTGGATACAGCATGCGATAGAGTTAGCAAAGTACCTAGCAGATTAAAGACACAGCTTGTGCAAGTATAAACAGGTAAGTTCTTGTAATCGTGTCGTATCTTGGAAGCATTAAACCGCGCTTATTCGCCTATATCAGTAGTTCTTAACCCTCGATCGCGACCCACCAAACTACTGTGGGTGAGTTTTCGGTGACTCTCTGAACTTTCTTTGTTGTCCCGGTCGCCCGTATCAGATGAATTCAACGCAATAATAGATTTGTATTTTACATTATGTATGCTAAATGTTGTTTTAATCAGCATGTCCAGGCGCATTAAACCTATGTCGCTTCTCGGATTGTCTGCCTCTTTATTATCATGCGAAGTAATTCATGGCATTATATACATGTTATGTACACATTATTTAGTAATAACTGACACGTACGCACAACAGGTCATTTATTTTGAACACCCCCCTCCCACACACAAACACACATGTACACCGCGTGCCGCTCGGTTCCGGCATGCACAATCTACTTATTTGGTTGTAAGCATTACTACACGTATTGCATACATAACAATATCCTTCAACAATCTTGTCGGAATTGTCACCCCTGCTTTCGGTTTGCCGGGTATGTTGTTTTTCTACGGTTACGAACCACTGAGCGGCGCCGAGTTTTTATTTGCCCCGGGTGAAGCAAGTAAGTTTAAATCACATTTTCCCACGTTCAATACAACAGGCTTCCTCTTACAAATTACTGTCTGTGTGTATGTGTGTGTTTGTGTTTGTGTGTGTGTGTGTGTTTGTGTGTGTGTGTGTGTGTGTGTGTGTGTGTGTGTGTGTGTGTGTGTGTGTGTGTGTGTGTGTGTGTGTGTGTGTGTGTGTGTGTGTGTGTGTGTGTGTGTGTGTGTGTGTGTGTGTGTGTGTGTGTACATGTATGTAAGTGTGTGTGTCTGTGTGTGGCTGTGTGTGGCTGTGTGTGGCTGTGTGTGGCTGTGTGTGGCTGTGTGTGGCTGTGTGTGGCTGTGTGTGTGTGTGTGCGCGCGCGCGTGCGTGCGTGTGCATGGTGTGCGTACGCGTGTACGTATGTGCGTGCGCGCATCTTTGCAGTGGTCTTCCTGGATTTGATTATTTGATGTGACCATTAACACTGACACGTTTTGTTTTAGCTAACAACTTTACACGTCAGTGTAATCTAATATTATTGTGTATATTATTTGTATATTATGTTATGAATATATTCCCCTACCCAGGGTGACAGGAGTAAGAACGGGACGCGTTGAGGGGGAAAGGCTGTTGTGTATTTCTTATAAATCAACGTAAGATCTAAAGATATGATGACATGGTACCAGCGCCGAATGTAGGACTCTGGATGCCCTGGGGCAGTAATTGACTTGTCAGAGCACTAAACCAGATCGTCTTTGAGCAACTCGATCAACGCAAAATATGTTTAACATAAAAAAATATGTTGGTTACCTTCGAGCACGCATATCACCTAGCGTAGATACCCACTAGTCTTAATAGTTTGTTAGTTGTCACGATACCATGTGGCCGCACAGCATGCTTTTACCCCTTGCATTTATTTGACCCCAAATCTACGGAGGCCGTGACCCACATACAACTTATTTTATTATAAATCCGGCACTGCCGCGATGTTGCTAAATAATTCTTGACACGGGTCTAATGATATCACCAGGTGAATAGTGGGCTTTGGTCGAGTTGGTCAGACCAAAACCACTCCAATAGACGCCCTATATAGCCACCATTACAGCCTTCGAGGTCAAGATATGGCTTTCATAAAGATCTCCTTTCCTTTGTGTGGGTTCAGCAACTAACAGAGACAACGATCTTTGCCGCAGTATTAATCACTCCTGCGGCTGTTTCCCGTCTTACAAATATGCATTCATGCATGCGCGCGCGCGCGTGCGTATATATATATTGTGAATTTGCGTGCGTGTGTATGTGGTATCGTGTCTGCGTGCGTGTACATGGGGGCTCGGGCGTATTTGTTCATGCATGCATGCGGACGTTCTAGCAAATTATCTAACTATTTTTAAACGGTTCTTTCAACAACTCGATCGTAAATTTGAGATACGTCACACTTATGACTGGGGAGTTTTACCAAGGCGACATTGTTTAGTGGTCACGGCAGTATAATTTAACATGGGTTCTCTGTGTCGCGAAACCCCGCTGTCACTGTAGATAGTAAAAATACCAGTAGGCGTTTGAACGTCTCAGTATCTACATTATGTTCTATCAAAGAACATGTCGTGTGAAAAATGTCAGTTCACTCGACTATCGAAGCAGTGTGTCGTTCGGTCGTTCGGTCGTTCGGTCGTTCGGTCGTTCGGTCGTTCGGTCGTTCGGTCGGTCGGTCGGTCGGTCGGTCGGATTTTACTGACATTTTAATATCATTTGATTGCACAGCTGACACTTTGTGTGTGTAGTCCCCACCCACGACTGAAGGTGTGTAAGTAGTGTAATAATTATTATTGTATTTGTTATAAAAATATCTTTAAAAATGATTTATAATCTTGAATTTATAGTTTGATATGTAGTATTTACATTTATTTTAATCGTGATCTGGCACACTGTGTGTCATGGCAGCGTCATTATAAATGAATGAAGTCGACAAAGCAGCTAATGTAAACTCCATCAAAATAAACATTACAGCGCTACAAGTTGTGCGTTTTAGTGAATTGTAACCCACGCTATATTCATTACAGTTATCAAGCCAGGACAAGTCTGGGACGGTGCGTATCCTGAATGACCATGTCAACGACAACGCAAATGAATCAGAATACCTGACTCTCGAGCAACGCATACGTCCACGATGTACTCTTCGTCTTCGACTTCGATGCTGATTGAACAACTTTTGTAATTTTGTTCCCAAGTCCGTCTTCTGGAACCGCGTTTGAGGAGGTGTACCGTTTGTTATTAGCTATTACGCCTAATCCGCTATGAACAATACGGTCACAAAATATTCAAGTGAGTAGTTCACCTCAGCCAGGGTCAGCTTGTTTCAGCATTTTCGATTTGACATCTGACACAATAGTTTGCGTTGCGTTGGTTTCTGCGTTCGCCTTCTCAAATGCGTTAAATGTGTTAAAAACTAAATATTAATATACCTTCGAACGTTTTAGTTTGGAAATCCAGGATAATTTCAGACTCACCCCCAAAACACCCAACTACACCTACTCTTTGGGATGTCCAACTACACCACCCCTCCTATCATTTTCGATGCACCGAAACGCCTACAAACCTTTTGTCACAACAAAGCTAGCAACCAAGCACGATAACCATTAATATCAAAGATACTCGGTCATTACCTTGAACTCCTATTTGCTCAGAATGTATAATTATATACAATTTAGTATAAATCAATTTTGGGCGACAACCGCCAATTCGACGCATGCTAGTATTTGGGTAATAACCCCTTTCACGCATGTTTGTGTGACTTTATAATCCTATTATAATAAGCAAAAAACTAAATATATATTACATACTGGGCATTTTCATCGCACAGTAGCTTTCTACTGCCTGTTTTCCCGTTAGCCTTGCGGTTTTCCCGTTTTCCGTATTGATTTCTAGGCGAAAACACCCCACCCCTTAACGTAGTAGTTTCTTATTTTGCCAAACAACTACACGTAAAATACAACTGTAGTCATTTGTCCACATTAACCCATTCATCCAAATATATTTATTTTAATGAAAAGTTCATTTTTTATTTATTAGATTGTTACATGTTACATGGTAGTGTAATAATACATGTATGTTAACTTTCATCAGCATAGCATGTTTCCAAATGTAATATCTGAGATGGCCCGATTAGAACCACCTGTGCGCGAGAGTGCACGGTGTAATTTGAGACCTCGACTGCCCTTGTACAGTCATGTGTGTGCTGGTACATGTGCATGAGGGTACATACAGAACCATGTCACTATCCATGTATTTACGTAGTATAACATCAAACTGTTCTGTAACAAACAACAATAGTAAATTCTTATTAAGGCAGCTATTTGATAGGGCTTTATCTTATCCACATCACTGCTCGGAGCACTTCACATTCTACCCCAGGCAGACCTGTTCATTTCAATAACAACACTAATCTGGCCATGCTTTGTAGCAGAGTTCGTGCATGTGTTATCTCAAATAGCATGCTAGGTTCTTTTCAAGTACTGTAGTTATAGTATGAAGAAAATATATCGTATACCTTTGATGTGTAGGCATGACGTCTTGGATGAAAGCAAAATGCGCAATAATCAAGTCACTGCCGTAATGTTAATTGTGAATGAAACAATTATTTGGGCATGGAAACATGTTGGCATATTATCCCTAGTATTTAAACAATGCACTGGTAATACTAGAATGCTGTTGCCAGCTCGTGAGGTGCCATGAATATGTGGTCCCATTAGAACCCCCTGGGCATGGATGGGTTAAATTCGATTATTTCCTATTTGGCACCCGATGGTTATACCCTCGGGAATGGTGTGCTATTTTATATTTTCCTAGGCTGCAAGATAGCATATAGTACATGTATTGTTGTGAATGGTTTTCTCTTCAAACTAGAACATACCTCGGTATTAAACTAGCACTAAAGCTGTAACGAAAATAAATTAAATTGGGTTTGTTGCTATTGTCCAACTAGTATTAATGCAGCTCATTCTTTAGTTATGTATACATCTCTGTGGGTGCAGGTATTGGTTTCCTAACTAATACATTACATCACTAAGTCAAGTCAAGATTGCCTATTTTGATAGACTAATACATGTTAATTACAAGGAAATTGTAACCCTTTAATCATATTAAATTTGATTGCTTCCTAGTGTGAGCAAAACTAGCATATCTCCTTATAATTGTGAGTCATAGTACAGCGCCTAAGGGAAATGATTGTGCACATTTTGACAAAAGCATGAGAATTGGCACACGTGTATATTATGATATATAGAATCATCTCAAGCTAGGTACCCATCGCTATCGACAAGGTACCTAGCCGCCATCTTGATTTTTAAAATGGCCGCCACGGAAATCCAGCATCCAGTTATATCAGCTTCTAAGCAATATAAAATAAAGTTCTTGGTGTCTAACCCAACATTTCCAGGGTCAAGGAATCCACTTCTGTCATATTCATTATCCAAGGATGACGGCCATATTGAAATTCAAGATGGCCGCCACAAAAATCCATTATCCAGATATATCGACTTCTAAGCAACATACAAACATGTTCTTCGTGTCTAAACCAACATTTTCAGGATCATCAGATGACGGCCATATTGAAATTCAAGATGGCTGCCCTGCGTATGCGTTTTACGAACATAATTTTAGCGCCTCTTGAGGTTGAGGAATCCACATGGGGTTCATATATGAATACGTATGTATTCACGAGTAGATAAATTTGTGTTGACAGTTGTTTCTGAGCTATA
Source organism: Escarpia spicata (assembly GCA_963995525.1). Taxonomy (NCBI): domain Eukaryota; kingdom Metazoa; phylum Annelida; class Polychaeta; order Sabellida; family Siboglinidae; genus Escarpia; species Escarpia spicata. The sequence continues at coordinate 23,976,441 of OZ023205.1, read as the reverse complement.
TTCTGAACAATAAGATAAATAGAGGTGCATATATACTGGTGAAAACACATAATTATGTCATTGGTTAAGAATGGACAACACAAATGGTATCATTTCAAGTTCACGTCAGCTATATGAAAAACATACTCAACATCGTGTTGACAACACGTCTTGAGGTTTACTAGCAACTTACGAATGGACTTTTTTGTGCAGAAACCACAACATGTGTTCTCAGCAATAACACTAGGCCGATGTAAAGATCAAGTCAAACACCCACAAAGAGTTACGGTTTTGCTGTAAGTTTAATAGAAGTCCATAATCCTGGGAGAGGTGGAAGGTGACAGGGCCAGATATATCACAGGTATCTAGATGGAGTTGGAAGGTAGTGGTTAAACAGCCAATTAAAAACTCAAGAAAGCATAAATATACTACAGTCTGGCATACAAAACACCTTTGCTAAATAAATATAATATTTAGTGTCAACATTTAAACATTTGTGTAATCCAACAATCGTTGAAATTCACGCATATATGCAGACTCCGAGTACAAACTTAGTCATGGACAAAACTATGTGATGCAAACGGAATACACTGTTAAGGACACTTGGAAATATAGTAGAGCAGATGTGCGGACGAAACGGCAGAAACACGCAACTTATGACACGGATCACAATCAGACTGACTGGCGTACCAAACATAGTACTTCTCATCATTGCAGACTGCTCCATACCTCGACACAAATGTGTGAGCAGTGCATTTGTGCAATGTGGATGATGCCCAGAATAATGTATCATATACATTACATCCCAGTTGGCAACTGTCGGAAGAGTATAATTATTATGTTGTATGTAGTAGATATTTTGCTGACATCCTCAAGCATCCAATAAGAGGACGCAGAATATATAGTCGAACCACTCAGAAGTTGTTTCATTATTTACTACAATGTACAAGGTCATTCGTTTCCGGTGGATAGGTAATCATCAGCACCGAAGATCAGATAGTTGTGATCACAGTCCATAAAGCCACCAACGACCTGCAGTACCTTCAGAGGAGGCGGACATCGGCGGCATATTACTCTATGTAGCTCAATGTATTCACCAAGGATTTCTCAAAGTGGATATCCGGTAATGTTTACAGATGTGGTTATCTTGGCCTTAAGGCAGTCCTTGCTGTTGAAATAAATGAAAGTTTTGCGATTGAAACCCACTTTTGTCCCATTGCAAGCCATGCCATTGTCAACGACCTGTGATATCGGAAACATTAATGCTATGCTATGTCCTGAGTTGATTTGTGACATAATCTCCAGTTTCCTTGGTCGATGGATGAAGTTGGCATGGTTAGCATGAACTCCATTTCCCGCTGTTACAGATGCTTTCCTCGCCCTGTCATCACAAGCATAAGACGTCGACTCATGTACACTAAAAGAGGTACAGAGGTTAATCGCCGAATTTACATTAAGACTTTTGCATTTAGCAGTATGAAACAAGGAAACAGCTGTTTGCCCAGGGATCTGATACAACTTGGAATACCCCACCAACAAAACATGCATCGCACCAGCACGTGGGAAGGGCTGTTTGTCAACTTGGTTATGTCATGTCACAAACTCTTGTGCCAAATTTCCATCTGCCTGGTCTTGGACACTATGGTTGGAACCCTCAGTATGGAAACCATGCTGGACTTAACTCCCAGAGGCACCGATGCAATGCCATGACCTAGTGCACTGTGGTTACAAATCTAAGTCTAGTCCAATTTATACATTATGTTTTATGTATATGTATGTTGTGAGGTACATTATGATCGAGAATATAACTGAGTACAATTTTGCAACAGCCTGAAAGGTTGTAATCGTGAAGACGCGTACCATAAAACAGGTATGGATTCCCAAACCCAAAACACGTTGAGATCATGTTCCTAGAACATATATATGGCAGTCATCTTGATATTCTGTGTGACTATCATTTGATGGTTGTAGTCTATTTATATATATTTACACCAGTATTACCGGATTGAACACAAAGTGTCTGTTTTGTGTTGCACGTAAGCTGATTTAAAGCAACATATATGATTATATGGATGTCGGCCATCTTGAATTTCAATATGTCTCTCATCTGGGGATACAACATGTGGAAGAAATGGATTAATTAATCCTGAATGTGTTGGTATAGACACCAATATCATATTTCTATGTTGTGTAAAAGCTGAAATATTCGGACAGATGATTTCCATGGCAGCCATTTTGTTTTTTTAATATCGCCGTCATATGATAATTATGCAAGTGGTACGACTGGATTCCTTAACCTTGAAACATATGAACCACCTATGGATTCGTCATATGGAGTCCTCAATATCAAGAGGTACTAAAATTATGCTCGTAAAACGTCTATGCATTGCAGCCATCTTGAATTTCAATAAGGTCGTCATCCGAGGATATAGCATATGGCAGAAATGGATTCCTTGACCCTGAATATGTTGGTTTAGACACAAAGAACATGTTTTTATGTTGCTTAGAAACTGATATATCTGGGACTGGATTTCCATGGCCACCATCTTGAATTTCAATATAGCCGTCATCCTTGGATACTGCACATGACAGAATTGGATTCCTTGACCCTGGACTTGTTGGTTTGGACACCGAGATCATGTTTCTATATTGTTTAGAAGCTGGTATACTTGCCTATTGGATTTCCGTAGCGGCCATTTTAAAAATCAAGATGATGGCTAGGTACCATATCGATAGCGATGGGTACCTAGCTTTATATGATTCTACATATTATAAACTACATATGTGCCAATGTTCAGGCTTTTGTCAAAAAGTGTACAATTCGTCAAATGTCTGGCTCTTAGCCGCTGTACTATCATGGGGATGAATGAGGATTCTTGGGAACCGTTAGTGTGCTGTTATGCATGGTATTAAGCAACGTTCCTAAAAAATAATAAGTGAGTACTACAGTGGAAACTCTCCACCAAGGTCATCCTTGGGATAGAACGAAAATGACCTGAATAGCGAGGTGACCGTATTAGTGGGACTAATTCCATATAATATTATGTTACTGTTATGCGAGCTGTCTGTATTACAGTTGAACGGAAAGCGAGGGTTATGTGTGTTCATTTCCGTGTTGGGTCTGTTTTTGACATATGTTATCTTGACTTTAATTACGCCTACTGTCATTTAAAGTGAAACACAAATGCAAAAGTAATAGCTACCTAAAAGTTGTCATTTCAACAGGGGGCAACCAGCGTTCATCAGCTGCCGACATCATCGCAGTATACACGCCGGAGGGGATTAAAGTGACGCTGCGTAAGGCAGATGTCGTACATGAACAGGTATAAAACTAATACTTTTCTTTAACTTTTTAGTGTACTTCATACATCAAACAATACGAACCTATATTTACATATGTGCATATGTATGTAATGTATGTGTATCTGTGTATCTGTGTATCTGTGTATCTGTGTATCTGTGTATCTGTGTATCTGTGTATATGTGTATCTGTGTATCTGTGTATCTGTGTATCTGTGTATATGTGTATATGTGTATATGTGTATCTGTGTATCTGTGTATCTGTGTATCTGTGTATCTATATATATATATATATATATATATATAATTCCAGATCACAATTGTACACGTAAACCTTTGGCGTATCCGGAGTCAAAATTTTTTTCCCTGTACATGTATACCCAGTCCTTATGGGGTACGTATTTGTTGGTTTGTCGCACACAATCGCCCGAAAATCTGTTTTATTCATTTATAGTCCTCAGTGAGAATGATTACTTCCTGATATGTAATCTACACTGATCCTTTCATAATATTAAGTTGTGTCATCTATATATAGTCCTTATATGTATCTTAACAACGAAAGATACTTCTATCAACATTTCCATAACCATTCAATACCTTAACACTTCTATCTGGTCTCCCCTTAGTTTCCTGGTTAATAATGTTGTTAACACAGATTCCTTTAGACGTGCTTCATAACTAATTATATTTCTCGAAATTAACCTGGAACCTAATAATTATGATTACATGCATAACTAGTTGGCAGGAAATTCTTGGGCTCGATTAATAAAAGCCTGAAACTGGAGGCATAGATAAAGACAGCACAAATAAATCAGCAAAGAACAACCTTGAAAACTGTTCTGAAGCTGTACATAAATGCATTTGTTTAAACGGAAGGAGCATAGTAAACAAATTATGTGAATTAACATTATGGTAGAAGATATTGATCCTGACATAATAGGTATAACCGAATCATGGGCCACCACCGATATATTAGATGCCGAATTGGGACTGACAGGCAATTGAATGTTTAGGAAAGATAGAATAAGAAGAAAGGGAGGTGGAGTTATTTTATATATTAAAGAATCCATCTTGGCTTATGAAATAAATTAAAAATAGAAGCAGATTGCGAAGAAACTGTTTGGAGTAACATAGTTACAGGAAACTCAACGTTAACGGTTGGGTTAGTTTATCGAAGTCCAAACATAGAAGAGCTGTGTTTCCCCTGGTATATGACGAGCGAGGGAGGCCACCTCACCGTTTTTCTATGCAGCCGAAGGTCACACACCCCTACCCTTGATAAGGGCATCCAATATCAAAAAAGTATACCATTGATCTAGGAACAAATTTTAAAAAGATACAGTTTTAAATAAGTAGTTGCCAATATATACCGAAATATACGCGATAGGTAACCGTGAATGTTGCGATAAAAACGTAGCCTTGTTTTAGGGAGAGTTGCTCGAAATGATACCCTTGTCTAGGGAACTTCTGTATAATGTTGGCCCTTGTTCTAGGGAGAACATGTGAAAAACAGACCCTTGATCTAGGGAGCCTCGGTAAAAAAACGACCCTTGTAGTCGGCACATCCACAGTACTGCTAGCATAGGTAGTGCCCCCCCCCGGGCATGTAATAGGGCGTCCAAACGTCGGTAACTGCGTTTGGGAGACATGTGAACTCAGAGAAAAAAGAAAACGGTCGCTGAACTAAGATGTTTTTTGCGCTCGATGTTACTATTATAGTAGTATGCGCCCACAATAAATATGAATTCTCGTGTAGTTGATGTTGAATTCCTGTTTTATGACGGTGGTGGAAGAAAAATAGTGCAGGCAAATGACACTACGTCACTAGTCGGCACTTGTGAAGCCAAATAAAAATCGTGCATCATATGCAGTTTCTAAGGGAAATCAAATCGTTTTATTAATTAGGCGAAATATAACGTATAAGGAAAAACAACTAATAATATCGTTGTACAAAACAATAGTTAGGCCTCATTTAGAATATTGTATACAATCGTGGAGGCCATATCACAAGAAGAACCTAGATTTGCTAGAAAGAGTACAGAGGAGCGCACCTACAATTTTACCAAAACTGAGGGATCTTAGTTATGAAATACTCCTAAAAGAATGTGGTATGACAACACTAGAAACCAGGAGATTGAGAGGTGATCAGATACAAGTTTTTTAAGTATTGAATGGTTATGAAAATATTGATAGAAATTGTTTTTCTCAATTAAGAAAGATAGAAGGACTAGGGGACATGAAGTTACATTAATAACGGAACAGTGTAGATTAGATATAAGAAAGTTATCATTTTCACTAAGGACTAAATTAATGGAACAGATTATCTGCCGATTGTGTGGGTGCTAGTAGCGTGAATATGTTTAAAAATAAAATTGACATGTACCTCAGAAGGGCGGGATACACGTAGATAAAAAGGTTTGGACTCTCGATGAGCCAAAAGGCCACCTGCCATCTAGAGTTAATTCTCTTGGTGGCAATCTTATTAAATCTTGTTAAATATGTATATTTATATAACCTGTAATAATATCCAAACATATGTATATTGATACAACTTGTAATAATATCCAAACACCTACTGTTTCATATGGGTTATCAGACCATCATACTGTCATTGCTAATGTTAGCGTTTCTATATCTCCATTAGAGTCGAAACACAATGTGTCTTACAGAGCCATTCACATGATTGACATTACAGCTTTAATGGCTGATATCCTTAAATCTGACTTTATCACATATCCAAAAGAACATTTATGTGACTATCTGATATGAAAGTACTGTCAAGTACTCAGAGCATTACTTAACAAACATGCACCTATGAAATCCAAATGTGTGTCAGAAAGGCCACCGGCTCCATGAATGACTTCCGAAATTATACTATCTAAAAGGCGTCGTCGTGATTTAGAGCGTGTACGGTGCAGATCACGCTCGCCGTTAGACAGGTCGAGCTATTCTAAGCAATGCCACCTCTGTAACAAACACATAGTCAAAGCTAAATCAGACTATTATACAAATATGGTCATACATAAGTATGTTAATCCGCTTCAGTTATGGAACTGCATCAAGAACATTCTTCATAGACGGTCTGGTCCATCGCTACCTGATCATGTATCAATTAAGTCTCTGTGCTACTAGTGCACTACTCACTTTAAGAATAAAATCAATATTATTCGTTCTGCTTTCCAAGGTCATACTGTAAGTAATGTCAATGTGGAATTTCCACAAGTAAATTATCTACTTGTATCATTTGAACCTGCAACAGTTGATGAAGTTAGGAAAATATGTCCTCCCAAATAAGTCTTTTGAACTTGATTCAATTCCAACAATCCTACTAAAAGCATGTATTGATACACTAATTGGACCTATAACAAATATTATAAATGCATCACGTTGCTCTGGCTGTTTTCCAGATGATATCAAAAACGTCCATCTCACTCCACTTCTTAAGACGTAATCTCTGCCTAAACAAAACCTAAAGTGTCATAGACCTATTCCTAACCTCAGCTTTATTTCCAAAGTACTAGAAAAGGTTGCCGCAAGTCGTCTAAGGTGTCACCTTAGCACAAATGTCGTAATTAATGTGTCACAATCAGCATATAGATAATTTCATTCAACAGAGATTGTCCTCTTAAAGGTTCATAATGACTGCACTTACCTTATTAGATCTCTCTGCCGCTTTTGACACGATTGATCACAACATTTTCATTGAACGCTTATTAAACTGGGGCTTTTTCTGTTGCTGCACCAACTCTTTGAAATAAGCTTCATCTTAAGTGTTAGATCAGTTGAAAATATTACAAAATTCCATCGTCAACAACAATGGCGCAGTAGAAGTTATATTATTATTATTATTAGTCCTATTATATATCGTTGCAGGTGGACGTTCTCGTCAACACTCCAGGTCGTAAACTTCACCTGGGATGTGGTGCCGTTTCCAGTTCTCTACTCAAAGCTGCAGGGAAAGTACTCCAGGACGAATGCTACCAGAAGGCTCCAAATGGCATTCAGTTCGGCGAGACGGTGACGACATCTGGTGTAAAGCTGGATTGTAAGGCGGTTGTACATGGCGCCTGTTGCGACTGGGGTGAAGGAGTCGACAAATGCAAAGAGGTATATCATCATATGCGGACACAGTGGCACGGACTTATTAGTGTACCCCGTCTCTGGATCCGCTCATGAACAATGATATCGAATGCATTTACCTTGACAATATAAACAATCTTTAACACGTAAACCCTCAGTAACCCGACGAGGCACAACGCAATCGTTAGAGATGATATCATGAAGAGAGCCACACAAAAGTCATCATCACAGCGGGGATTTAGAATGGAAATTCAATTTCACATAGATGTCTTCAGTTTATGAGGAAAGCATCATGACACGTTAATGGAAAAAAAGCTTGTTGTAGGTTTTCGGCGGAGCTACATAAAATGTGTGTTTGTCCATGTTAAGATTTATTTTAGGAACACATAGGGAATGTTCATGTTTTGTGTTAATTTTCTGTGCACTCACTAGACAGAAACATTCAATGTAAAGACCAAATGTGTGCAGTTGAATCTGATCAATAATGGGTTCTGATCCTGGTAAAGGAGGTTGTTTTTCATAGACCTGCCAAATCATATGGATTTTACATAATACAGATCTGTTTTGAATTTTAGGAGGAATAGATGACCGATTCCAAGAAGCATAGGACTAGTCATGTTCTATATATGTCGTTGTTAGGTGCTGAGGAAGTTGATGTCCAATGTTTTGATGGAGGTTCACAGCAAGAACCTCTCCTCTGTGGCGTTTCCTTCCATTGGCACTGGCCAGAGGAATTTTCCACCACACTTCGTTGCTACAATCATGTCAGAAGAGCTCGTCAAATTCAGTCAGCTCTACCCTCAAACCTCTGTGCAGGACGTGCGGTTTGTTGTGTATCCAACAGACCACGACACCACACAGGTATGCTTTGTGTATGCTTACATATCAAATAAAAGTACTTTGCTGATGACGCATCTACACATTATGACATACCTGTGGTTATATTAAATTTAATTTTACGTTGCCATATACCCCTAACTAAGGAACTAATCAGTGTCTGGAAAGTTGACTTGAGGTTGAAGTGTGTTCTATTTTCGCCAATTCTACTGTATTATTATGATAATATAATAAAAGTTATCTCATAGGTTATTTTATATTTCATTCTTCTATTAATGTTACTATTACTCAAAATAGTATACATCAATTTACAAGTTTAGCTTTGATAACACAAATATTGTTTATTACAATGTATTATAATATCACGTGGTTGCGCCTGTGTGGCAACACCTTGTAAGAGCTCAATAGCATTGCGATATTTTATAATTGGTGGTTGTCGGACATTGATACAGTTTACCAGACGTGATTGCGAATATACACGGACTTCAACGGAAAATGTTATATAAGTACGACATATATGTGAGTTTTAAGCTGTTTTTATGACATCGTATTGTTGAACTGGTGGTGATCAGTCATGCTTGACGACAACCAGAACCAGAGACCTTTCCAACCAGCAGACAGATCGGTCGTCACGTTTGACTATCAGCGACAATTGACTGTATCTGGTCAATAATGACAGAACAAGACCAAGCCTTCTGCACCTACACTCAACTGATTGAAGGCAGACATTCCAACAAGTCACGCATGCCAGTACGAGGACACTGTTGTGTAAACTTGACATTGCTGTAAGACTTACTAAGCGCGGCTGCCGTGGTGGACGTAAACATCACCGACTATCCACTGCGGTAACAGCGGTAGCAGCGACAGCAGCGGAACCAGCGGCGGCAGCAGCGGCGCCGGCGGCGGCAGAAGCGAAAGTAGCGGCACCTGTGACAGCAGAGGCGGCGGCGGCGCCGACGGCAGCGACACCAGCGGCGACGGCACCGACAGCGGTGGCGCCAAGGGCGGCAGCAGTGACAGCAGTGACAGCAACGATAGCAGCGATAGCTGCGGCAGCAGCAGCGACAGCAGCGAAAGCAGCAACAATAGCGGCTGCAGCAGCTATAGCAGCGGCGGCAGCAGCGACAGCAGCGGTACTAGCAGCAGCACCAGCGGCGGCAGCAGCGATAGTAGCGGCACCAGTGGGGTCAGCTAATTTTTTTGCCATCAATGCATAGTTTATTCCTAATAAGACTAGTGAATTAACTAGGTTTGCAAGTAAGAACAACCTGGACATAATTGTTACATGCGAAACGTGGCTTAAACAAGAAGATGATGTGATTATCGGTGACATAACGCCAGCTGGATATTGTCTCAAACAGATTCCCCGCTCGGCACCAAAGCGAGGCGGAGGCATCGCCTCAATGTACAGGACAAGATTTAATGTGCGTTTCGGAGACACAGGCCTGTCATTTGAGTTCCTCTCATCTGAATTCATCACCCCAACGGTATTCATTTCTACAATTAAAATTCCATCATTCTGTGAGGAATTAATTGACATGTATCTTAACAATCCCGCTCACACAAACAACGCGCTGTCTGCACAAGTTGAGAGATACAACAATATTCTCACCCAAGCTCTTTATAGGCATGCTCCGATGTAGGAACAATGTGTGAAACTTTGCCCAAGTTATCCGTGGTTTGGTAAAAACATCATAAGAAGGAAGCCGTTACGGCGCCAGCTTGAGAATAAATGGAGAAAATCACGTTTTGAAATTGACCGCCAAAATTACTGCCATCAGAAGCAACCGGTAATTCATCAAATCAAACTGGCAAAATCACATTACTATAATCAGCTATTCACCGACATCGCTAAAGACCAACGGCGAATGTTTCGTCTGACTGGCAAACTCCTTCATCGGCGACATAACTCGCCCCTTCCGAAATGTGAATCTCAGCAGGATTTGGCTCATAGTTTCCATCTCTTCTTCACTGAGAAGGTAAAGCGGATCCGAGAGGCGTTTGATATATTAGATGATCTGCATCTTCCTACGAGAGATCTCCCATCAGCCGAATTCGCGAGCTTTCGTGAATTCTCTTAGCAAGATATACAGAATTAAGATACTCTCAACGTCGCCACGAACAACCTGTGATTTGGATCCAATTCAATCTTCACTACTGAAGAAGTGTGCCGGTGCCGTATTGCCAGCGATGACACACATTATCAACAATTCATTGAACTCGGGCGAGATTCCCCCTCTCTTAAAGCTGCGCAGATCCGACCTGAGTTGAAGAAGGCAAACTTGGACCCAACTGTGATGACCAGCTATCGCCCTATATCAAACTTAAGTTTCCTCAGTAAGACACTAGAGCGAGTGGTAGCCAAACAACTGTCTTCAATCCTGGCCGACAGTAATCTTATGGATGAATACCAGTTCGCCTATCGTGCACACCACAGTGTAGTAACTGCAATAGTAAACGTTCGCAATGATCTACTGCAGGCCATGAACTACGGCAAGATTACCCTTCTTGTGTTACTCGACCTATCCGCAGCTTTTGACACTGTCGACCGTTCTATACTTTTATCTCTCATGACCAGCTACTTCGGAATATGCGGTGTTGCACTTGACTGGTCCAGTCCTACTTGAGCGACAGAACATGATGTGTGCGGATTGACAATGCAACATCGGATACATCGCAACTAACATACGGACTCCCGCAAGGCTCTGTCCTAGGGCCAATACTTTTTTCAATGTATTCGATACACATTGCTGGTATCATCAGGAAGCAAGGCCTCAATTATAATTACTACGCGGACGATACACAAATATACCTCTCAGCATTGCTGTGTGATGTAGTTTACACATTAAATTATAGAACATGTCAAACTGTTTCAGGCATTCGAAAAGGTTCTGTTAAGCAGATGCGGTGGTTTGCAAAGGACTGTTCCTCTTTCACCAAGTCAAGCTGCCAGCAAAGGTATGTATCTTTTTGTCAATTAACAGTATTTTACTGAGTACATTATTGTGAATACTCTGTCTGGTTATTGTCATGGCAAAATGGTGTTACATAACAAGAATTACCATAGGTATATATATATATATATATATATATATATATATGTATATATATATATATATATATATATATATCGTTTTGACCGTATTATCGCCCATGGGCGATTAGGTCGAGATATTCTAAAAATGGGGGTGGGCGGTTATGCAGATATGGGCGCTAACATACACTGTATGTATCGCCCCCCTCCCAAACAAAAGTTATCCAAACAACATAAACTTAAAGCGGGTATGCGAGAAAACAACTGGACATCGACCAGCGCCAGTGTTCACAAAGCGTTCATACTATATGAAGCGATACTTGAAATAGGAACTATTGTCATTGACGGACGTCTGATAAAAATGGAGTAACTCTAAACAATCTTACAACATATGAATAGCTTTGCGGATATTTTGATTTTCTCGAACTCAAATAATCCAGGTTTTGCTTAGTTAAGTCGATATTTGTCCTTGGTCCCGTGCCTGTCTATAAGGCACTAAAATTTAGGCCCTGATAAGCGGAACTACTAATAACTAGAAGTACTACCATCAACTTGTACAGAGTGCACTGGAGATTGTATCGTAGATACAAAGTTTCATGAATCGATTTAAGTTTGTATTGTCGTAGAAAGGATCGATTCTCCCTTCATGAAACCGTTTCTAACATCTCGGTCCATGGCCAGTTTCACGAAACGTTCGTATTGTACGAACGTCATACAATGGTTCTCAATTCATTCGTAGTTTCTCCGTTAGGAGTTTGTAATGCTCACTGTGCGTTGTAATTTATTCTGAGTTAATATCGCCTTCGTTAAACTTCCACATTTCAAGTTTCTTTGGCAGGTTTGACCTTTGTTCGCAAAATTCGCGAGACCAGGTCAGGCTTTGACTTCGCCCTAAGCGAATATGAATAAATACAGCAGGCGTCGCCACTACGTTTGCAATGTTCTAACGTTTCAATTATATTTCTCCCCTAAATCAACCCGTCTATGTGTCACCATTTGAGCACTAAATCAACCCGTCTATGCGTCACCATTTCAGCACTAAATCAACCCGTCTATGCGTCACCATTGGAGCACTAAATCAACCAGGCGTTGTAGGCGTAGTTTGTGTTAAGTATGGATACCGCCTTCGCTGGTATACCGGCGCGGAGGTGCCGCGCAACTGTCGATTAGTGTTTTCAATGTTGTCTTTTAATGTTTACATTTGGAGGAATGGTTATTATCACATGGTCTAATACGTGAAAGTAGTTACTTCGTATAAAAAGAAAAACTATACAGTGACGAGTTTGAGAGCTGTTTAATCAGAATTAATGCCTGCTGGCTGAAGCGCCAACCAGCGACAAATGACGTGAAGCCTGAAGAATGAATATTCAACAACAAAGTTATTCAAAATGCAATGCCTGCTGGCTGAAGCGTTAATCAGTGCCGAATAAAAAACATCGGAACAGACGACATTAAATCAGAAAAATATTCAACAACTTTCTGCCAATGTTGTTGTATTTCTGCATGTTTATTGTCTATATTTTGATAACAGTGTATTTGTGTATGTTGCTGAGATGGGGGATGGGCAATAATGTGTTTATGGGCGGTAACGTGGTCAAATACGGTGTGTGTGTGTGTCTATATATATATATATTCTAACCAAGCTTGGGCTGATTTCAATTGGTAATGTATTAAATCAATTAATTCAGTTACTTCGATTAACTTACTTTAACTTAAATAATTTACATTCGAACACCAAACTAATTTTCTGGTAGAGGTTAATTTGATTTAATTTAAACAATTTCAAATAACTTTCAATTAACATTATTCTATTATGTTATGCAATCATGTGTGTGGCCCTCAATGCCGACTATGTTGCCTTCTGCTCTCATTCCGAGGAACAGCTACAATTACCCTTAACAGCAAAGCGGTGTGCTCTACACATGACGAAATGGAGGGGTGTGACATCCAGGAGGATAATGAGGGGTCAAATTGGCCTAGACATTTAAGTCAAGTAAGTAAGTCAAGATGTTAACTAGCATACAGCAAACACATGTGACCAACACTGTATAAAATGCCAGTTGAACTAAATGTCCCACGTGTGTGTACAAATAGTGCTGTTCATTGGCATAGATAATGTGTTGCACTCACTGTGTTAATGCGCTTGACTTTGTTATTTGCTGTACGTCTCATGTAGGTTTCCACGTCTTGGTATGCAAGCCAGGCTGATAAAATATCAGCACTAGAGTATTTGGAATCTTAACAGGACGCAGTATGTTCCACGTTTTTCATATATTAATTACTATAATGTTCTCAAGACTACACTGACTTTGTTGAAGTTATACTGCCCGTCAAATTGTGTTTAGTAAGCCCACATCAAAGGTCGCAGTTTGAAGATACAACAACGGGTGCATGCTCAAATGGTAAACAAAACATCCAGTTTCAAAGCAAGCTGTATTGTCAATACGGCCGGGTCGAGCTGAGTTTTAACAAGATTTAACAAGATTGCCACCCAGAGAATTAACTCTAGGTAGCAGGTGGACAAGGAAGCCCTTGGCTTTTCGAGAGTCCGACCTTTTTATCTATGTGTATCCCGCCCATCTGAGGTATGTGTCGATTTTATTTTTAAACATATTCACGCTACTAGCACCCACACAATCAGCAGGTAATCTGTTCCATTCATTTACAGTCCTTTGTGAAAATTAAAACTTTCTTATATCCAATCTACTCTGCTCCTTTGCTAATGCAAGATCATGTCCTCTAGTCCTTCTATCTTTCTTAACTGAGAAAAACATATTTCTATCAATATTTTCATAACCCTTCAATATTTTAAACACTTCTATCTGATCTCCTCTCAATCTCCTGGTCTCTAGTGTTGTTAAACCGCATTTTTTAGGCGTATTTCATAACTAAGATCCCTCAGATTTGGTATCATTTTAGTTGCTCTCCTCTGCACTCTTTCTAGCATATCTATGTCCTTCCTGCGATATGGCCTCCACGCTTGAATACAATATTCTAAATGAGGCCTAACTATTGTTTTGTACAGAGGTATTATTAGCTCTTTTTCCTTATAAGTTATGTTTCGCCTAATTAATCCAAGGATTTGATTTCCCTTTGAAGCTGCAATTCCGCACTGCTCTGAAATCTTCATATCAGCACTAACGGTTAACCGTAAGTCCTTTTCTTTTACAGTAGTACTTAGTACAGTACCCCCCATTGTATATTCTACCTCTTCGTTCCCATGTCCTATGTGGAGGCATTTACATTTCCCAAAATTGAACATAATTTGCCACTTTTCAGACCATTTGATCAACCTGTCAAGATCATCTTGTAAATGCTGTCTATCTCCATCACTTTTAACTCTTCTAAACACTTTTGTATCATCCGCAAATTTCAACACCTTGCTTGTTATTTCATCATCCAAATCGTTGATGTATATTAAGAATAATATAGGACCTAATACTGATCCCTGTGGTACCCCACTCAATACCGATTTCCAGTTTGAAGCCTCCCCATCAACTACTACACGTTGTCTTCTGTCAATCAGCCATTGTTCTATCCAGTTTATTATACCATTTCCTATGCCATGGGCCTTTAGTTTAAGCAGTAATCTTTGATGTGGTACTTTGTCAAAAGCTTTTGGAAAATCTAAGTAGACGATATCTACTGGTGATCCCTCATCTACCCACTTAGTGATGTCTTCCAAAAAACATAACATATTTGTTAAGCATGACCTCGCTTTAAAAAAACCATGTTGAGATGGGTTTATCAAGTTTTGTTTAACAAGAAAATCCACCATGTGATCTTTAATTAGTCTTTCTAATAATTTACAAAACACTGATGTTAAACTCACTGGTCTATAGTTCTCTGACTTGTTTCTCGAACCTTTTTTGAATAACGGTATAATGTTTGCTTCTTTCCATTCTAAAGGAACCACTCCCTCTTCTAATGACAAGTTGAAAACTGTTGCAAGTGGTATGCTAATTTGTTCTACAATTTCCAATAGTAGTTTGGGTGGAATACCATCCACTCCAGGTGATTTATTATCCTTCATAGCCCTTATTTTCTTAGCTACCATTTCCGGGGTTACAATTAATTGTCCTAAATAGTCTGAATCTGCCCCCTTGAACTTAGCCTCTGGTATTGGCAGTGAACTAATATCTTCCCTGGTAAACACTGAACTAAAGTACTCATTCAGGTCTTCTGCCATTACGAATCCCTCCGATATCATATTTCCAGCACTATCTTCTAGAGGACCTACCTTATCTTGAACTTTCTGTTTGCTTCGAACATACGCATAAAAACTCTTGCTGTCATGTTTTATATTACTAGCTAATTGTTGTTCATAGCTTCTCTTTGAATTTCTAATTTCAGCTGTAGCTTGGTTAAGTGCTTCTTTATAATTGTTGTAGTCTTCATCATTTCCAGTACATCTATATGACTTCCACATCATTTGTTTATACTTAATTTTTCTAATGGCTTCTTTCGATAAGTGTTTCTTTTTGGACCGTTTTCCTTGTTTTTTGAAGGGTACAAATTTATCGATTATGCACTTAATTTCACTCTTTAATATATTCCAGCATTCTGTTGCCGTCTTATTTTTCAGTGTGTTATTCCAGTGTATCTTTGCTAAATATTTCCTCATGTCCTTATACCTTCCTTTGTGGAAATGTCTCCTATACTGCTTTTTGCTATTCCTTTCTGATTTTACTTTGATGGTAAAATGTATCTGGTTGTGATCGCTACTCCCCAGTGGCTCACATATCTTGACATTGTCAACTAATTCATTCTGTGAGGACAAAACTATGTCTAACACATTCTCACCCCTGGTTGGTTCTAGCACATGTTGAGAAAGGAATGTATATTGAACTAAAACTAAAAACGTGTGGTCCTCTCTCCCCATACTCTATAGAGATTTCCATTGTATATGCCCATGGTTAAAATCCCCCATAATAATACAGTCCCGTTTGCTTACTTCCCTTATAGCGTTTTGTATTTTTTAATTTGCTATGCTTATGTTTGGACTTCGATAAACTAACCCAACTGTTAACGTTGAGTTTCCTGTAACTATGTTACACCAAACAGCTTCTTCGCAATCTGCTTCTCTTTCTAATTTTATTTCATGAGTCTGAATAGATTCTTTAATATATAAAATAACTCCACCTCCCTTTCTTCCTATTCTATCTTTTCTAAACATTACATATCCTGTCAGTCCCAATTCAGCATCTGATATATCGGTGGTGGTCCAGGATTCGGTTATACCTATTACATGAGGGTCAATATCTTCTACCATAATGTTTAGTTCATTTCTTTTGTTTACTATACTCCTTGCATTTAAACAAACACATTTATATCCAGCTTCAGAAGAGTTTTCCAGACTGTTATTTGTTGATTTATTTGTGCTGTCTTTATCTATGCCTCCATTTTCAGGCTTTTCTGTGAGTCCCCCCTGCGAATCTAGTTTAAATAGATGCAACCTGTCCCACTGTCAACAGATTGCAGCAGATTCTCTAAGAAAACTGCTGCCCTCTTTCCACTAAGATGGAGGCCATCTCTCATGTACATATCTTCCCTCCCAACAAAGTATCCCCATAAATCTGTGAATCCCACCCCCTCTTCTTCACACATCTGCTCAGCTAGTGCATTGATCGCCATCCTCTTGCAGTTTCTATACGTTGCCCCCCTTCCTCCCATTACTGGCAAAATTCCTGACAAAATAACCTGTTCGACTCTCGTCTTCTTTAGCTTCCTCACTAACTGTCTATACTTCTGTACTATCGCAGTTGTTCCCTCCCTGTCTGCATTATTTGTTCCTACATGTACCAGTATAGACCCCCCCTTGCCATGTCCCAATACCTTCTCTACTCTGTCAGTTACATGTTCAATCCTAGCCCCCGGTAAACAAACAATGATGTCCTTCCCCTCGCTCAGTGTCTTGTCCGTCTTTCTCATAATGGAGTCACCCATAAACACCCTCTCTTTCCTCATTGCCCCCTCAATCACTGCCTTAGAATAGCTCCTTCTTCGGTTTGCATCTGTCTGGTTGTTCTCTTTCCCCCCTGCCGTCTTCTCTCCTGTCACATTCTCTTCCGATCCATTCTTTCCTGTCGCTTTTTCTCTTGTCACCTTTCCTCCTGTCAGCGTCCCTTTTATCGACTTCTCTTCTATCACATTTGCTCTCACTTCCCTTCGTCCCTTCTTCTTTCGTCCCGTCTCATTTTCCTCTCTCCTCTCCCGTTCCATCTTCCCTCCCTCCTTCTCTACAGTCACTTTCTTCCCTGTCACCTTCACGCTTGTCACGTTTTCTGTTGTCGATTTTCCAATTTCTTCCCCTCCAATCACCTTCTCTCCTCTCAATCTCCTTTCCTCAGTTTTCTTGCCACTGCTATTCTCCTTCAGTCTTGCTGTATCCTCACCTCTCTCCCTGTCGTCTCTCTCCATTCGACCTGCCTCCTTGCTAATTCCCATCTCCATTCCCTTCACAATATCTGTCAACCTAACTATCTCCTTCTGCAAACACTCCACCTTCCAACATCCAATGCACTGAAAGGTGAATCCTTCCTCCATGGTTTCTGCCCATGACTTTCCACACCCGGACGATGCAAAATCTACCCAGCTGTAGCAGTGATCGCACACCAAGTGTAGCTTTGCCTTGACTTGCCTCTTGCAAGGCGCCATATCCCGATCAGAATTTATTTAATAACTTAAGTAACTTAGTCTTTATAAAGACTGTTTCCTGTGTACTACAGCACAATTTAGGTTACAAATTTCAATTACACAGCCGACTATTTATCCTAACATGAACGCTAACATCACCGGTAGTGACCTAATTTAAATACAATCAATTACGTTATGTTAGGCTGCTTTATTTATTTAGGTTACGCCGCCCGACTATCGCCCTTGCTTATTTTTAACAACAATGCTACCTAACCAAAATATAT
Source organism: Escarpia spicata (assembly GCA_963995525.1). Taxonomy (NCBI): domain Eukaryota; kingdom Metazoa; phylum Annelida; class Polychaeta; order Sabellida; family Siboglinidae; genus Escarpia; species Escarpia spicata. The sequence goes on along the minus strand of OZ023205.1, from coordinate 23,958,291 downwards.
AGCAAGTACTGGCTTACACAGATATTATCTTATGTAAGTAGTTTGATGGTTGTTACTTTATCTCCTATATATTCTACCACATAATCAGGTTTGTTAAATCTTGTTTACAACTTATCGAAGGCTAAGCCGCCTAACTGAGTTACCCTATTATCACTCACTATACTAAGGTGTTCTAAAATACTTTAACTAACTAACTTTAAGCACAACTGCTATTCAATATATGTTTATTGCAACTTTATGAATGATATTAAGGCAAAAATAATACTTATCAATCAGTAATTCCACTTGTTTATCCACTTTTTTACACCACCAATTTCTACGATCTATCTCCGCCAAATATAGCCTCGACTGCTACACACTTTGATGTTAAACGATTATGACTTTCCCACGGTCTATACAGCGGACGTCCAGTTAGAAATTACTACGCCTTCTCATTCCGGGTAGACGAACAGACTACATCCCTTTAAGCATACTTGCGTACAGTCGCCATCTAGTGAGTTGATCATTACTCTATTCAGTTTAGATGTACACGTGCATATGGGCTGTATATATATATATATATATATATATATATATATATATATATATATATATATATATATATATATATATATATACACACACACACTAGATTTTGTCACGTGGGGTTATGTCCAGAAAACTCTAGACTTCAGATAAACGTGTTATTCCATTGCCTTGAATGGGTGCTAAAAGATGTAAATGCAAGCCTGATCGGAACTCTTATATAACACACCTGTACAACATATTAAAATTCACAGTTCACCCAGCTCAAACACCGACTGAAGTACACCAGATGGAAACTGATTTTGTCCAAACAATTTCATAGATCTGATTAATAGCTTTCTTTGATATTGGTTGGGTCACCTGTTGTGTCTAGTGTGCACCATTATTATCACAACTATCTACTGACAGGAGGTCAGTGACAATCGACACATGAATAGTAGAGACCACGTTCTGCCTCAAAGAGAAGACGCTTGTTGTAGCTGCAACCATGTAGCTTGACTTGGATTTCTGGCATGCCGTCTCACACGCTTGGTTTCCTTGTTCTTCCGGTATGCTTCGATGTCATAATGGACATTGGTCTTTGGGTGGCACTCACTGGGCATCAGCTGTACGTGCCCAGGCCATCGTAAGCATCAGCATTTTCTTACGCCCCGGATCGTTCAGAGACAACAAAGATGAAAACTGTTGAGTTTCCATTCTTGCTTGCGGTACGTTGTCCCTGTCTCATAATCATACTCTAATACCGTACAGTGTCCTTTCAAACTTGGTAACTCCACCTCTTATGCAGCTCTCCTCGTTTTCTGTGTCCTCTAAAGTCTTCCTTGAAAGCTATTTTATGAGGCTTTCGTTTGGTATATACAGCATACCATATCCAAACCACCGGAGTCTTCTATGTCTGATAACATCTTAGATGGATTCAGGGGTGAAAGTCTCATTTCTGATCTGGCTCTTTCGTAACCTATCTGCCCTAGTAACACCTTTGCCCTAGCAACGCATCTCAAAAACGTAAAGAGACTGCGTCTCTTGCGATCGTAGAGTCCAGGTTTCTGCAGCATATATTTCTATAAGCAGTCTAAACGCCCCATATATTCTCGCTTTCATTCTTATTGAGATGCCTCTGTTTGAAAATATGTTGTTTCTAAGTATGTCGCCTGTAAACGTCCCTCTCTGTAGGCGGTACTAAGCTGCCTAAGAAGCAGAACTCTCTCAGAGTCACGTGTTCTTCATTTTCCCCGATGATATGCTTGTCTGATGAGGTGATTACTTTGCATTTAGAGAGGTTGATTTTCGCTTGAAACTCCTCAGTTGCAAGTTGTAGTTTCTCGAATGTGGTAGATATTAGTGTTGTGTTGTCAGCATATCTGATATCAAAGCGGAGGTTTGTATTTAAGTTGATGTTCTATGCATTTATTGGTTTAGCAGGGAACGTGTCTCAATACGCCTGCCAGACACTGATATTCACTAGAATCCCCCACTTCGAAAAAAAATACAAAGTAAATCACTGGCGTGATACTGTTGATTGTAGTTGCAAATGGTTAGATTGTGTTAACTCTTGTGGAGCGCAGTGGCGCAGTGTCTAGAGCTTCGGTCTCTCGACTGAGAGAACCCAGGTTCGAATCCTATGCTGCGGTGTCGAACCTTGGGCAAGTTCGTTCACTCTACTTTCAGTTCAGTCAGCTGAATGATTGAGTACCTAGCTGTAGATAGTGGTCTTCGCGCATTTATTGCGCATACTTCTCTGGGTGCTTCCCAGAGAAGTATAGATGGTGTTCAGTTGAACAGGTCTGCTAGGGAGTAAAGTGTAAAGCGCTTTGAGCAGTCACAAAAGTACAAACACAAGTATTTGTGTGTGTGAAAATAATCACGCAAGTTAGTCCATTTTGGTTAAACTATGTATTCTAACAATTACATGGAAAACTGTGTGCACTGCTAACGCAAGCCACTCATAGTACTTAGACCTTAAGACTGCTCAGGGAACTTTCCACTTGATCCTTCTGACAGACCTGTTCATTCAGACTCCAAATCATGTACTACAGGAAGCATACACGCATGCTGCAATTGGTGTACAGCGAGTGAACATAAAGTGAATGATATATCTCAAGGTTCCGGTTTTCTAACTACTAAGCTACTGCACCCCAATATATGGTTTGTTTCTTGTTCAGGCCTCCGCTGAGTATATGCCGGACTTCTCTGACAGTGACATCACACTGAAGACACGCGAGGGAATTGCTCTGTCTCTGCACAAGTCAAGCTTGGTTGATGAACAGGTAGAGGGATATGTAATATTTTGCCAATCTTTCATCTTGTTAACGGAATGAGAAACAAATTATTTCGATGTCGTCATGGTGATATAAGACATCCTGCAAGAGATATGCACGTCAAGTCAGAATCTAAGGTTCAAGATTTGTAACATACACAAATAGAGCCGGGCGAACATGTGTTGCAATTTAAAACTCCTCCTCAGTTCGGTTTTTGCTCCTCACGTTTCAGGCTAATTTCACAAAAACAAATACTACGCCCCCCACCATGCAAACCCGGGCCACTCAGTTAGCATATATTATAAAGTCGCTGCTTTCAACTTGTGTTTAAATTGAAGTCTTCACTTTCAACTTGTATTCAACTTGTGTTCAATTTTTGAACCCAGGTTGAGTGGCATTTGAAACCAACTTTCAACTGTTGAAATTCAACTATTCATTCAAACTTAGTTGACATTCACATGAAGTTCACTAGAGGTTCAACTGAATTTTAACTAAATCGTTTTGTTTAGGTAATCTCGATATTTCTCATAGAAATGTTGTTGGAAGAATTTGCTGTTTTTTGTGTGAAAATGGCACTCAAAATTATGTAGCAAAAACGTTATTTGCTGTGTGTGGTTGGTTCCCCTCACCTTTGCTGTAATTTATTTATTAGAATTATATAGGCTAAGGCACTTCATGTATATATTGTATTGTATGGTTTAATGTTTGGCTTAATACAAAGCTCTGGTACAAACTTACATCTGCCTTGTTATTTACAGCAAACTAGCTACGATTCTGAGTCAGTAACACCACTACACTAACAGGGAACACTGTCCCACATAAACGTTATTTGCACAAGTGTATATTATTATACTAATCAACTAACATGTGCATAACTTGCACATTTAAACAGTAAGTACAGCAGTGTCCAAAATGGCCCCCTTCTACAATCTATATGGGCAATTGGCCAACTTCGCCATGATCCTTGATAGAGCCCTGATACTATGAATAATTACAATAAACTTTATTGACAATGTACTTGTGATACGTTATAATATGTCTGCACCTGTGTATGTTTGAACTTCTAAATAGTCTTTAATTCATGTCTATATATATACTGTTGCAGGTGGACGTTCTCGTCAACACTCCAGGTCGTAAACTTCACCTGGGATGTGGTGCCGTTTCCAGTTCTCTACTCAAAGCTGCAGGGAAAGTACTCCAGGACGAATGCTACCAGAAGGCTCCCAATGGCATTCAGTTCGGTGAGACGGTGACGACATCTGGTGTAAAGCTAGATTGTAAGGCGGTTGTACATGGCGCCTGTTGCGACTGGGGTGAAGGAGTCGACAAATGCAAAGAGGTATATGATCATATGCGAACACAGGGGGCCTGGGCGCACGGACTTTTTTAGTGTGCCCCGTTACATGCCCCCGCCCCTATACTATAGACGTCCTTAAGTTATGAACATCGCCGCGAAAAATCACCCCTCCCGTGTTCCGAAACGACAGCGCGACGGCGGAGTATTTTAGAAACACATAGGGAGTGTTCGTGTTTTGTGTTAATTTTCTGTGCACTAAGGCTAAGGCTAAGCAGAAACATTCAAAGTAAAGACCAAATGTGTGCAGCTGGAACAGATCAATGATGGGTTCTGATCTTCGTAAAGGTAGTTGTTATGCACAGACCCGCCACATGATGTGAATTCTACACAATACGGATCTGTTTTTAATTTTGGGAGGAATACATGACCGATTCCCGAAAGCCACTGCCCCACTGGTACTACTATAGTATAGGACTAGTCATGTTCTAAATGTGTCGTTGTTACAGGTGCTAAGGAAGTTGATGTCCAATGTCTTGATGGAGGTTCACAGCAAGAACCTCTCCTCTGTGGCGTTTCCTTCCATTGGCACTGGCCAGAGGAAGTTCCCACCACACTTCGTTGCTACAATCATGTTGGAAGAACTAGTCAACTTCAGTCAGCTCTACCCTCAAACCTCCGTGCAGGACGTGCGGTTTGTTGTGTATCCAACAGACCACGACACCACACAGGTATGCTTTGTGTATGCTTACATATCAAATAAAATAACTTTGTCGATGACGCATCTACGCATTACGACGCACCGGTGGTTATATTAAAATATATGTTACGTTGCCATATAACCCTAACTAAAGAACAAATCAGTGTATCTGGTAAGTTGACTTGAGGTTGAAGGGTGTTCTATTTTCGCTAATCATTCCACGTAATATACATGTTGTAACATTACCAACATATGATTTGCACAAAAGAACTGCATAAAGGCAAAGAGATATTTGCAAAACCTTTCACGACTTATTTAAGTTAACATTGAGAAAAACCACATCACAGCTTTTTAGCATAACTCATTTATTTGTCTTATACTTTTTAGTTTAACTGAATGATGTATATATTTGTTAGTTTATTTATTATAATAATATAATATAATTTATCTTATTATATGCTATTTTATACGTCATCATTCTACTAATGTTACTATTACTCAAAATAGTATACACACACATTGTACATTAATTTATATGTTTAGCTATGATAAAACAAATATTGTTTTATTACAACATAGCTTAACATATTTTCTTCATGTCCCTGTAAAGCGCTGGGAACTATTCGATATGGCTCTAATAATTATTATTATTATCATTACTATTATATTAGTAGTAGTAGTAGTAGTTGTTGTTGTAATATTAATAGAGTAGCAGTAGTAGCAGTAATAGTAGTAGTAGTAGTGAATATTATAGTAGCATCGGGATTATTATTGTGGCATGTTCAAGAGATTTTCTTGGAAAGTTACAATGTGTGTGTGTGTGTGTGTGGCGTGCCTCTGCGTGTGCCTGTGTGTTTGTGTGCGTGCGTGCGTGCGTGAGAACTTGCATGTAAACATTGTCGTCTCCAATTGGCAAATTTTTAGTTGGCTCGTGGATGGGATGTGGGTCAGTGAGGTTTTTTATTCGTTTACACGTGAAATTATAGAACGTCAAACTGATTCAGGCATTCGAAAAGGTTCTGCTAAGCAGTTGCGGTGGTTTGCAAGGAACTGCTTCCCTTTCACCAAGTAAAGCTGCCAGCGAAGGTATGTATCTTTTTGTCAACGAACGGTATTTATTGAGTATGTTATTGCGAATACTCTATCTGATTATTGTCTTGGCAAAATAGTGTTGTATAATTATATAACAAGAATTACCATATACAGATGTATATATAGGTATATATATATATAGGTATATATATATATTCTAACCAAGCTTGGACTAATCTCAATTGTTAATGTTTTAATTAACTTACCTAGATTAACTTAGTTGAATTTAAATAATTAATATTCTAAGACACAAGCTAACTTTTTTATTAGAGGTTAATTTGATTTAATTTAAACAATTTCAACTAACTTTCAATTAACGTTGTTTTATTGTGTTATGCAATCATGTATGTGTCCCTCTATATCGATTATGTTGCAGCTACAAATATACCGCTCAGCAATTTCAAAAATACTTGCTGAGATTTTGATTTCAAAATAAGCATCAAAAGACTGCCACCAACCATACAAAACAAGAAGTCAATATCATCCTCATTAGAGAACACTTCGAAACTGTGGAAAAAATGTTCTACGTAGGTTCTGTCGTATCTTAAAAAATCACCAATATCCTTTGGAAGACTCACAGTGACGAATTGTGTCTGCTCCAACAAAAGCCTAACATGGCACACCAAGCTGAACGTGTGCCATGCTTCTGTTGTCAGCATTTCACAGTATGGCTCAGAGATATGGACAACGTACCGCAAGCAAGAATGGAAACTCTATCATTTTCATCGTCGTTGTCTCTGAATGATCCGGCGGAGCGTAAGAAGGCTGGATAAAATAGCCAATCTTCAGATACTGCAACGCTACAACTCGAAACCACTGTGCAACATCCTTAAATACAGATGCTTACGATGGCTTGGGCATTACTCTATTTAGTTTAGATGGACACATGCATATGGGCTATATATATAGGCATTACTCTATTTAGTTTAGATGTACACATGCATATGGGCTGTATATATATATATATATACAGCCCATGTGGCATTACTCTATTTAGTTTAGATGGACACATGCATATGGGCTATATATATAGGCATTACTCTATTTAGTTTAGATGTACACATGCATATGGGCTGTATATATATATATATATACAGCCCATATGCATGTGTACATCTAAACTAAATAGAGTAATGATCAACTCACTAGATGGCGACTGTACGCAAGTATGCTTAAAGGGATGTAGTCTGTTCGTCTAGCCGGAATTAGGCAGTTAGTTGTGATAATAATAGTGCATAGTAGACACAGCCGGTGACCCAACTGATCTCAAAGAAAGCTATTAATCAGGTCTATGAAATTGTTTGGACAATATTAGTGTCCAGCTGGTGTACTTCAGTCAGTGTTTCAGCTGGGTGAATGTGGATATGGTCTACAGGTGTGTTATGTAAGAGTACCGATCAATGAAATAAGACATTTAGCTTTCTGGACATAACCCCACATGACAAAATATCATGTATACCCCCCGGTACATGTACAGTCCATATGCATGTGTACATCTAAACTGAATAGAGTAATGATCAACTCACTAGATGGCGACTGTATGCAAGTTTGCATAAAGGGATGTAGTCTGTTCGTCTGCCCGGATTTAAATGGCGTAGTAATTTCTAACTGGAAGTCCGCTGGGTTGACCATGGGAAAGTCAGCATCGTTTAATTAACATCAAAGTGTGTAGCAATTAACTCAACCCGACCCGGCCGTATTGCCAACAAAGCTTGCTTTGAAACTGGATGTTTTGTTTACCATTTGAGCATGCACCCGCATGATGTGGGCTTACTAAACACAATTTGACAGGCAGTATACCATCAACAAAGTCAATGTAGTCTTGTGAACATTATATTAATTAATATATAAAAAATGTGGAACAGACTGCGTCCTTTTAAGATTCCAAATACTCTAATGATGATATTTTATCGGCCTGGCTTGGTTTGTTGCTCCCTATGTTGGTGTGAGCTGCTTGATTATTACTTGTTTTAGGCTACTTGAAATTGCCTAGCAACTGGTCTGGAATGGGTAGTTCGGAGTCTGTCAAGTTGGTAAAACTGGCATCAGGCAGCAGCGAATACCAAGAGGTGGAAACCTACATGAGGCGTACAGCAAATAACAAAGTCAAGCGCATTCACAAAGTGAGTGCAACACATCTATACCAATAAACATCACTATTTGTACTATTTATTACACACACGTGGAACATTTAGTTTAACAGGCGTTTTTAGCCAGCATTCGTCAAATGTGTTTGCTGTAGGATATGCTTAGTTAAAATCTTAGTCTCATATAAATACGTTATAGCAATATCCTCACCTTCGAGCATTACAAGTCTAAACCTAATCGGAAGAGGATATATTTTTTGGCTAGGTTTGGCTGACATGAGGACTAATTAATATGCATAAACTATGTTTACAACATAAGCAATACTGTTTCATACATATGACATTTTCTTGTCGGTTGTATTTTAAAAACATGCCATACATGTGGAATTTGTATCCAACAGCAGTTGTGTGTGATATTTTAGATAGAGAGAATTCAGAATCCAAGTCTCTATCTCAAGTACATGGTAGACAAACAAGATATGAAGATGCGCTGTAGTAAATCGACCATCACTGAACGCCGTCTCTTTCATGGTACAAGCGAAGATGCCATCACGAAAATCAACACTGGCGGCTTCAATCGCAGCTACTGCGGCAAGAACGGTTTGTATATTACGTTCTCCGATGTATAGTTTTTCTTCGCCTATCCAAAAAGGAACATACAATGTTCTGAGCACAAGTTAGTATTCATTCGGGATATATACTATTTAGTAGCTACACATGCAATATGGCAGGTTACGGACTTGAAACCAAAAAATTTTGACGCGCATGTAAAGGTGTGTACGTGTCACGTGTACAGACATCCAGCAGAGTCCGGTAGGGAAAGTATGATTCTGGATGGTGGTTCGCTAATGAAATCTGCTTACAAAACTTCCACCGTACGTACGTATGTATGCATGAATGAATGCGGAAAAGTTAATATTTTCTTCTTACATGTCTTGAAACTCGAGCACCAGTCTTTTGGGGATTAATCTACGACCCCAAGGGTTGGACTGAGACCTGTACGTTTAAAAAAATATCACATATGTCAAGTTTCTCACCTTTTATGGAGTAAATAATTTGTTCGGAATATAAAACGTAATACGCGCGTAAAACGTACCTTAACAATCATATTAACCACTCGCGCGTGATAAATACTTCGGGAAAACGGCCTCTGCATCATAGACTTGGCAACATGAATTAGACGCTGACACAATATGCTTATGTCCACCCACATACCAATAGTATAGCAATACGAATATTATTTGACAATACCACTCTATCACGGATAGAGCCTAATGATTGACGTGAACCTCACATTCTCTCCGACTTTCGTCATTTTGAACATATACAATCAGTATCTGCAGGCGTGTTATGGTGTTGATGTGACGATGTTGTGTGTTTTGTAACATTAACTAAATATTGATATCACGATTGCCACTACCAAGGAATCCCGTTAGGGAACGAGCATTTTTGCTAGTTAACGTAACAATATATGTTGTCTTTTCCATTTTCAGCCACTCTGTTTGGCAAAGGTGTCTACTTCGCTGTAAGTTCGAGTTACTCGTGTCAATATGCTACCCCTGGTGCTGATGGCAAGAAACGAATGTACCTTGCGATTGTTCTAACGGGTGACTACACCAGTGGTTGTCAAAATTACCGGGTACCTCCTGATAATCCTAAAAAGCCAGGTCGGCAGTTTGACTCAGTTGTTGACAATGTCTCAAATCCAGGAATGTTTGTCATTTTCTTGGATAACCAGGCATATCCAAAGTACTTGATCACGTTTGAATGAACTGATCAAATACCAATGACAAAACATCCAATGAATTTGCTCACGTTATATGTTCATTTGGTGGTAGGCACAGAACATAAGTGTAATTGCTCATACAGATGCAACATTATCTTCAAAAGAATATTCGGCTAACTAAATGTTAACTTGAGACCAGTTGAACGATAAACGTGCAAGGAATCAACAATCAATAGTCTGCGCACAATTGCGCACCTGATTTCATTTGTGTGTATGTTCACATACACACGCACAGATTACACACACATACTACTCACTCACTATACCACCACACACACACACCACTCACTCGATCACTACACCACACACACACCACTCACTCACTACACCACACACACACTCACTCACTACACCACACACACTCACTACACCACACACACACATTACATCACACAAACTCACTCACTCACGACATCCCCCCCCACACACACAGGCACACACATACACATTATGGTCGATCTTTCTTCGCTGAATTCCTGGATCGCACTTGCAGTTTGTTACCAACATTCAAAAAAACAAACTGCTCATGACAAACGGATGGTGTTGTCAGCGAACGATTTAACATATTGGCAGTTGTGTAGAATTCGGGCCTACATTGATGTCGTCATTATAATAATATGCTGTCTAAATGTGGTACCTCAATTGAGTTATTCCATTCCACCATTCCACAGTATTCTATGCAAAATATGTTACTAAATTATGTTACAAAATATAATGTCTTTGTTTCTCAGAGCTCTTTTGAGGTCCAAATAGCGTTCCGGTTTACTGCAAAATATTATGTGACATGCGAAAATGTATAGTATTAGTATACAAATTATATACGGAATATGATTACAATTATTATAAATAAAACAATTGGTCGTAAATTGTTTGTTCACTGAACACCAAGTGACGGTGATTTCAATCTCCGGGACAGAGATTGACCGGTTTTGTCAAAATGACGGAGACTCCAAAAGAATAACGGAGATATGACATGTATAATGTGTGTATATAGTTATTGTTTAATATAAATTGTAATTTGTTTTTTTAAATACACAGGATCATATTTTACTTGTTTCAGAATAACGTTTCTATAAACAACTGTTATGTATTTGTACAAATGGATTACGTAAGACATTGTATTGTCTAAGATAATGCGCACTGATATATGTTCATTACAGTGCACCAAAATGATGAATTCTCCATAAGGAAGACGGAGATGTGACATGCATGTTGTGTGAAAATTATTGCCTAACTAAAATTGTGTATTTTAGATACAAAGGGTAATGTTTTAATTGTTTAGGACACGTGCACATGTATTTTCTTATCGTATATATATAAATTAGACTGTTGATTATGTATGTGGTGCATTCGAACATTCATAATTTCTACTGTTTGGTCCTGATAAGATATTTTATAAAGTGCCATATTATGAGTGTCAAATTATATCGTATAAGATATTGTATACGATTATGCACACCGATATATTCATAACAGTGCATGTGATGTATCCATTGTAATTGTCACAATAATGTTATCCATGGCACTGGCTCGAGAACGACTTTTGAAATAAAACATCTTTATTTCTTACAGATTGTCCCAGCTTCAGTAGCTAGCATATAGCAGGGCTATATATTTTCTGAAAGTTATCACATTATGAAGAAAAAAAAATTGGAGTATATTATACAACAAAATGTGATGCATTGTTCGATTCAACGAAACTATATGTAAACCTTTTGTGATAAATAAAGGCGTCGTGGAGCCGGTCGGGCTTTGACACTATTTGGAACATGGGGGTGAGTTGCCTTAGCCCGATTCGCTAACTGGGCACGGATCCCTAGCTTATATACACAGTAATTCATAGTTGCTGTAAAGAAAATAGCTAGTATTATCGTGTTTTAATTCCAATGACAAACTATATTTAATCAATCATTTAAAACACATTGATCAGTGTTGAACAAATACAATTTTAAGAAACTCTAATCGTTAACACATCTTCCCCGATTGGACCATCCAATGTATTCGATTGGACCAAAGGCATATTATGACAAACAAGATTATTGGGGTAAGCTTGCTGGACGTTTTGGTAAACAAACGTTCACAAAACGCACCCGGTCATATTTTAAATTATAGTTTAGTTGACCATGAAAGAGATCATCAATACAATCGTCTGGCTTAGGTGGGTATCCTGGAAAGGGTTACGAATTGTGGCATATTTGTGTACAGGACTGCCTAAACGTTCTAAAAGGGTAATTTCTTGTGTGACTAAATCCATGGAAACCAAGCTGATAAGTGCAATACAACAAAAGGGTTGGTCAAAAGTCAATAAGCAGTATAATAGTTGTCATCAGATGGTTGGATACACCAGGGGACTAGGATGGATACGCAAGGTTATATTAGGGCTCATGCACTATATTTAGTTATAAAAGTTTCTCAAGCGCAGTAGACTAACTATTAGTAACAGCATACGGGGCACATTGTCACAGCCAAAAAATCTTTAAAATTCACTGTTTATGTGTTTAGTGGTTTAACAATTATAGACGTGGTTCATTGGTGTATGTAAATTTAAATTGTATACAAGTATAAATCGTACTTTTTTGAAAGCCAAAAATGTGCCAACAAAATTGTCAAAGCAGTGTTAATAACCATAAAAGATATCGATACGACCTTTGTTTATTTATATCAGTAAGGTTTGTATATGTTTGTAAAGTTGTGTTGTTATATACATAGTTGTTATAGTGATCTAAAATTATACCACGTACACCAATGATCCACTTATAATTCATTCAACACATTAAACATTAATTTTTCCCAAAGGGTCTGTATTCCACCCTGTAGTACAGGTAACCCCTGTGAATGCACCACGGGGATCCATTTACAATGTCACACATGTCAATACACCACGGGGATCCATTTACAATGTCACACATGTCAATACACCACGGGGATCCTTTTACAATGTCACACATGTCAATACACCACGGGGATCCATTTACAATGTCACCCACGTCAATACACCACGGGGATCCATTTACAATGTCACACATGTCAATACACCATGGGGATCCATTTACAATGTATCCCCCGTCAATACAACACAGGGATCCATTTACAATGTCACACATGTCAATACAACACGGGGATACATTTACTATGTCTCCCATGGCAATATACCTCGTGGATCCATGTACAATGTCATCACTGTCAATACACCACGGGGATCCACTTACAATGTCACCCCTGTCAATACACCACGGGGATCCATTTACAATGTCACACCTGTCAATACACCACGGAGATCCATTTACAATGTCACACCGACATCGTCTAAACAACGCAGTCATTACGCTCCACTACAAGAGCAAGTGTTTTGGTAGCATGTTTTTTTGTAGATCGAGATAATTGATTCTGTGAGTTCACTCAGTGTTTGTCTATTTCCCCTATGTAGGTTCTTTATTTCCCATACAAGAGGAAAACAGAACAGAACAGAAGTGGATTTATTTATCCAAACTGTACAGGCATTCAATAATAATATACAAATTCCTAAAGTGACGGTGTACAGAGAGGATAATGGAAACTAAGACTTGTTAAAAGTCGCTACCGCAGGAGCCACCAGTCGTGATATTTTAGTTGTTTCTGTTGAAAGAAAATAATACATAATATGTTGTACAAAAATGAAACGTTAAAATGTAGTAATATCCATCGTCGCAAAAAAAAAGGATTGCTATGTTTTAGTACGCAGCTGGGGTGTATGTTCATGGTGTGTGGTGAAGTGAGTACCCAGGTAAATAAAACATATTGTACAGTGTTTGGGCGTAGATGACATCATTGCAGTTGATTGTGTGTATATGTGCAGGCATAACAATTAATGTATGTGGAAGCGTTTTTGTAATTTTGAATGATAGGGTCCCTTACAAAAAAATACCATTCAAATACCATTGAATGATATTTGGTAGTATTATGGCCAACGGTATCTGAATGGTATCTGAATGGTACTTGTAATTAACCCTTTCTGTACTGTTCAATGATATTCTGAATGGTATTCAATGATATTAGGGGGTATTATGGCCAATGGTATTTAATCCAATGGTATTGAACGGTCCTCAGTGGTATATCATTGAATGGTATACCACTGAGTACCATTCAGAATACCATTCAATGGTATTCTGAATGGTCTTCAATGATATTAGGGGGTATTATGGCCAATGGTATTTAATCCAATGGTACTGAACGGTCCTCAGTGGTATATCATTGAATGGTATACCACTGAGGACCATTCAATACCATTCGATTAAATACCATTCAAATACCATTGGCCATAATACACCCTAATATCATTGAAGACCATTCAAAATATAATTCAATGGTATTCTGAATGGTCTTTAATCCAATTGTACTGAATAGTCCTCAGTGGTATATCATTGAATGGTATACCACTGAGGACCATTCAGAATACAATTCAAAATACTATTGGATTACCCCGAATGGTATACCACTGAAGCATATTGTTGAAAACCATTCAAAAAACCATTAAACAATGTATTTTAAATAACAAATTCAACCATATATAAACCTTTGAATACCACTGATTATCACTCAATGTAGTGCATGCACTACTGAAAGGCAGTTAAATAGCCCATTGGTACTTCATATATTGCAAACACACACCAGTAAAAGGGATATATATGGGATATATATACCACAAAATGATGCAATTAAAATACCATTGACATTAACATTTAGAATACCATACACATAAGGTGTCAGTTTTGAGCACACATAGAACAGAAAACATAGTGAAGGTAAATTAACAACAGTTTAATGGTATGCCGGTCTTTATTTTTTTGCACATGCAACCATTAAAACCCTAGAACAACCGTCAACATGCAACCGGTACTCAGCAGGATGGTCCTACTCTCCTGTCAGCTGAGCCACAATTAACCTGCATATAATATACAAAATACATATTACATGGGCGTCAATCAATTGACAAACAATAGAATTATTGGTTATACTTTACTGATTATAAACAACATCTTAGTGTCTCACACATGCATTGTATCACGGAATAAACCAGCTAAAGTGCTATATACACATAATTATATACAAACAGATAATCTGAGATTAAGCAAGAATGACACAATATATACAACCAATCTACTGTGGATTACAACCACCAACAATATAGAACACTGGCCAAAATAATGGCATCGTCTAGCGATTAACACCGAACACAATGCTTGCACCATCATTACCAACTAAATGTAATTCACATGAAAGCTACGTACCAGACAGGTTTCATACAAATATTGTTCTTACTATACACATCAAACACATACAACCAATTAATTTGGGTAAATGTGTGAAATGTCAAATAGTACCTGTCTTGGTCCATGGAGCTTACTGCTACAAGTTGTTTAAATTGATCAATCAACACAATTAATTAAGTAATGTTATAATCTTATATATATAGTCTGCATGTTTAACTCATATGACATGTACAAATTAAGAACATGCCATATAATTTAAATGTACACATATGTATATTTGCAAAAGTATGTTTTTAGAAAGCACACAAAAACATCAATCAAACTATGATATATATGTGATGAAATTTCAGGAAAAAAAATCACAATACCATAGTAAAGGAATATTTAAGTATAGATTAAAAAATAAGAGGCAGTTTCAAATCTTGGTTGTCTATGAATATTAAGCCTATCACATTTTAAGCTAATTGTGATGATTATATTACAAATAAAATAATGGACTCTTATTAAAGTTTTTGCTTTGTACAATACACATCCATACCAACACTTACAAATGTTCTAGCTATGAATAAAACAATTAACTGCTGCAGAAACCATCACAAGAACCTATATAAAATGTTAGAATAGATTTGATAGTTAATTGACAGTAAATAATATGAATTTATTTATGAACTACCTTTTTAATAATCTATGTTTTCATAACAATCCAGTTTGATCAAAAAAATTCTCAAATTTCTGCATTTGGAAATGGGATATCTCTGGAAGTAATTATGCTATATACAAATAAGGTTTTCAGTGTTGCATTCAGCGGACAAAGCTGTGTGAAATGATCAGACAATTTTAAAATCATCAATAGTTTGAAAGAGATAAGCATATTTGTTGACAAAAATTCTTTGTAAAATAAAACATACAGAAAAATGATATGATCATCTCACAATAGAATGTATACAGACCATGGATATTAAAGAATCATAATTATATATGTGCTCCAAAAAGAATGGCAGTGTTTCCGAATGTGCTAATGTTGGCTCAAAATGGTAGCCAATTTGTTTGTTACCATGGAAACAGGGGTTTGGCCTGAAAAAAGTTCAATATATTTTACCCAGTATGATCCATTCCATACTTTGGGCAGACAAAATTGCACAATTTCCACAAATAAAAAAAATCCTGTTGTGTCTGGCCTTATCATATGGCATGTCAATAAACATTGTAAAGATGGTCAATTTTAAGGGGAAGTGAGAAAGCATATGGTTTTACTGTAAAACAAACAGTTTGGCTCTTGATATCAATCATCATGACTTTGTATTATTAAGACATTCCAATATTATATCAAAGTTTTCATTTACACTATAACGATGAAGCATATAATTGAGTTTCGATATATCGCGCTTTGCCCTGAAACCTTACATGTGTACAGTATACATTATATGATATAATAATATTCAATAATTCAGAAAGCATACACACAAACACTATACCACTGTTACTAATTTCATTGTTGTGCAGCCTGGAGAAAGCTTGCTTTTGGCCATCATGCAGCGATGACATAAAGCTGAAATAAATGGAGAAGAACACAATAAAAATACAATGTGTGTGGCTAGTAAATAGTAATATATTATACTGTCGATACAAAAATTGAGCATTTGTATAATCGTTGATAGTCTGGATAATTACTCAGCAAAGTCTAAGTATTTCTGTCTGAGTATTCCTTCATTCCGAATAGTGATCACAGTCATTATTGACTTTTCTATCACTGTATATTTTCTTACTTTTTTGGTCAATTGACAGCGTAATGGCCAAGGCCTCTTTTTATACCTGTATTTAAGTAGAAATAATGAAAAAGGTAGGACATTCTCTCGAACTCAAAGCATGCATATGTTAGAATGAGAAATTGCCTTCAGTTGGTTACAGTCATAACTGACGTTCTGTCGGTATAATTCATTTCCGTGTTGAAAATAAATAGATATAGTTGCGTCATTATATCCTTATGTCTAATTAATGAAATTGTACGTTTCTACACCACATAGCAGGAAAGAAACATTGGGGTCATTGCATTTGAAAAAGTCTGTTTTAATTTTTCACAAGCCTGAACTGGTTTTCCAACTCGTGAACTTACCCATATATGTTGCAGCAACTACGTCTAGTAAACGTGACAGCGATCATCCTTTATATATTACTATTAGGCTTTTTAAATCAAATTTTTTATTATTTATATAGCACTTTAAATAGTCTACGTTGTGCACGTAACTGCACGTTGAGCGATAATTGAACCATATCGAAGCAGAGAACTAAAATTATTTCGTAACCTGCTGTTAAATATTATTACTGTGAGTCAAATTGTTATAAAACAACACACAACATTACTACCTTTTGTTTCTTGGCATGAATACGACCGCTGGCCCGACTTGTTCATTATAATGTTTCTTTCCTTGATCGCGACACAAAACAAAATCAGTTTAAAAGTTCGCGCGCGTCGAAATGACTCACGGGTAATTAAATGAGTGGCGCTGCTGCAGCTGCGGGCCTGTATCGCGGACTGCATGAGTGTATTCGCGGGTTTATTCAGCAGAGATATATAAAAACGTCTTAATTTATGTTTATTCTGACTCAAGCATTCACCACATGTGCACCTGACACAAAATACATACGTTTCCAAAACATATATGCAGATACCGCGTTTATGGTACCACTGAGTTGAAGGTACCTTGTTGCCTAGTTGTTTCCAGCACTCGGCAATGTTCTATTAACTGACAAGTCTGTATATATTGTGGTTACAATGTTATGATCGTATGAGGTCTCATTAAACTAGCCAGCCTTTTTCAGAACATTATCATTACCACTGAACGTTCAATGGTATATATCTAGAGGTACGCTGACAACGTTCAGTATAGTTAATGATGTTTTCAAATATGGCTGATACTTGCCAGTGGTATATTCTATAACATTTCAAAGGTAATGAATGGTACTTTTCAAATACCAATAATTACCACTGCACCTACTGATTTATCATTGAATGGTCCAGTGGTACTGAATGATATGTTCATGCAAATACCATTGAGAGTACCACTGAGACATACTGATTTATCATTGAATGGTATTGAATGATATGTTCAAATACCATTGAAACCTGATTTATCATTGAATGATCCAGTGGTACTGAATGGTATGTTGAAATACCATTGAGAGTACCACTGAGACATACTGATATATCATTGAATGGTATTGAATGATATGTTCAAATACCATTGAAACCTGATTTATCATTGAATGGTCCAGTGGTACTGAATGGTATGTTGAAATACCATTGAGAGTACCACTGAGACATACTGATATATCATTGAATGGTATTGAATGATATGTTCAAATACCATTGAAACCTGATTTATCATTGAATGGTCCAGTGGTACTGAATGGTATGTGTTAATACCATTGAGAGTACAACTGAGACATATTGATTTATCATTGAATAGTATTGAATGATATGTTCAAATACCATTGAAACAGGATTGATCATTGAACGGTACAGTGGTACTGAATGTTAATACCATTGAGAGTACAACTGAGACATACTGATTTATCATTGAATGGTATTGAATGATATGTCCAAATACCATTGAAACATGATTTATCATTGAATGGTCCAGTGGTACTGAAAGGTATGTGCAAATACCACTGAGATATACTGATTTATCATTGAATGGTATTGAATGATATGTTCTAGTACCATTGAGACACTGATTTATCATTGAATGGTATTGAATGATATGTTCAAATACCATTGAGAGTACCATTGAGACACTGATTTATCATTGAATGATCCAATGGTACTGAATGGTACATTCAAATACCATTGAAAGTACCACTGAGTCCTACTGATTTACCATTGAATGGTCCAACGGTACCGAATGGTATTCAATGGTATTCAATGGTATACCATTGACTCTTTTTTGTAAGGGGTACTTTGTATGATTTACTAAATCTAGTAAACTGTGTATATAAAGTTTGTCTGTCACACTTTGGGAGGTGTTGTTATCATAGAATAGACACTATACAGTAGTTGGATAGGCTCTAATGACTTTCAGTGTCTCTTCCGAAAATACGGGCAAAGTGACGTTATGAGTATTATCTGACAAATATGGCATTAAATCATTAGTAAGAATAGTGCCATGGGTCTAGGCATCGAAACGGGGGTATGGGGGAGCAGAACCCCCAATATTTCGAGTGGGGAGCTTAATCCACTAATATTTTATTAATGTTGTTGATGTGTCTGTTGAGCGCCATCCTATATGCAATCTCCGCGCTGAAACTGCATGATCTCGTGGTTGATCCCTGAGAATCTCCAAAACTACATACCACCCTCCCCCTTGTTGAATGTCGAGCATGTCCGAAAACAGCAGAGTGCTGAAGCTCAGGCTTAGCCCCTCTCCTCAATATTCACATCGTTCCCACGCCTATGATAAATATCGCAGGTCACCTATGCAAGTTCACACTGCAATTCCGTTGGTCACCTCAGGAGTCACACAGGTAGCAGTCCTCGTTGGTCACCTCAGGAATCACACAGGTAACAGTCCTCGTTGGTCACCTCAGGAGTCACACAGGTAACAGTCCTCGTTGGTCACCCCAGGAGTCACATAGGTAACAGTCCTCGTTGGGCACCTCAGGAGTCACACAGGTAACTGTCCTCGTTGGTCACCTCATGAGTCACACAGGTAGCAGTCCTCTTTGGTCACCTAAGGAGTCACACAGGTAACAGTCCTCGTTGGTCACCTAAGGAGTCACACAGGTAACAGTCCTCGTTGGTTACCTAAGGAGTCACACATGTAGCAGTCCTCGTTGGTTACCTAAGGAGTCACACAGGTAACAGCCCTCGTTGGTCACCTAAGGAGTCACACAGGTAACAGTCTTCGCTGATCACCTAAGGAGTCACATAGGTAACAGTCCTCGTTGATCACCTAAGGAGTCATACAGGTAGCAGTCCTCGTTGGTCACCTCAGGAGTCATACAGGTAACAGTCCTCGTTGGTCACCTCAGGAGTCATACAGGTAACAGTCCTCGTTGGTCACTTATGGAGTCGCACAGGTAACAGTCCTCGTTGGTTACCTAAGGAGTCACACAAGTAGCAGTCCTCGTTGGTCACCTAAGGGGTCACACAGGTAACATTCCTCGTCGGTCACCTCAGAAGTCACACAAGTAACAGTCCTCGTCGATCATTTCAGGAGTCACACAAGTAACAGTCCTCGTTGATCACCTAAGCAGTCACACAAATAGCAGTCCTCATTGTTCACCTCAGGAGTCACACATGTAACAGTCCTCATTGGTCACTTCAGGAGTCACACAGGATACAGTCCTCGTTGGTCACCTCAGGATTCACACAGGTAACAGTCATCGTTGGTCACCTCATGAGTCACACAGGTAGCAGTCCTCGTCGGTCACCTCAGGAGTCACACAGGTAACAGTCCTCGTTGGTCACCTAAGGAGTCACACAGGTAACAGTCCTTGTTGGTCACCTAACGAGTCACACAGGTAACAGTCCTCGGTCCATCATTTGTTTATCATTCATCCATGATCTGGCAGCAGGAATAAGACGAAAGCCCCCTCTTTCGTTTTTTCATGATGTCGATGATGACTGCATAGGCGGATCCAGGGGGGGGGGCTGGAGGGCACGTGTCCCCCTACATCTTTGGAATTTGGCGAGCCCGTAGAACTTTTTGAATTGGCCTTCGTGACCGTGTCCCCTAGATCCTAGGAAATGTGCCCCCGTTCAGGTTACAATAAGCTGAAGTGATGCCCGACGCGACGGTGAACAATGTCAGCAGCACCACCTCCCACCCCACCCCCCATCTTTCGATGTCACCAGTCGAGCGGAGACAGCGGAGAAGCTGGCGTTACGGTGACGCGGCAGCAAACAATTATTTACACCATTTGATTCGTCTGCTGGTTTTTGTGCCCCCAGACTACCATCTCTGCATCCGCCCCTGGACTGCCTACATCCTTTATAGACCTAACTCCAACACAGCCACGATTCCGTAGAACCCCCAAGAACCCATGCCTTCTGGGAGCAGTTGCGCCGCACTCCTAAAACGTGGTCTGTAGGCCTACTTTTTGTAACACTTTCCACTGTGTGATGCGCCACCTAATGACTAAGCGGGTGATATGGTAAAAAAAATACAAACCAACATTTAAAAAAGTAACAATGCAAAACATTAATTTCATCTTTTTATTGTGTGACTTGTTTCGAAAGAGAAGACAAATGTCATAAACGTGATAGAACAAATCAGAAGACAGAAGCGGACCTGGGCAGGGCACATCAGTAGGCTACGAGCTAACCGATGGACATCGCATATCACTACCTGGAGACCTTACGAAGGGAAACGATCTAGAGCAGCGGTAATTATCCTGGGGGTAATTACCCTCTAGAGGGTAATTCGGGCATTTTCGGTGTGTAAAACAAGCTTTTTAAAGTATGGATTTTCCAGCAATTACGTCGTCACTACTACGCTCTTGTAGCACGTCACATTGAAGATATGTCTTGTGGAAAGACACATCAGAAGTTAAGGATGTACCATACTGAAAGTAAGGAGTCCCTTACAATTGGAGCGGATCTCGTCAAACCACATCTAGTTGAAATATCGAGGTTTTTTTTAGCGAGGAACAAAGATGAACTAGATCTCGCTGTAAGGCACAACCGTGAAAACTGAATATCTGATACGAGCGAGGTCAGTGTTGGACCACGCCGGTTTAGTCGCAGAAGTGTTAGCAAACTCATCGATGCCAGGCGCTTCAACTGAAAGAATCAACATTATAAATTATTATTATGTGGTCCATCGTACACAATTGTCTGTACCCGAAAGGCAACACTATAAAAATAAAACTGTCTGTTCTGTAATATGTTTACAATGGAGTGCCACGATATATATCGAGCCCCGCAATTAACAGTGAATGTGAAGAGATTGGATCCGATTCCAGAGTTCTTTTCTTCCATATTGGTCGGAGGATCATTGGTTGTCGTGGAGATAACACTCGAATTAAGAGAAAATTTAGAATTAAGACAAAACAGAATTAAAAGAAAAAGTCTTCGTGTTCGTGGAAGGGCGAGAACCGCTAGACCAAAAGTTGAGGTGATGATGTCGGACAAACAGGCCATACAGTTATTGTGAAGTTGGACTGTGTTGCACATCTTCTTGTGAGATCAGTCAGCCGAACCTCTCACAAGAAAGGACTATGGTTTATATTTTCATAGCTCGAGGCATGGTTGCCAGCTCCCTCAGCAAATCCAGTTTTACCGAAAAGAAGTTCATGTTATTGTGGTATTCATGATCTACAATTTTTTAAACGCCACTTGAAGACACTGAAGAATAGTGTCCGTTAGCATATAACATGCCTCACATACGTTCCATGGAAGAGTCCATTCTTAGATATTTCACAAGACTGGAAAACTAGCTGTGAGAGGAATGCATGGATAGTGATACATTTTCAGTGGATGACGGCGTCGTCAAAGACAAACGACGAGTTCCTTGACCTGCGAGAAGACAGCATGCTGAACAAAGTATTCTGACCAGGTAACTTTCTGACAAAAGACTGGTAGAGAATACACAATTCAATCTGATAGCTCTCATTTTCCTTATTCTAATGTATTGCTGTGGAGAACAGTATTTCTACAAGGATCAGCATTAAAATCAAAACACAAATTATATTGGATGTTGGTAATCACATAATGGCCTGCGATGTGCTCTAACTGTGACAAAGCCTCGCGTCTCAGATCTTATCAAGAAAATGCAACATCAACCACACACACACATACTTTCATCCCTAAAATGTTTTGATCTTAATTTTTTTAATAATTCAGTTTGTTTTCTCGAGTTTGGTATTTTAAAATGGAGGGGTAGGGGCAGAAAACCATATGTCTTTCCTCCAAATTGCACAAACCTTTCACAGTTGGTAAAATACACATTAATCGTCTCATAAAATTTACATTTCCCCCCTCTATTAACGCTAGCCACAAAAACATTCACGCTCACATTTAATGGAGGGACAGAACCATATATCTGCCCCTCGGATAAATTCCAGGGGACCCCCCTGTTATACCGAGCGTACGGCCGAGTGCCACAAGCACTGAGCATGTCTTCGCTATTCATTAAGTCATGGTCGTTATCGTCGTTATTGTACTTGTGCGCTCTATCAGTCTCGCGTGCTATCGCGTGATTGGTCTCACTCGATCGTCTCGCTTGGCCGAACATAGGCAACACAGACCAGGGAGATGGCAAGACGTGTGTGTGATGTCGTTTGTGCGTTTCTCGCGCTAATGAACGTCCTCCGTGTTGGTGTGGCTGCAGGTAAGGACGCAGGCTGTGTTTAGAAACATCGAACGTTTGTTACAGTTTGTACGAAATTGACGGTCCGCTGATAAGAACGGCGAGCAACGAAGTCGAAGTGAATATCGATCGATCAGCATCCGCGCGTCTTATCCCGACCCTAGTCGTGATGGGTAGACTATTTACAGTTTTATCATCCATCAGACTTGATATGTAATTTTGATAAGGTGTGCCTGCATTTGTCCGTCATCAACCGTCACCTTTATAGTACTTTAGAAAGATGACACGATACCAAACTGGGCCTGGCTAGTTATAAACCAAGTGATGTGTCATAAAGTGTTACACGTCAAAAAAGTAAATGACGCCAGAGGCGGATACTGAAGCGGAACAATACGTGCCGCTTTCTGGTAGCTAGATAGATATTATGCAGGCCTGTCTAACAATTCGCAATTAGCTATTTCCGTAATTGTGAATTAAGAGCCTATATGTTCATCATTAAATTATTGAGCAACACAGTTGTACATAATGCTCGAAATGCTTCTGGTTTTGAGTTTTATCTCGAAATGCTTCTGGCTTAGAGTTTGAAAAATTGAGAGGGGGTCATTTGGTGGTTGTAACATAACTTTTTGGCAGTGTCTTTTTCCAGCATATACTGTTGTGCAGTGAGGTATGTTGGCCCACTTATAAGATTTTAAATACACCTTGCACTGTCTGAGTTGTGTTTTTATGTAATTGTTTCAGTGTTTGCAAGATAACAAATATATTCATGCATTTTAAAATTGTATATGTACATATATTTTTAGATAATTTTACATGGTAATTACGGTGAATCATGCATGTACAATGTACTGTGTATTACAGGCCTGGGGTTATAGTAATAAGTGATAGTAATTGTAACGATTACAAATATTGAAGTAATTGTAATAGGTTGAGCAAAAACTAAATGTAATAGTAATAGGAAGCAATGTAATAGTAATTTACCTGTTACTTTTATAATAGGCCAAATCAAATAATACCTGCGTTTCCGGTAACCCGACCATCCCTAGTATTTCTGTGCGACCCTATGCATTTTTAAACAACAAAAGAAAAATATTTTTTTGATGGGGACCTTCGACCCTTGCCTCTGGCCAAAAACTTTTCTTTTAACATTATATTATATTCCAGCAAAAGATTATTACAACGATCATTCAATATACAGCTGTAGTAAAAAATATGGATAATCATTGCAAAAGTCCTGGAAAGTAACAAGAATTGACCTTTTGGAACGGAAATTCTGCAATCATCCCTAGTATTGGATGGATTTCCATGTAAATCATGGCACCCTTGCTCATGTCAATCGACGTAAACAGGGACGCGGGCAGAAGGTGCTAACATAAACTGTTTCATGATCATTGTCTGGTTGTCCGCTAAGCGCATTGAAGACATGTTGTTAATTAAATATACTTGTCATATCGTTAGAACACGCATAAGTGTACGTATTCCGGTTTCGAACACAACACTCGAAGGAATAACAACAGCCTAGGTTACGTTGGCTCAAAGTGATAAATATATAGTCTGGGTTTCATAGTTCTAACAACTTCCGTTGGATGGCGTCATATATGGCGCTAGCTAAAATGGTTGAACAAAACTAATAAATAAAATAAAATATTACAATAGGTCTGCCTTCCCTATTTTTTGGCAATAAAATGTTTTTTTACCTACCTACCCTATTTAAAAAATCACTGTTACTGGAAACACAACTTTTTAAGTACTCGTACTCGTAAAACTTAGAGACTTGATGTAGAGAAGTCGAGATGGTGTTCTATTGAAGTGGTCTGCCAGGGAGTAAAGTGTAAAGCGCTTTGAGCAGTCCTGAGGTCTAGATACTGCGCTATATAAGAACTTACCTTCTGACGTTACTGTAGCATTCCAAACCTCCTGTATTCCAAGTGACCTGATATTAAAGGCACATGAGATATTTTATAAATGTCACTCAGGTAATTAATATGCAGTAATATAAACATGCTGTAATGTCTATATTTAGCCAGTTATTTACTAAGCAGCAACTTCCCTAAATGTGCATATGGTTAAACTATTATGCATCAACTAAAAAGATGGTTGCTGAGCTTAGCAAATTGCAGCAGAAAATGTAATTATGCATAAGTAGTAAAAACCCACATTGTGTAGGTTTTCTGTTCGGTTACCCGGAATCAGCCAGGGAGTCATTACTCGTGATTGTCAGATACAGTGAAATGTACCACTGTCCTAATCACTACGAATGTCAACATAATGAATATTACATGCTGCTCTGCAGGCTTGACTATCTCTTTGCTAATGACGTGTAAAGGGCAGCACAAAATGTCTGTGTCTCTCATCTAAATTATTTATAACATACAACACTTTGAATTGCCTGGCCTTGTGGGAGAAATAAACACAGATACACACTTGTTCACATACCTGTGTTTATGTATATCCACTGTCTAGTTGTTATAGTCAGGTATTCATTTACACAGCTGAGTGGACAGAGACTGTGTAGGGTGAACAAAATTACCCCTGCTATGAAACAATGTTGGGTGGATGCAGACCCCTGTCCTCTTGCTTATGAATCTGACATTCTACCCACCACATATTTTCATGTAACATTGTGTCACAACTTGCCATTTTGTATTAAGAAATTAAAGCATAATAAATAGCTTGAATTACCATGCTATAAGTGGCAGTTATTAAATAGGAATAACTGCAGTGATTTGCTTTGCTCTGATGTTCAACATGTGCCATTTCAACAAACTTGATAGGTAGAATCACATTGCCTCTTGTCTATGCTTGTGAAAAGGCAGTATCTTTTACCCAGTCAGGACTCCCTATTCAGAACTGCTAGTCAGTACCACAAAGCTTCCTTTGATCCCATCTGGAAGTCCTGGCTATGTCTGTTTGTTAGACAGACTGTCATTGTGGTTGACAACAACAGGGTTATTTATAATCATCCTTGTGTCTTCTGTCATGTTAGTTATTGAGCCAAGTGTGTGGCACATTCCTCCCTCTTGTACAGGGGAGCAAGGCAGTACACAGGTAATAAAGACCCTTAGTTATTGTATTGACAGAACAGCACTAATCTGATCTCAGGTCTAAGGTAAATGTTGGTTATAGTCACTGGTGTGTCAATCAATCAGCCTTCAGCCCTTGTCATAAAGATAACCCTTGGTCATGTTTGAGCCAGGAATATGCTTCGGTGGTTGCAACAATTGCAACATAGTCATTGCAATAATGGAATTACTGTGGTGCTGTTAGGACTTCATGATTGGATGTGAATGATCACTTATTAATCTAATCTAATCATACATACTAATTTTGTTAGTATGACAGTCGCAGTCATCACTAACAATTGAG
This sequence comes from Escarpia spicata, assembly GCA_963995525.1. Lineage (NCBI taxonomy): Eukaryota > Metazoa > Annelida > Polychaeta > Sabellida > Siboglinidae > Escarpia > Escarpia spicata. Next base: position 23,931,625 of record OZ023205.1, on the reverse strand, counting down.
CTTTTGAAACAGTTTATTGTGTTTCGACCTCTCCAAATTCATGCAGTTTCATTGTACCCCTTTAATATTACCGACTGTTGCAGAGGATTTAGGTTTGAACAAAGTTTTTTATGTTTTAACCCCACCGGTCCCAAATGTATGCAGCAAAAAAAAACGGATGACAGCTAACCGTGACGACTCAGAACGCAGTTAAAATAAATAGTCGTGAAATAAATATCACATAATACATTTGTGATCTACATTCCACTTTATTCTCACGTAATTAATCCTACTTGTTGGCTGAGAGGGTAGCCCGAATAGTACAACAACATGTCAACAAAGCCACAAGTCTTGTCCGATTATTTGTGCCACTCCACCACTTTCTCATAAAATCACTGCAGGTGGGTAGCATGCAATTCTAAAAAAACACATCGTGTAATAACTGTTCAGTTGAGCTACTTTGTGACTTCTGCATACCATTATTTCTAGTTTGAAATATTACTGTTTCATCAAAGAGAGAGACTTCTGGGATAGTTCTGTTGTTACAGTAGTGGATCCGGTACAAAATGCCACAGGAACTATTGCCAGAACATGAATATCCTGACAAAATGTGTGCAAAAATAATACATTTGGCATTCTGTCCAGGTACACCAATTATGCCATGTGGCATTTTATCCAGATATTGTAGTACTTTCTACTTAGTAAATAATACTAAATATATTGCGATAGACTATTGGTAAACTAATGGTACTATTGCGGCTAAAAACCGTTGTGAGAGTAGACCTGCTGATCTGTAGGTTCCATTGTGAACAAATGATTTAACACAAAAAATGTTCATGCTATGTACCATCATGTGATTATACAACTTTACCACATAGCAACTATTCTTGTTCAGTCTGGCAGCTATTCCACTGGATCGCTAATCCAAAGTAACGTTTCACTGTGAAAGTGAATGCACATTGCACAGTAAAATTCCTCTCGATCACTATATTGGATTAGTTAATCCGAACAAAACTCGCTATATGTAAGAGGCATTATAGGCCATGTAATTATTAGAAACCGGTAAGTGTAACATTACCAAATTATCTATTCAAACATTATTAATATATTACAGGAAAAGTATCGTAATAGGTATAGAGTCATGTAGACCATTCCCCCTGGGTGTTTGTCCTGGCTTGACATTTTCCCAGGGGGCTGGTGATAAAATGAATGTACGAACATTTCCTCATCTCACTGTTTTTTTAGTTTATAAGTAATGATTGATCATTTGAAATAAACATTTATTGCAATCCTATTGTCCATAGAGGTCTATGGCTAGGTTCATTTTTATAAATACTTTATAAGGAGTGTTTAACTGTATTTCTGTGTGAATATATATATATATATATCGATATTGATTCATTAGTAAAAAATAGTAAACATTTGCTTGGTAGTTAACATATATAAGATTGTTTGTGTGAAATTACAAAACATCTACCTATTAATTGCAGCAGGAACTGTATCCATCAGCAGTTCTAGGGGGACCTGTGGTACACATGCCCCCCTAGAGCTTTGGAATTTGTCTGCACTATGAGATCTGTTGAATGTGCCCCCCGTAGACCTTCGGAAATTGTGAATGTCACGGCGAAAAGTTTTCAACAGCTAGTAAAAAATAGTAAACATTTGGTTGGTAGTTAACATATATAAGATTGTTTGTGTGAAATTACAAAACATATACCTATTAGTTGCAGCAGGAACTGTATCCATCAGCAGTTCTAGGGGGACCTGTGGTACACATGCCCCCCTAGAGCTTTGGAATTTGTCTGCACTATGAGATCTGTTGAATGTGCCCCCCGTAGACCTTCGGAAATTGTGAATGTCATGGCGAAAAGTTTTCAACAGCTAGTAAAAAATAGTAAACATTTGCTTGGTAGTTAACATATATAAGATTGTTTGTGTGAAATTACAAAACATATACCTATTAATTGCAGCAGGAACTGTATCCATCAGCAGTTCTAGGGGGACCTGTGGTACACATGCCCCCCTAGAGCTTTGGAATTTGTCTGCACTATGAGTTCTGTTGAATGTGCCCCCCATAGACCTTCGGAAATTGTGAATGTCACGGCGAAAAGTTTTCAACAGCTACCCCCCCCCGGTCTTCCAATGTCAGGATCCGACGACAGCAAAGTTGTGCTGAAGCACTAGCTCAGCCCACTCAATAAGAATTGGGTTCGGCCACCAGGGTTTTTGGCAAGCCTCAACAAGGGTGCAATTGGAGGTTTGCTTCCCTAGACTACACTCTCTGGAACCACCCGTGATATCCATGCCAATTTCTTACATTATAACCCCACCCTAGGGTGAATGACCTCTATTGTTCAGTGACCCGTAACCATGTCTGTCTCTCTAGATGTAAATCCGGAGTACACATCAATTTCGGGCCATGTTCCCCTGTTCAACGTACACTTGGGAGCAGCAGTGGAGGCGGAGGAATACGTTGAGAGAGTGCGTAGAGAGGTCAATGATAATGACAAAATGAGTGCGAACATGAGTGAAGTGGAGACAACACCATCATTATCGTCATCATCGTACAGGGAGACCGTAGCAGTACCTAGACAACCACCTACAAGAACAGCTCCTACTACTCCTGCTAGTAGTGCGACTACTAAGGCTAGTACAACGACTACTAAAAAGACTGACTCAACAACACCGCCTGCCACAACTGCACCACCATCTCCCAGTGGTTCTGCAACTACTGTACAAACTACTATTAAGAAAGTAAGTAGTAATTTATGAGTATTGATTATTATTATTCATTATGATCCATTATTATTCATTGTTAATAATAAAACATAAGTAGGCAGGTACAAGGATGGACAAAATTACAGACACTAACAAAATTGCCCGTCATCCAGATGGCGCTGCATACACATAGATGCATAAGGCTATATCTTGGCATATTCGTCAATCGCATTAATAAATGCAAGATAAGTTAAATGTCCTCAACTTTGTGTGTGCCGGCTCATTTGTGCAAATTTATGATTTAGTTGTAAATCTTTCAACTAAGCCATCTGACAAACTATTACAAAACTTTAATTATCTTTATACCACAACTGTGATATTGAAACCACCTTCGTTGTTTTGACTGTTGTCAGCAATCTTCACCAGAAACTTAATTGTTCTTCCTCTGCTCTTCAGAGGGTGTAGCCAGCAGACTATCCCACATGTCAGCCTGTGTCCCTCTTGTCTCGGTTTGTGGTTGGGTTGTTTAGTTGATATTAAATTCTTTTTGATTGGGCCCAGTTGCACTAAACACTGTGCTACCATGTGTTGTTCTAACCACTGTGCTACCATGTGTTGTTCTAACCTCTGTGCTGCCATGTTTTGTTCGAACCACTGTGCTACAATGTGTTGTTCTAAACACTGTGCTACCATGTGTTGATCTAACCACTGTGCTACCGTGTGCTGTTCTAACCACTGTGCTGCCATGTTCTGTTTTAATCACTGCTATCTTGTGTTGTTCTAACCACTGTGCTGCCATATTCTGTTCTAATCACTGTGCTGCCATGTTCTGTTCTAACCACTGTGCTGCCATGTTCTGTTTTAACCACTGTGCTATCATGTGTTGTTCTAAACACTGTGCTACCATGTGTTGTTCTAATCACAGTGCGACCTCGTGCTGTTCTAACTTCTGTGCTGCCATGTTTTGTTCGAACCACAGTGCTACAATGTGCTGTTCTAAACACTGTGCTACCATGTGTTGATCTAACCACTGTGCTACCGTGTGCTGTTCTAAACACTGTGCTGCCATGTTCTGTTTTAATCACTGTGCTGCCATGTTCTGTTTTAACCACTGTGCTATCATGTGTTGTTCTAACCACTGTGCTACCATGTGTTGTTCTAACCATAGTGCTATCATGTGTTGTTCTAACCACTGTGCTACCATGTGTTGTTCTAACCATAGTGCTATCATGTGCTGTTATAACCACTGTGCTACCATGTGTTGTTCTATCCACTGTGCTACCATGTGTTGTTCTAACCACTGTGCTACCATGTGTTATTCTGACCACTGTTCTGTTTTAATCACTGTGCTATCATGTGTTGTTCTAACCACTGCGCTGCCATATTCTATTCTAATCACTGTGCTGCCATGTTCTGTTTTAACCACTGTGCTATCATGTGTTGTTCTAATCACTGTGCTACCATGTGTTGTTCTAACCATATTGCTACCATGTGCTGTTCTAATCACTGTGCTACAATGTGCTGTTATAATCGCTGTGCTACCATGTGTTGTTCTAACCATAGTGCTACCATGTGTTGTTCTAACCACTGTGCTATCATGTGCTGTTATAACCACTGTGCTACCATGTGTTGTTCTAGCCATAGTGCTACCATGTGCTGTTCTAACCACTGTGCTGCCATGTGCTGTTCTAAACACTGTGCTACCATGTGTTGTGCTAACCACTGTGCTACCATGTGCTGTTCTAACCACTGTGCTAACATGTGCTGTTCTAACCACTGTGCTACCATGTGTTGTTCTATCCACTGTGCTACCGTGTGTTGTTCTAACCACTGTGCTACCGTGTGTTGTTCTAACCACTGCTATCATGTGCTGTTATAACCACTGTGCTACCGTGTGTTGTTCTAACTACTGTGCTACCATGTGTTGTTCTAACCACTGTGCTACCATGTGTTGTTCTAACCAAATTGATACCATGTGCTGTTCTAACCACTGTGCTACATTGTGCTGTTATAATCACTGTGCTACCATGTGTTGTTCTAACCATAGTGCTACCATGTGCTGTTCTAGCCACTGTGCTACCATGTGCTGTTCTAACCACTGTGCTACCATGTGCTGTTCTAAGCACTGTGCTACCGTATGTTGTTTCTACCCACTGTGCTACCATGTGTTGTTCTAACTACTGTGCTACCATGTGTTGTTCTAAGTACAGTGCTACCAAGTGCTGTTCTAACCACTGTGCTACCATGCGCATTGATTTGCAGGAGACTAATCACACTTACTATAAGTCTCGGCTGGTGACAGGAAGAGAAGCCCGCAAGTACTTTGTCAGTTACAAAGAAATGAAGAAACATGGCCGAATCACGCACAAACAGTTATCCACCAACTACCGGAGAGCATTTGTAAGTTTCAATGTTTTATATGTGTATCCTCTGAGATCCACCTGGAGCTGAATATTTTGTTTGTTTTCTCTATCAGTGACATCTGCCAAATAATGGTCATTCTGTAGTAATTGCAACATGGCTGAATGCTTCCCAGAAATGTGGAGAAGGTGTTTGATTAAATAGGTCTGTCAGGGAGTGAAGTGTAAAAGCATTTCGACCATTCCAAAGGACTAGATTCCATGTTATGTAACAACTTTTGTATTATATTATTCTTGGTATTTTGGGAAGATATGCTACATATCCAGGTACATTTCCTATTATCAATGTATTTCCTGCCCATACTGGCTGAGGTTATGTTGGTCTGTCCTCATAAGGTCAGTGTTTGTGACCTTGCCTCACCATTTTATGACCAGTCTTAGAAACTTGTTAATCAAAAAGTTTGTATTCGAACCCGCAATCTCTCGATTAAGAATCCGACATGCATTCAAAAGAACCAATGGGTACACAGCGTCAAGTGCCCGTAGACATCCTATTAGGACCTAATTATATTGGCAAATTGACGACCGAACACTTGCTTCAATAGTTCAATTACCATTTTCAAGTGCTGACTTTTATTTGCAGCAATTTGCTCTCTAAAGTTGCTTTATTAAAAATATGACGTCCGTTCCTCATTTATTAGGAACTTATTTATACACCGCGGAAATACAGCCACATCACAATTAAGGTCACCCTAGGACAGTCCCAAATTATTTCCACAATCAGTAAAGTATAGGAAATTAGTCCCACTAATAAGGTCACTTTGCTATGCAGGTCACTTTTGTCCAGTCGTCCCAAAGGATTGAGTCCTTAATAGTGAGGTTCCACTCTACCAGAATAAATTAATTGACTGCATAGACTGCCCACCAGGTGATGTTTATCACCAGATGCCTGTGAACTATTCAAATTGCAAAGAAAACATTCAGTTCATAAATATAGCTAAAATTACTGTACTAAAAACAGTAACAAGTAGCACTTTACGTTACTAAGTTGATACATGTTATAGCTATCAGGTTGTGCTGTAAAAATGATAAGTGTACATAACCTTATATATAAGCATTCAATTGTGCACTGTTTTTGTAGAAGGGCTTATTCAGTTTCATATATTTCTGTTTGTTTAGACAATTACCTAATGGAGCAGGATACCTGCCTTTAAAGTTTTGTGTTAACCCAGATATGTCACCATTATAAATAAAGCAAAGTATATGCATGTGAGGTTTTAGGGTGGGAACAATGTGTCATAAAGTTAACCCTTATAGGAAAACATCTGATGTATTTCAGTGTCATGAATTGCATTCATTTAAGTTATTCTTGAATCAACAGCAGTTTGTTCAATGCTGGCTGTAGGTATTGGTGGCTGTATGTTGTTTAGTCACAAGCACTCCATTGCTGCATTACAATACATCCTTTGACTACCTGACTACATCACCTCATCTATCCCATAACCGTGACATGTCACAGGGTCACTGGGTCACTTCTGATCTCACATCCTGTCGCCATGGATGTCACCTTTGTTAGTCCTTTACTGCTGTCCATTGTTTTTATGTTACCCAATTTGTTATCCAATTCTTTCTCCTGCCTCCTGCTGTGCATTCGAGGACGATTTTCTTCAGGCCAGTAAAACTTGTATTATGACCATGCCATATATCAGCTTTTTCTTATTATTGAAATTTTCTTGTTGCCCAATGTTTCGGCTGATGATATTGCAGACTTCCTCATTTGCGATATTGTCTGCGTGTGGGATGTTCAAAGTGTTACATGTGTCATATCCATCACACGTATCCTAATGTTCAGCTCTGCTGTTATTATAATTCATGTCTCCCAAGCATGGAGCATTTTGGTTAGGAATTTTTGGTGCATCTAGTTATAAATTAATTACCCTTCTTTTTAGTACTGTAATTACTGTAGATCATGTCCGTATTTATGAGCCATTATCGTGATTTCCAAACAATATTGCAGACCTTATGTGTAGCTCAGTTTTCACCTCTCTTAAGGCTCCCCCAGCTATTGTATCAATGGTAATGAATCACTCATCAGCAACCGTCATTCTGATGCACTTGAGTATATATATATATATATCTATATATTAAATCAGAATATATGTAATTGTATAAAGGTCTGCATGACTATCTCTCTTTCAAGACCCTGGTGCTGGTTTACATACACTGATGAGAAAGGCAATAAAGCGGAGACAAAACGTCTACACTGATTGCCTTGCTGGCTCAGGTTTACCAGGGTCACACCTATAAGTTTATAGCAGCTTTATTTACTGTCAAGTCCTGAATTATTCATACATGTGTGTATCAGTGTCAGTAGGCTGTTCACTGTGGTGTTCTTTGTTTTATATATGTGCTTGTCCTCGGTGGGAATCCACCCAGTGAACATTAGGACAGGTTTTTGTGTCACCTTTTCTCATCAGATGACACCAAGGAGGATTGTGAAGGCGTTACATGCCCCAGTTTACCATCGTACCCCAGGGTTCTTTGTGATGTTGCAGAGCTGAGCAGTTTCAGGAACCTTACAAGGGATCCTACGCTTTACCCAGTGCTTCTTAAATATGCTCAAAATAAGAATAGATTGTTTAGTAGTATTGCATGTTGTCTCTGTACCAATTAAATTAGCTGGTAATAAATTATGGATTCATGACAGTGGGTAACATCTATAATCTAACAACACTTGAGCTAGCACACACGTGTCTGTGTACCTGAATGTATGTACCCAGGGTATGTATGTACCCAGGGTATGTATGTGTATGTATGGCTGTGTTAAACTTTTTCTCATCTCGGCCACCAAAATTTCAGAGAAAGCGATGGAATACAGCTGGTTCTCTGAATCAGTTGCATTCCACCACAATTGCAGTCAGTGGTCTGGGAACCATCGAACCTCAAAGGTATTTGTGTGTAGAGTCACTTGTCTACACGAACACTGTCAGTATTGGCTGTTTACAATTTTAATGTTTTGCTTACCGTTTGAAATTTTGCAGGTGCAACATTCAACTTGCGAAAACTTTCAGGCGTGTTTAACACAATTTTGTGGGCAGTATATTTTTAATATATTTATTCTAGTAGTAAGACAGTTAGATCAACAAATGAGGAACTAGAGAACAGAGAGCCTTGGTGTCAAAAATCAGCCACATAGCTAAATATGAAGTTCCATGTTGCTTCTTGCTGCATGAGTTTGAACTCTCCAGGTTACACATAACTGAATGCTGCTAATTAACACATCATGCCATAAACGGCCCGGGTTTGCGTGTGTTGTAATTAATCGGGATTTTAAGGAATACATTACTCAATAGTTTTCTCTGCGCCATATCGAAAATATTTCTTTATACGAGAGAAACAACGACAGAAGCTGCAAGTCTGCGAACTAGGTTCTATATTGGTCCAATCTGGACAAACATCAGCAAACAGGGTATAAGGGAATGAATGGGAGGGCGGAAAGAAAGTAACAGGAAAAGTCCCAGAAATTAAGTCACAGTTTTGGGTAGGAAAAAGTCACAGGAAATTAAGTCACAACATACTTTTATTAAGATTATATACAAAGTACAACGTTTTGCAATTATTAACGGATAACTCAACAGTCTTTCATATTCTTACTGATAGTTGAATACAACAAAGTATGATGCATGATTACAATGAATATTTCTGAAGAAACTCTGACTTTTCATTTACATTTGAGCACAAGTGAGATATATCAGTGACTTTTAGCAAACTTATGTAGTTTTGCAGCCTCAAAACAATATTTCCAACATTGTCATAGATTGAATGTATACATGTCACAATTTCATGCATTTTCTGAAATACAGATGCAAAATAAAGGTTCTAATGCCATAAACAATCGTTACAATCAGTGGTGTAATAAGTGGAAAATCACAAAAGACACGCGTTTTTGGGGTACTCCTAATTTTTGACAGGCTATATCTCTCAAATTATTGGACCGTTGAAATCTAGAATATGTCAAAGGCTGAAGACACTTTTTTGCAGTTTGCAAGAAAAACTTCCGCCCATATACTGCCCAACAAATGACATTTAATAAGCCTGAACCACAGTTCGCTGTTTTAAAGTTGTCAATTTGTAAATAGCGAATATCTACTTATTACCAATTAGTGCTTTGAAGTTTGCTCACTTCCACGCTCATACAACTGGTTCAGTGAACTTCCTGCAAGTGATTACCTCATGGTACAGACAACCTCCATTGAAATGCTTTGTCGATCTTCAGCCATATATGTCAGCACACAGCTTTCACATCATAACAAGGGTTCTGTGTATCACCTCTTGCTGTTAATGATACAGCTAATGCACCTGCTGCTGCTGCTGCTACTGTCTAAGTTAATATTATTTTATTAAAATTTTTATTAAAACAAGTATTTACCCAACGTTATTTAATATTTCCACTAAAAACATTAAATACAAAAACTCTGAATTTGAAGTTCAGATTTTTCCCTGTGACTTTATTTCCTGTGATTTTTTTATACTTTATTTCCTACATTCAATGACTGACCCGCAGGGAGCTAGAGGTAGTTCATCTAATGGGTAGAATAGATAGAAGCCAGACAATGTGGGAGGTAACTTGGTGTGGATGCTGGCAGGCCGACTGTTGAGAATCACCATGGTGGTGAATCAACGAGGCTGCCAGAAAAGGGGTAGACCACAGTAAAGATAGGAAGACAACATTAAAAGGCCTGTGAGAAAGGCAGAGGAGGTAGAGGTGGAATGGGACAACGCTACAAAGACTAGCCTCACTCCTTATAAAGTGACCTACAATGAAAATCACATTGTTAAAAATGTAATTAAATAAAGATTATTCTTGATACCCAACTATGTACATTTGAAAATCACACGGATGTTTCGACTGCCATTGGCAGCCTTCGTCGGGAACTGTTTTCTCTGGTTGCCAGATGGCATGTTGAGCAGGTATTCACACACGTGATTCAGTCGGTATCACCCCTGTCTTTTCATCATTGGTATTCCTCTTTATACTGTGCCCATGTCTGTCTGTCTCTCTGTCCATCACTTCAGCACTCTCCCAGTCTATCACACAGTTGTTTCTTTTCTCGAATATATTTCTGTAATCTCTGTTCTCCGTTTTTGCCAGGCAATGTCAATCTCATTCACGTTTCCATTCTACGGGCACGAGTTGAAGAAAGTCACTGTCGCCACAGGAGGTGAGTATCACACATTGGATTACTTAACATTTGCAACTTGTACGTATGGATAGTACGTTTCATTCAGTAAGAACCCTACACATGTCCCTACAATGTATTTGCCTATAATTACACTTGGCTCTCATATATAAGAATTTCATTTTAGGCAACACTGTGTTTATTTGTATGTCTATTTTTATAATCACAATTGTTAGGGATGTAAAGTATATACAGTATACAAAGTTATTATAAAGAAGCAGTGTTTATTATAAAATAGTGCAGTGGCTCAGAGTTTAAACAATCAAACTGTCAAATGAAAGAGTCTGTGTCCAGGCCTGCTGGTGTTTCAAAACTTCTACAACTTTGTTCCCCCGTTTTGCATGTCTTTCGTAATATATACACTTAATACTGTTGATCCATTAATTCTGCCTGGTGTCTACATCTGCTATTGTCAGTGAAACATCCCACACAAAAAGATAAATGTGTGAAACCTACTGTTGAGTCACGACTACATGTCTCAGTCACATGACGAGAAGTACTCATGACGTGGTTCCATCAATTTACCTAACCATCACATGACCTATTGCCTAGCAATGAGGTCTGTCATGCCTTCAGAAATGTTGAACATGCAGAGCATTCGGACATCCCATTGTATATTTTGTTGAAATCCTGGCTCCAAATGTTTTTCTCTATAGATAACAAAAACATGAGATCAAGTTGTACAATCAAGAACTGCAGGAGAGGCCGATTCTGACATATTCCTAACATGAGAACAACTGATCGAAACTTAAGGCAGAAGAACCAACTTTTGGTACGCCAAACCGAATTATCAAAATGTAACACTGATGTTTCTAGGCTTCCTCTACATGAGCAGTTTCCTGCATCGGTGGCTGACGACCACACAATACATTGCTCCACTCATGGCAAACTTTGACACCAGTCTTAGAAATGAATCATTCGTCCATTATGCTGACAACGGTGAGTATCAATTGTTACGTGACTCAAATTTGGCCTTCACTCTCTATTCATCGTACATTTTTATATCTAATTGGTATCTACAAATTAGTATCTAGCATATAAATTATTGTATTTATAACCTACACACTTGAAGGTTTTCATAGTGTGTTCCTTCAGTATTAAATCAAGTGTGACAGATTTATTCTGATACTTGTATCATTGCACAGTGGAACCTCCCTATTAAGGTCACGTGGACTGGGTAAAAGTGACCTGAATAGCAAGGTGACCTTATTAGCGGGACTAATTTCCTATGCTTTATTATATTTTGAAATAATTTGGGACTGTCCTAGGGTTGTCTTACCTTACTGAGTTATATTTCCTCTATGTTTTGTACTGTTAAAAGTATTGTTTAAAGATTATTTATTCAGAGTATTGTTTTCATATTAACATAGAAAATGTTTTTATAATGACAACTTTGATTATGTACAACATTTTCATTGTTTTATTAATTGCGACAGGCAAACCTTTATTGATTCCATGTAAATGTATTTTTGTATGATAGCACTTGAAATGCATAATATAATAATATAAAATAATATATCTTTCTTTCAGGTACATCATTGATGGTTTTGTGGGAAAATCTACTTTTGAAGGATAATGAGGAAGGTAAATATTCAAGTTGTTTTCTTTGTTGTCAAATGAAACCACCAGATGTTGCGAGTAAAGACACTACTGTTATGTTTGTCACTGTGGTTGGATACCCTGTGTACGTAGTGAAACATGTATATAGTTATATCGAAGTAGTTAACATACGTAGTTGTAAGATTAAATATATCCCATAACATTTTTATTTGACCTTCATACACAAACACATGCACAGACAATTTTAGTGAGTTTTTAGTCTGTTTCACATTTGTCAATATAATAAACATTCCAAAGTCTAGAATTAATATGTTGACGGCAGACTGTCAAATTTGTATTTAATATAAACCTGAATCAGTGTTTTCGCAATTTAAATATTACATTAAAAAAATGTCCAAATTGTAATGAAAATATTCACATGTAGTTTGCAATATTACAGACACCTTTTAAATTAACTGCAAATCTTTTATGTTTTTATTCAAGTTCCCACATTCAAAACAAATCATTCATCAAACTTCCTGGCAGAGGTTCAAAATATCATCGGGTCAGTATTTCCCATGACACCGAGTAATGTCGAGTAATGCAAACAACCTCATTTTAGTTGTGGTCAAATATTTCATGTAAAATTCTATTTATGTGGAACAATGTTACCTGTATAAAAATAAGGCAAATGTCAGTATTGTATATGGGCTTTATAATAGTAAGCCAAATAACAGTGCATGAATACATAATGTAAATACAATCTAAGCATCGTCATTACCTAGCTACAGCTCATTAAAATATAATATATCGGCAAAGGTGGGAGAACCAACCATGCACACCAGGCCATTCTGTAATACACAATCAGGGTTCAATCCAGGGCGCGCCTTTGCACCACTGATGCAATATTTTAACAAATGACCCAACAAAATTTCACGAATGCGCCTGAAGGGTGCGTAAATGTGGCATCTGGCGCACACAAATTCTGTTGACGTGCCCTAAACAAATAAATATACATTAATTGATGAGGAAATTCCTTAATGTATTCGATATTTTGTAGATATCCGGAATTTGTGTGCAAGAGCCAAGAATAGCAAGTAATTACCGCACCGTGCTACCTACTGCTAATTCCACACAAATCCGCAATTCCACAATTATCCTCCATAGCGCACACATGGTGTGTCCGCTAGATAGAATCATGAAACAAAGTAAAACACAAAAATCACTCCTAGACATGTGGGGCAAAAGGTCACGCATACAACCGAAAGGTAATAGACGTAAACATTCTTTAGAAATTTTAATTATTACGTATAATAGTATAGGCAATAATGAAATTCGCTACCAAGCAGAATCAACAGCATTTAAAAAATTAAATTTAACTTTGTCTTTGCGTAGGCCCGCACATGGCTTGCACCTCCAAATATCCACGAAAATTGGCAAAACGGAGGTTTGAATATGTCAAAATGAGGCAAACTATCAAGATTCAGCCATGTTCTGGTTTTAGAGAGTATTTGATGTGCGTGATTTCTGTGACAAAGAAGTGACTTCCGTGACAAGTAGCTCCACCAATAAAAAACAAAATGCAAAAGTTGTACAATTGTTATTATTTACTTTAATAAAATCCCCAAATATAAACCGCAATAAACACATAATTAAAGCCCAAACTAACCATTCCATGATAAATGTTTATCAAAATATTCTCGTTTCCAAATCCTGTGTATATGTGAAGTAAATGAACAATAATACGTTGCATGGATTACAGCTAAAGGTGTGGTATAGGTTCACTTATTCTTGTGCCTACTTGAAATAAACAGTTTTGATCAGCTGGCATGCTCAAAGCTGGTTTCCTGGCTTCCAGCAGAAAAAAGTTGACCCCTATTATTATAATATCATTTATTAACTTATTTTTCAGTCCCTGCCACAGATATAATGTTTAAAAAAGGCCCCCCTTTTATAATCTACATGGGCTCTTGGCCCACTTCTCCAAGATCCTAGATTGAATACTGCACAATTACAGAATGGTTCCACCCACCCCACAAGATTCAACCTCGCTGACTCTTAATACGGCCACAAAAAGGGCACTACCTTAAAGGTCTAGAAACAGTAACAAAATTGGCACAGTATTAACGACCTACAAGACGGCCACAAACCTGTCTTAACACAGTCTCAATACGGCCACTAACAGGAAGGTCAAGAAACAAAAAGCCATCATGCAAGTCAAAACATTAACAGTACAACATTAATGATAAAAAACCACACTCCATATTGCAATGAGGGGCAAGTAGGAATGAATGAACGCAAAAAGTAGAAATACTCTACAGAACAATTCTTTACCCAAAACAGAAAAGCTATACTAAAAATAGAAACTTTACAACTATAGGCCTTCAAACAGAAAAATTAATTATTAACATGTGAAAAGTGTAATAGGACAGCATAATATTTCGTGTTGGAGTGACACCCAGAGTCCGGAGTGACACCCTCCGTCTAGTTGCGCCACCTGGTGGACTTTAGAAAATGTCTCTTCGACTACGCACATAGCTTGTCGAAGTGAAACCTGACTGTCTGCGTCTATGAATGTGATCGTTGGCATAATGATATAAAGGACCGAGTATTTGTGTAATAAGTACTTTTTGTAGAACAGCCATGACGCAAGACATGAAGAAAACTGGTGAAACACAAAACGTTATCCACTACCTCCGGCAAAGTGTCAACTTAGACTTAGAAATAGAATTAGAAATGTTACTCGATCCGGATTCAAGAGACGAGAAAGATGAAGACTAATGTCCCTGCTGGACCGTAGAATCACCAGCATGAACGAGTACAAATGCACTCTTAAACTCCCGTTACCGACAGAAGTAACTTTGAAACATTCAGGATCCAAGAATAAGTGCACAGTAGGTACCGTCTGCTTGCTAATTATGAGACAAAGGAAAAGTCCGACCACCCAAACTGGAGACAAAACAACAGATTGTTTTGCATACAAAGGCGAGAACCAACTACCGGTAGTTAATTCGACGCACGGTGAAAAGTCAACCATATTGACTAAAAACGTAATGTAAACAATACACCACAAACAAACAAAATGTAAAGAAACAAGCGTGGTAAATAATTTATCTTTACGATACGCAGAAATTGAAAAAGATGCTGGCTAATTAACATTTGGAGGTCAGCCTACCATACTCTCTACAATAAAAGCAGTAGCCTTGCCCACAAAAAATACCATTTGATTTAATTAAATCAAATGGTGTTTTTTTATGACTGCATTTAAAATTGTTATTGTAAGTTTCTATGGTGTCACAATAAGACTTTTACCTGATGTCCTATAGACCTATCTGTTAATTGGTTCATATTTTTGTCTTAATACAATCGTCTGTATGTTATGTTTCAGCCGGGCCCTTCACGTTTGAAGTGATTCTTCACAATGATGGCACAATTATATTCAGCTATTATCAGGTGAAGAATCTAATATACATCTCAGATATAATTATATTTTCATAACTTCAAAATTACTTGTTATTATTCAACCTGATTTATTCAGTTGATTTCTATTTTAATCTGCTGATGTTTATACAACAGTATTATCTTAATTTCTATATTTTTATATTTACATTTGTTTAATTTTTACTATTTATATATTAGTCTTTTATGTAAAGTGCTATGAACGTTATGGGTGTGACGCTATATAAAATAAAGATTATTATTATTATATTAACCTTAGTTATAATAAAACATTAGCTTTTACCAGAAAATGTGTGATTGTTGATGCATCTTTAATATAAATTTCTCACAGAATGTGATGTTACGGATCACATTTTCAATGGTGAGAATAATTAAAGAAAAACATTTTGATGATCTGTCGACATGTTGCAGATGCCGATGAAGATATCGTCCATCTTGGCGTACAACCACCCAGTGAAAGTGGGACTGTCAGACGCCTTCTATATCGACACCAATTTTTTCCATGGACGTAAGTCAAGTCAGACGCGTCGTATCACTTCTTGTATTTTGTGCTGTGGGATAATACCAGGGTGCGGTGGTCGAGTGGTAGAACGCCAGATGTTTGGTTGAGAAGACGGTGGTTTGCATCCACCTACAGACACCCATTTCAAAATCTGGTTAGTTTTGGCCTCCCCATGTTGTCTCCCAGAAGAGAGACTACGCTGTTGGTCCCTTCTATCTGGTGTCTATACTAAGGGAAGTAAAAGATCCAACAAAGGTAAATGGAGAAATCCCTAATATAACCACATTATTATCTATTATGTAAAACCTCCTTGTGTGTGATACATGCACTATAAGTTTAGTGGCCAGTACATCCACCTACATGCCAGTGCTCTGTATTCACCATGGTGCAGTGGCTATAAAGCTTCGGACTCTCAACCGAGAGAACCCAGGTTCGAATCCTGTGCGGCAGTGTCGAACCTTGGGCAAGTTTGTTCACTCTATGTTGCTCCAGTTCACGCAGCTGTATGAATGAGTACCTGGCTATAGACATTGGTGGATTTTTGTGTACGAATAGTCTTCGGGCATTAATTGCATCGTGGCTGGATGCTTCCCAGAGAAGTCGAGATGGCGTTCGATTGAACAGGTCTGTCAGGGAGTAAAGTGTAAAGCACTTTGAGCAGTCCTGAGGACTGGATACTGCACTATATAAGAATTTACCTTTACTTTATTTTATTCAAAACTCGGACCAGGCCGGCATGGCATGTTTCATATAAAAACCTGGCTCTCAACATTGATGCCTGCATATCCCTCGTGACTTGGAGATCATGTTAATATTGGTCCCATCGTAATTTGGGATGTAACAGAAAGACTGAGGATGACAAGCACCCTGGCAGTGAAAGAAAGGTCGGTTTGGTGATAATGTTCTGAAAAAGGCTGACTAGTTGAATGAGACCTCACAAGGCCATAACATCATAACCATAATATATGCAGACCAGTCAGTTAACATAGGGCTACTGCACTGTATATTTACTGATTGACACGATGTCAGTGATTGGCTACCTTTCTAATGTAGAGGTTTGAATACACTTTCCTGTTGGATCAGTTTCAACTGGTGTTATCTAAATCAACAGACAAAGGACCCATTGAATAGTAACATTGCTGTATATTTTGTCGTATCAGAATGACCATTTGGAATGTTTGTAGATCCGACACAACGTACCATCTATCGATACCACCGAGTGATGATCGATACGACTGAAATAACCAATCACACGGCAGTCATCATTACGCCTCTGCCAAGTATGTTTATTCTTTGCTCATTTACAGGGTTCACTGCAATACATTTAAACCATCGCATAACATTGGTAGGTTTGTTGATGTTCAGATGTGCAGTGTGTGAAAAGTAAACATGTAGCACCAGCTTACACCCACCGATGACGCATCAGGTGCAACTGTTAATCATTTCATCATTTTAATTATACGTCATCACAGTATTTTCATCTGAAACTCGTTCCTCCCGACCATTTCATAACTCTAAGTAACTACCTTTGTGTGCTTTTTAACATAACAAACTGGTAGACCAGAGGCCATGCAATGGTCCAAAATAGCGAATGAATATAGTTTGAAAGAGGCCAGTGGAGCTCGGCACACATGAGGCGATGCACCTACGTTGCACCAAAGTCGTCATATTAATATACATTCACCATGAAATGGGTCTTATTACACCATATAGTTTTTGGTACCATTCAAAAGTGCTTTCAAATTTTATTAATGATGTGGCGTCACCTCTAACTTGTGCAAAGTTACAGAAAAAGGCTGAGAATTCACACTCTAAAGACTTGACGATCCACCTGTTTGACTGAAGATACAACACTTCAAAAACATATCTCGAATATCTAAAAAAAAATTCTCAGTAAAACGTATTATTGACTATACATAATAGGTCATTTTTAAAGTAATTTCTTAGCAGCAGTTAAAATCCCTAAATCAATCATTTGATCTCTCGGCTTCACTAATTTCATTATGTATCTCAAAATGAATGTTTGTGTGATGAAACTCATTTTTGCTTGGAGATGTAGAAACCTACAGTTGAACCTTGCTTTATGGTCACCTCAGTAATACAGCCACCTTGCAATTAAGGTCACACTGGAATAGTCGCAAATTATTTCTGTAATATGCAGTATACTATAGTATAGTATAATATAGTATAGTATAGTTTCGAAAATTAGTGCAATGATCATATGACATAAATATATCCATTCCCAAACTCTGTAGCAAATCCAACAGTTCACTAACAATGGTGTGAGATGTTTCTGTTGTGGTAAATAATGTTTTGTGAATAAAGCTTAGGATTTTATATTTCTGTAGTTTCCAAGAATATGTATCTTTGGTAAATTGTTGTTAATTGAACTGTTTCTCTGCATAGCTTGCAACGTCTACAAGACATGCACGGAGTGTCTAACAGCGTCCATCAACTTCAAGTGTATATGGTGCCCGGCAGTTGGTCGGTGCTCCAGTGGTCTCGATCGCAAACGACAGGAGTGGCTAGATCATAGCTGCCATCTAGTGGTATGTTTTGGAACTGATTTCACAATCAGATGTTTCCGTGGACAGAAAGTGCACTTGGCGCATGCTGATGTGATGCATTATATGAGTGCTGTTGAATGGGTGTTCATTATTTACCCTACAGTTGAATATGGGTGTTCATTATTTACCATGCTACCGAATGGGTGATCATTAGCTTGCATTTCATAACATCACAGGAATTAGACTTGATGTTTAAGAAAGTCTGGCCAAGCAATGTGAAATATACTATATTTTAATTCATACAGCTATTATTTATTGACTTTTATTTTAATTAATGTACATTGTCATTTTAATTTATTTTAGTTCCCTTTATAATGTTTATAATTCTGTGTGAATGCATTGGTTAACTGCCAAAAGTTAGATGGTTTGCAGAAAAGAAATCCTATTATTATTAATATTATTACAAGAACCTATAAATAAGTTACTATATATTTGCTGGACATATGCACCTTCATATCAGAGAACATCTCCATCTTGTGTGACAGCAGAACATTTATGTGAAGACAACCTAAATCAGTTTTAATACCTTAGAGTGTGCAAGTTGTCTGTGATTTAAAATTTAAAACACAGCTCATTATGGTGTGTCCACAGCTTGACGTAGAGAGGAAATATTGGTGAAAGAATTACATGGTTTATATTGTAGGACATAAAAGTGGACCAGTGCCCCAATGGTAAATCTACGATGCCACCTGTCACTAGTCCATCGACACAGCCAGACCACCACAACCCCACAACCTCTCACACAACCCTTACCCCACTTTTCCCCTCTCTCTCCCCTACACACCCTCCCCATGCCAGTACCTCCAAGTTTCGCCACACCAGTACATCAACGTCTCCTCACACCAACACTCCCAGACAACTGCATGATGGCACTTCAGAATCCACACACACTAACACCCCTAAGTCCCAACACACCAATACTCCGAGATCATCACACACAGGTACACCACACGCCAATACCCCAAGCTCACCCCACACGAATTCCTCCTCCCCGAGTACCCCCCACCTCAAGTCCCCTCCGTCCGCAGTGGCTGTGGTCCCATCGCGACAGTCAACTCGGGCCAGAGCTGGAGTGGTGCTAGCGGTCATCTTACTGCTGTGTGGTGTGTGTGGCCTTGTGTCGTGGCTCGTCTATGCCTACAAGAACCCACACAGCAATTCTGGTCTCTGGCTCATCAAGGTACGTCTGCATCAGTCATGGTGTCAATTTAAACAACCTGCCGCTGCAAAGTGGGTATCAAACAGCAAAATTGTGAAATTGAGCTTTGTATCGTTTTGGATTCCACAGACGATGACCTTCAAAATGATACCTCATTCATTGGAATATCTTCAGGAGTTTTGGATTTATTGCTCAAATTGAAGTGAACTTTTAAAAATGCAATATTTTGAGAAATATAGATTATTTTGACTCGTACTGTTTATTGAGTGTCGAGGAAAGTAACCTGGACTTCAAAAGATGAGGTTATATAATTATAATTATTTGTTAATCACAGAAATGATGGAACATAACCAAGACAGTTATTTTTCCGTTTTGTCTATTCCAAAATATCAAATCCAACTTACTTTGTATATAGTTTTTGTCAGCATATTTATTATTTATAGGTATCCTGATTGTAGGTCTTTAATAAAAACATTCTTAATTTATAGGGAGGCAATCTGTCCTTTCACCCGGAATTAGCCAGCATCATAATTTGTAACAAGAAATCTGCTGCATAGAACATGGGAAAATTGAGAATTCTTGAACATCAAAGGGTATTGCGGTTAACTCAGCCCACCTCAGGGCTATGGGCTTACTAAACACAATTTGGCAGACAGTATACCTTCAACATAGGTATTATATTCTTAAGAACATTGTATTAAATCATAAAGGATAAACTAGAAACAGACAGCCTACTTTGAATTGCCACTGGTTGTGAGAACACGGTGGAAGATGGAGATAGCAATTTTGAAAAAACTGTTAAGTCTTCCTTTGTCTTCTGACAGCACCGTCCAAGTCAACTGAGGAAACAGTTAGCCAGAGTGAGGTTCCGCAAAGACCGTCAGAGTGCGCTCGGTGAGAAGTATTCAGTGTCCATCGACACTCCAGACAGCACCTTCGCATAGATGGACAACCACTTAGAGAGAAGGCAAAGACCAATATGGGGTGGTCTCATAATTGTGCAAACAAAAAGTGAAGTACAGTCAAACCTCACATTACAGTCGCCACAATAATACAGCCACCTCTCAATAAAGGTCACCCTAGGACAGACCCAAGTTATTTCCAAAACAGTGAAGTTTAGGATATTAGTCCTGCTAATAAGGTCACTTCACTATTCAGGTCAGTGTCACCCAGTCCCGAGGGTGACCTTAATAGTAGGGTTCACTGCACAGTTGAACCTCACACTACAGTCTTCATCTATCTGGTTGAATAGTTTGGGGGGTCACCTCAGTAGTACTGAGCCATCTCACAACAAAGGTCACAACTTATTTGTTATGGTAATGCATAGGAAATGAGTACTGCTAATGTGGACACCTTGTTATTCAGGTCACTTTTATCCAGTCCCGTGGTGACGTTAATAGGGAGGTTTCACTGTATTCAGTCGGATACCAAGTACTGGTGGTGGTGGTTTGAAACTGGACTAAACACTACGTTTGGGGGGCTTTCCACACTTATCAGATCACCCCTGGGGTCTTTAACTATGGTGCCATCATCAATGATATTTGTGGCCTGTCACAGTAAAGTGGGTAGTAAGTTACAAAATTGTGAAATATTGTTTTGTATATTTTGGGATATCTCTGATTGTAAGCTTTGCATTATAACTCATTTGTTGAAATATCTTCAGTAGTTTTTGATTGATTGTTAAAAATAACGCAAACTTTAAAAGTGAAGTTCTAAGAAAATAGGATTAACAATTGGGCTATGTGCAAAATCAATGCCCAGTGCAACCATTCATTTAATATTTTATTAGTTTTGGATTATTTGTTGAGGAAAATAAACCGGATATTGAAAGATGAATGTGAGAGTATAAGGCAGACATTTCTGCCACAAACACAACATTGATGGGACATGATTGAGACAGCTATTTATAGCTCAGCTGCAGACTAGGCCTGTGCAACTTGATATCTGGCTCACTGAGGCAAGTCACATTTAACATTGTAAAAACTTAGCTGTGATAGATAGATTAATATGACATCAATTGTTCTTTTCCTTCATATGTAAGTTTTTGTTCTAAACTACTGATGATTCTTCCTGTCTAACAGTATTTGGAATTGTTTCCAGTGTCATTGGCTATGGATGGTTTCAGTTGTCATTATTAATTTCAGTTATCACTATTAATTATATGAGTAAAAATGTATTAATATTGAGTTTAAATAAACAGCCCAGTTAACTATTCCCAAAATGAGACGGCAATATATATTATATTATAACATTGGCATCAAGCTTTATTTCTGATATCTTCTTTGAGTCACCTGGGTGTTTTAAGTGTATCAAAACATCATTGTTAGATTTGAAAGTTTGATATCATTTACTTTCTTGTTAGTTTACATTGGCAAATGATCAGCATGGTTGTTTTGATTTGCTTTTGGTTAACATTACTTGTGATTTGAGTACAATATATTTTAATGATTTAATTTGATTGTTCAACTTCATATAATGGGGTGATTTAAGAAATTACTGTATTCGACCTACTAAGCACACAAGCAAGCAAATATTTTCATTTTAATCATTGTCAACATTGATGTAATACTCTACAAAGTTAGTATAAATTATTATGATCATTTGAGTTCTGTAGATCATTCTTACCTATAATTGTTCTATCCCAAAATATGAATTCCCTTACAAAATTACTTGAGATTCACAAATGCATAGCATCTTATTAAATATTGCTAGATGTTATTAAATGTTGCTTTGCAATCTGAATATTATTCTGAATTGCTTCCATCTCTTTTGTTATTATTCATTTCGTAAGCACAGAGGCTGGTATGCGAATTGGACAGCTAAAAGTGCCTTAACCCTAGCTAACTTGCCTCCATCTTTTGGTTCTAAGTACCTCTAAACATATGGTAATCGAGGATGGTTGACAGAAATGTATATGTCCACAACTCCAGACATACTCTTTTACACTTAGTGAGCATTGCTTACGAGATGGTAACGCCATCACATGTGCTGTGGACAAATGGCACCCCCTGTGATGTTTACTTATACAGACAATGATCTTTTAAGTGTACTGTATGCTTAATGGATCAAATACGGTATTTGAAGTAGTAATATATTACATGTACATATGAGATTTGGTGGAGGATGTATTACACCAGCAATTGGAAATGTGGCTTGGCTCCCCGTAATGAGGTATTTAGATGTTAATGTTTTCTTTGTGATGGTTTAGCTATTCAAATATTTAAGTGTCAGGACTGTCACAATATATGACCACATTATTGTCAGTGCATTTATGATACTTGTAAGTATTAATAAAAAAAAATATGTATACATAAACTGCATTCTTACCCACTAGTGACAGGTACAGGCTTAAATACCTAAGTACAAAAGACACACAATTAAGTATTGACAAAAGGGATTAAGTTGAATAATACCATTAAGACGTTTTATTTGTGATATCATTCGGGATTGTGCATATAAAGTGTCTTTTCTTGTAAACATAAAATATCTTAAATTTTTCATGAATAGATATTTAAATGTCAAACCCCAACGAACTGTAACACACTGCAATATTTATCGGTTCTTTAACTAAGATGTAATTTTTCAAAACATTGCCTGATGAAATAGTCAAATAACACTTGTAGAGGTGTTGTTAGTAATTGAGTGGATTAAGCATGTGAACCAGTTGGTTAGACCAAAGATGGGTGTTAAATTTCCTATACACATTTATTGATAACGGTATATGGGCTGTGATAACGTATATATATATATAGGGTCTATATATTTTTAATCATCACGTGTGAAATGTCTATGTTTTTGTCCACTGATTGATTGTGTATATCTCTGGTTTTGTCACATGCTTTTTTGTCACAAGCTGTGGGTTTCTTTTAAAGTTGTGCTGCTTTTATATTGGATGCAATATCATTCCTGGTCTCTCTGAAATAGGAATTCAAGAAGCAATACCCAGACAGGGAGACTTCCCAGGGATTACACATGGGAAAGGGGAGTTTTATGGTTCCATTGCCACCGAGGACGAATCAATTATGTTATATAAGTTCCAAGATGACGAGATGGCATGTACTTGTCAGGTGCGTGTCATAAGCATTTACAAATGACATGATTTAACATGAATTAGGACATGTTTATTTATCCTAACTACACAAAACATGTTAGCAGGTATTGGTACAGAAACCATTACGGAAAGATCACCAAACGAAATTGTAAACGGTGTTGTGCAGTTAAGACAAGTCAATAATAACTGAGATGGGAGACTTCTTCTCCTAGGACAAAGCTTTCAGATCGATCACGTATGAGCCACAACTATTTTTATACATATTACAAACATTCGCCCTAATCATATTTTTGCATCGTTAATACAAATTGTTAACAGGGTATGCCCATCAATTATGTAACAAATACCAAGGAATATTTATTAGTTTAGCGTTGACACTAGCTTTACAGTAGCCCTCTCTTATAAGACCACTCTTCTGCAAAACTACGGAGGCTGTATAAGAGGTGGCCTCTTGTAGGGTGGGGGGTACAAGCAAGAGTTGGACGACACTATGCAAGAAGGGATTATCACATGTATTTGCTTACCGGTGGTAGTAGTAATTTTACATGTTATTGCAGTATTTGTGATTTGTTTTAAAGAGGACATCACCGCAGCTGTAAAACGTTGATGTAAGTTTTTGCAGATGTGCGTGTTAAATGCTGCGTTCACGCAGAGTTAAACTGAGTTGTTTTACTAGGTACGTGGCTTCGAACAATTTTAGAAAGCATTGCGAACAAGTGTACGTCATTAACCGGTTTAAAGTTAAGCCGGTTAAACTTCTATGTTAACACATCATACGTGTGTTCATATAAACCGTGACAAATCATAAAGATTGACAACGTATTTTTGTTACTCATGGTAGAGTAGATTTCGAAACTGACTTGTCAGGCAGACAAGTGAAAATGTCGGCTTATTTTTCTCACTGTTGTCTATCATGTGATTCTAAATTGTATTGTTATTTGTATATTTGCGGACATTTTGGAATGCTGAATAAAGAATGTTGGACAAGACTGTAATATGAATTTATATGTGTTTTAACCTAATTGTTTCTAGGATGGCAACTTATACTGCCAGGTATAAACATATTGATCGATACAAATAAAATAGATCTGCATACATAATAATGTGTGTATATACCATTTTTGAAACCAGTATATTAATTAATTAACAGAAAATCACCTTTTAATTTTATGATAAATAGGGGGTCAGTGGCTCCGATTAAGACATATTGTCGCTATCATAGGAGCCACCGCAGTTATGAGAAATATTAAAAAAGATATGATGGCCTGTCAAGTTATGTGTCAATCTAAATTATACAATTTAAGTGTGAATTATATGTGTATGTACTTGATTACAAAAATTTTCGTCCATTTATTAACATTACTGATTTGGGTTTCATGAATAACAATTTAACAGTGTACATGTATCTTTGTATTTTTAAGGAGAAAGTTTTTAGTGTAAATTGCAAAGCCTCGCAGGCTATGAGTGTATATCTTTTCTTTCACTATTTCAGGAGTGTCGTTTATAATCTATGGCAAGTTATATTTAAGACATTGTTTTGCAAAATCATGTTTAGTTCTGGCAGTATGTATATTTTTAGATTTCCGAGTGTCATTATGTTGTATATTAATATGTAAACAGGTAGAATTTTGTGAGCGTATTTAAAATCAAATTTTAATTCTTGAGCAATCCCTGAGTAATCCATGCAGATTTGTTATGAATATATTTATCAAATTTTATTAATTTGCTTGGCATGTGTTTATTTTTAGACCTTATACAATCTCTTTATATGTTATATCATAATTTAAATTTGAATCAGCATTTAGGATTTTATCAAGTTTATTGTAAATTTCAGTTGATTTAATTTCAAGTCTAACGTTCTGCATTGCCTCTGTGCTTAATACATTTATTTTTACATATTTAGGAGATGTCTTTTTGGTGACGTCTAAGATCATGAAGTACGGTTGATGATCAGAGAATCGTTTAATTAATATCCCTGCCGTACTTTCTAATACAACTTGACCAAGTTTACAGACAAAGAAAAAGGGTTCCGTGTGTTCTTGTAAATCTAGTGTGAAGAGTTATTTGGGGGTAAAGACAATGTGATGTTAAGGTATCAAAAACATTACTATAAATATTAAGCACGAGCCCCCCAGACCTTATGAATTTGGCGTTCGCTCACAGAACTTTTATAATGGGCACACGCTACCGTGCACCCCGACCCTTTGAAACAATATGCCTCCTTTAAGGTTATAACATTGAAGATACGATGACGCGGCGCGAAAAGATCCCCCCTCCCGTCTTGTAATGTAACCAGTCCAACCGAGATAGCGGTTCAAAGACTCGCTTTCTGGACCCGCCCATTTGTATTGGGAGGGAAATCAATCACTTGTGGCTTTACACCGTCAGTATATATATAGGAACTATGACACTGTTTGTATGCATTGTATCGCAGTTGCATGCTGTAACAAACATAATAAAGAATGTGATAAATAGGGGGTCAGTGGCTCCGATTAAGACATATTGTCATCATCAAAACTTCGCTCTCGCCCGATGTGCCCACAAGTCAAACGTATGTGGAATATATGTCCACTTAGTATAAGAATATGTAACTGACTAAGTATGACTTAATTTGGTTACGATCATATCTTGTAGTGACTACACTGAAAACTGGCAGTTATTTAAACAGTAAGTTAAATAATACGCATTCAAATTATGACAGACAAATTGTGGTATTTTAGTTACAGCGCATGCACTCATGTCAACATTCTAATATACATGCACATTCCACGACATATATAATTGTCTTACACACACGCACGCACGCGCGCGCACACGCGCGCGCGCGCGCACACACACACACACACACACACACACACACACACACACACACACACACACACACACACACACACACACACACACACACACACATATTTGCTGTCCATCATAGTCGATGATGGCATAGAAACACTCGGAAGGCTTCTGAGTGTTTCTATGGCTATGCCTACCCGGCTACCGTCTTCTGTGTCAAAGAGGCAGAGGCTCACGTATGCCTGACATCTTATCGAAGTATAAGGATACCCCAGTCTGCCCTTCATTTACGTCGTCATCGAATACGTTGGACAGCATATATTCCATACAAGTTTGACTTGTGAACACATCGAGCGTGAGCGAAGTTTTGATGATGGTTTGTTACAGAAACTGTGATACAATACATACAAACAGTTTCATAGTTCCTATACGTACGATGTAAAGCTACACGTGATTGATTTCCCTCTCAATACACATGGGCGGATCCAGAAAGCGAATCTGGGGGGCGCATGAAATCTTGCACTGGCGGCCGAACCAAATGATGTAGTGCAACATTTTTGTCGTTGCCGCGCCGCCGCTATCTCGGCTGGACTGGTTATACAAGAAAACGGGGGGGGGGGGGGTGCGCTGTTGAATTTGTTTCGCTGTTGAAATTTATTTGCTGTTGAAATTGTTCAAAGGGTCTGGGGACATGTGCCCATTATAAAAGGTATGTCGGCACGCCAAATTTTTAGATTGAACGAGATACGAGATTGCCACTCAAAGAAGTATAACTCTAGATGGCAGGTGAACAAGGAAGCCTTTTGGCTTATCAAGAGTCCAACCCTTTTTATCTACGTGTATCCCGCCCTTTTGAGGTACGTGTCGATTTTATTTTTAAACATAGTCACGCTACCAGCACCCACACAGTCAGGAGATATTATGTTCCATTCATTTACAGTCTTTTATGAGAATGATAACTTTCATATATGTAATCTACACTGCACCTTTACTAATGTAACCTCAAGTCCTCCAGCCTTTCTATCTTTCTTAATTGAGAAAAAATAGTGCTATCAATATTTTCATAACCAGTCAATATTATAAAAAAAACTATCTGATTTCCTCTCAATCTCCTGGTCTCTATAAGTGTTGTCAAACCACATTCTTTTAGGCGTATGTCGTAACTAAGATCCCTCAGTTTTGGTGTCATTTTTTTCGCTCTCTAGCATTTCTGCTGTTTATGTATTTTTAGAATCTAGTTCCTGGTCATTTTGTCTTGTCATTTTATTCAAGTAGAAAGGTCAAGCTAGTGCACTGCCAGAGTAGATTGAGTTGCGTAATTAATTATAGACTAGCGCAGGTGTTCATGTGTGCCCACTGAAGCGTGACTATAATTAGCCTTTAATTAACTCGCGTCGTTGTGGACGAGTACATTATTATAGGAGTGTTTTTCATGATGAATAAATTAGGTATAGCTCATTATCGCGTTCTTAATTATTTTATTGGCTCAATCTGGTCATATGTTATGCTTTTTGGACTAGGTATATAGCCTATTGACAGGTAGCAAACAGTATTTTTGGCAGAGATCAGGGTATGTATAGATTCGGAAGAGATAGCGGGGCTGTAATGGCGAAGTGTCACCCCGGTGCCCAGAAGGGACTTGTAAAGTTTGGAGCATGTGGAGAATAGAGAAAAGATACGGAGCTGTAATGGTGAAGCCTACAGGTAGGCAAAATGTGAACGTGCTAGATTGTGTGGGAACCAGTAAGATAAGATAAGATAACTTCCATTGCACCTAAATCCTTGGAAAACAAGCTCAGAGGCGCAAAGTGAGGTGTACGTTGTTCTCATTACAAGGGTGTGTGTGTGGAGGCGTCTGCAAGAGTGCGAACCGGGGTCTCTGCTCAGCGATACTCGGAGAACGAACGGCCAGCGACAACTCCACGTAGCGAGCGGGTGGCGAAGATACGTGGCAGGCGTACCGAAGACGGGCTTCGCCAGCAGACCGACGACACGATGGGCGACGTCGCGAAGCTAGACAACCGGGTCAACGTGACCGGGCGAATGCATGACGACAATCGGAGCGGCGTACAACGGGAAGACACTTCCGGCAGACGGTCGGCCGAGCCGGGTCAGTGAACTGGCGGGTCAACGGGACGGCGTACGGCGAACGATTATCGTGTCCGGATGTGATCTCGTAGCTAACTAGTCAAGTCGGGCCAACGGAGCGAATGTGAGGAACTTTCAGTCGACTACGCGGTATATAAGGAAGTGACAATTTGTTGTTAAATCTTGCTGTTAATAACCTACTAGTCTATTCTGAACTGCCGATATATTGTATGTGATTAAGATATTGTCTCACTGTATTATGGGAATTGTAACATGTCGTGACTCAACTATGGAATGACAGTGTGGTAATTCTATACGTTTTTTGACGGCTTGCCGCTAGTCGCGTACTTGCGCAGTTAATGCAAGCCTGAACATAACATCTCCCTTTCTTTCAAAGACAGATTAACTGTATTATTAAAACAAAATGTATGGTCTTTCAATCCATAAATAGTTAATAAATGTGAACCTGTACTTATGCAACTGTACAATTTACCAAGTAAGTACGTATGGCATTATGTGCTTTTTCGAAACTAAGATATAAAGTTCAGCTTCCTCTTGCGAACAACTCTTCGTGCGCGAACTACTACTGAAACACATCTAAAGTTAAATAGACTGTAGGGTAGACTATCTGCAATCTTGAACTAAACAACTACGGGTCACTCAGGGATTATTCTGCCCTGGTGGGACTGGAACGTCTCAGTCGCGACATTTGCCTTTCGGTTAACCTGGCCATAGTTCACAAGTCCAGACGTCTTGGTGGTTTGCTCACACGACCACTACGGGTCACAATTCCTGTGGAAGGCGATGGGCAATTAACGGGCGCACTGCGAACGCTAGACTCGACTTGTGATTCTTCAGGGCTCGGTCGCATAGTCACCCTCTCTGGTGTTTGTTGACACACAGGGCTGTCCGGCCGCTGGTCAGTCGGTGGATTATGGACTGTTCTCGCGTTCAGTAATGGGCGCTGTCCCGACGGGGTGACTGCTGCTGCATGAGTGACTCCCAGATTAGCATTTGTTGATCAGGCTCGCTCACGGCATATTTCTGGCCTGACTCTGGGGCATACCTGTTCCGCTCCGAACGTTGACAGTTGCAGGTGTCTTCTGCTGCGCCTGTACTTTTTCCCGTTCCATTCAACGACATACGATCGAGGCGCTTGATGTTGGCTTACAACTTTGGCGTGTAGCCATTTCTTGGAGCCCGGAAATGGAGCCATCCTCACTGGATCTCCTGGCAGAAGTACAGGGAGATCCCCGGCGACTTTCGGGTCGTGATAGTAACGCTGGTTCTCTTTGTCCCGGTCCAGGCTGCGTCTTACTTTTGTAACGTCGTAGTCAGGTTTGCCAAGTGTTTGTCTGTACTCTTTCGCCAAAGTCGTTTCATAATCTGTACCGCTCTTTCTGCCTCATCGTTCGACTGTGCGAAAGCCGGCGATGACGTGCAATGTTCGATATGGTAGTCGTTGCAGGATAGCGCAAATTCGCGATACGAGAACTTAGTCGCATTGTAAGATCTCAATTTTTCTTAAATACCGTGTCGACTCATTTGTGACTTGAGGGCATCAGTTGTCGCTGCGCAGCTCAGATTCTCGAGTTTGTCGACTTCTATGTACTTGGAATAATAATCCACAGTGACAAAGTAGTTATTTCGTTCCCACTCGAAAATGTCTGCAGCTAACTAAATCCAAGGCAGATCGGGTGTTTTCGTTGGCCTGAGCGTTTCGGTTAGTTGCTTATTCTGTACGTATTACACACAGCGCAATCACTCACGATATTTTCGATTTGTTGCGTCATCCCTGGCCAGTATAATGCTTCCCGTGCTTGTTAATTGCTTGCATTTCGTTATGCCCATGTGCGATTCGTGTATTTGTGCCAGCATGTTTGGCCTCATGCTTGGCGGCACCACGATTCTCATACCTTTGTACACTACACCGTCAGATACGGAGTGTTCGTCACGTATTGTTCAGTGCATTCTGATTGTGTGCGGTGTCTCCTGCTTCGTATCTGGCCAGCCCTTGAGGATCATACCATATAGGTTGTTCAGTTCATCGGCTGTGCCTTCCTGGAACTACGGCGATGAGGTTGATCATATTGACCATGACAGGCTCAACATCAGCTGATACTGTATCGGGCAGGTGGGCACGACTCAATGCATCTCCCATAGGGATTTCCTTGCCTGGCTTGTACGTCACGTTCAGGTCGTACGGTTGCAGTCTTAGCAACATTGCTTGTAGCCTCATGGGCGCTGATAGCAGTGGCTTTGCGCATATAGCCTGAAGTGGTTTGTGATCGCTCTCAACCGTTGTAGTTTATCCAAAGATGTAGTAATGGAATTTCTTGAAGCTATGCACGATAGCAAACATTTCCTTTTCCAGTTGAGCATACCTCATCTATGTTGGTGTGAGCGCTCTCGCTGTGTAGGCTACTGGACGACCGTCTTGTAGGAGGACTCCTAGTCCGTTGCTACTCGCATCACATTGTATTGTGACATCTTTTGTCACATCGTAATACGTCAACACTGGCGCACTGAAACAAAGTTCCTTCAGCACTTCGAAACTTCTCTGCTGTGGCTTATGAAAATCGACGTCTCGTTTCATCACATCCCGAAGTGGAGCGTCCACTGTACTCATGTTCGGGATGAATTAATTTTAACAGATATTGGACAAATCCAAGAAATCTGCGCACGTCTTCCTTGCTTTGGGGAACTGGCATTTAGTGTACTGCGCATACTTTCTTTAGATCTGGTTGCAAGCCCTGGTCTGTCACCAAGTGTCCAACGTAATTCATATGTGGCTGTTTTACTTGACGCTTGTCAAAGTTGAGCTTCAGGTTCCATTATATGGCTCTCTCTCTACGACTTTCCTGATGATCTTGTCGTGCTCCTGTGGCGTTTTGCCTGCGATCAGGATGTCATCCATGATGGCCCGTGCGCCATCGATGTCTTCTAGCATGTCGTCCATGATTCGTTGGTAGATCTCTGGAGCCGACTTTATGCCAAACGGGAGGCGTAACCACCTGTATCTTCCGATCGGCGTGTTGAAAGTCGTTAGAAGACTTGATTCATAGTCGAGTTTGATCTGCAGGAATCCCGACTTTGCGTCTATTTTGGAGAACACTTTGGTACCTGACATAGATGCCATCTCTTCTTCAACTGTCGGAATGGGGTAGTGCTCTCGTCTACTGGCTTTGTTGAGGTCTTTGGGATCTGAGCAGATCCTCAACTCTCCATTCCGGATAACCGTGACCATGGAACTAACCCAGTCAGTGCGCCCTGTCACTTAAGTATTGTGGCCATTAGTTTCCATTTCTTTCAGTTTCGTACGTATCATTGCAGAAAGTGCTTTTGGCTGACGTCTTCGTCCGTGTACTACTAGCGGTACAGTAGGGTCGATCTTGAGGGAATACGTCCCTGGGAGTGTACCTATAGTTTGCTTCAGCTCGCTCATTGGCGACAGTGTGTATTGTCTCGATCAAGCCTAGCTGCATGCTAGCATGCCCTGGTAACAATGGTTTCTCGTCTACATGTACGATGTAATACTCTACCTCAACGCATTTGTTTTTGTACCGAGTTGGGAGTGTAACGTAGCCTTCTACCTTAATTGGGTGATGAGTACGTGTACGATTTGAACTTGCGAGCGGTCTTTGTGATTGGGTGGTGCAGTGCATATCTGTGTACACGTTGTACGGCATCAGAGATTTCGTAGCGCCGGTGTCTATCTGCATTTTATGTGTTCCGTTTACATCTATGCTTTCCCATCAGTCGCTTGTGCGGTCTGCATCGGTGATGATATTGATCAGATGTGCGTCGCCGTCATCTGATTGCTCAAAACCACACGTGTCCTCAACTATGTGGGCGCTCGCCTTGTTGCGGCACATCGACGCAAACTGACCCTTCTTATGACAATAGTTGCACTTGCTGTCCTTAGCGGGGCAACGTTCGTGCGATATGTTGTACCCGCATTTCTTACATTTCCGTTGATCCTGGTATCTCGCTTTCTGTTTCGCATGGTCTTTGTGGAATCTGGACTGTGACCAGTTCTTCGAACGTCCAGGTATCCTCGGTTTTCCCCGACCTCCAATGCTCATGGCATGAACTGTTGGGTCTTCATCGATGTTTATCGCACGCATACTTTCCTGGCCAATATTTATGGCCATGCTTAGAGTCAGTTCGTCTCCTTTCTCTAGACATTTCACGCGGACCGCGGCTTGCGATGATCTCAGGACAATTGCATCTCTGAGCATGCGGTCTTCTTCAGCATAGCCACAGTCTTTCACCGGAATTCTGAGATCCGTGACAAAGTTGTCAAACTTTACACCTGGATTTTGTTTACGTTGGTTGAAGGTGACAGTTGCGCGGATTTAGTTTTTCACCAGTGCGACGTACTGCGCATACTTGTACACGCCTTGCAGTGGAGTTTTCTGCCGGATCGTCACCAGTCGCTGGCATCCAGGTAAAGGTCTCGTATATCTCGTGTCCTTTGTCGCCGATGTACGTCATGAGGTAGTTTACCTTCTGACCTTCAGGTTTTGTTGCAAACGGACCTTTGAATGTAAACTCACAGTGCTGTTTCAAACGCCGCCATTCCTTGTCTAGATTAGCCGCTTGCCAATTCATGCAGGGTTTTTCACCGTTTGTCATGTCGACAGCCCGTTTCACAATTTATCGTTCTCCGGTAACCAAACACTCGCTATGTGTCGATGCCGTCAATGATGCTGGAGACGCGCGAAGTAGAATCGGGTGATCACCGAGCGATGCCTTGTTGCAAATTTCCAGTCATCTTTCGGCAAGTGGTCTGCTGGTTTCTGTCATCTTTCACGTCAGACGGTGTCTACATGGAGTAGCTTACACATTATAGTCCATAGTTTCGGTCTCTAAAACAACTTTTTACATTATTTTAGAGCTACTTCTAGACACCATGTAACATATCGTGACTCGACTATGGAATGGCAGTGTGGTAACTCTATACGTTTATTGACGGCTTGCCTCTAGTCGCGTACATGCGCAGTTAGTGCAAGCCTGAACATTATAGGAATATTATAGATTCTCGATCTATGCGTGTACTTATGAGACTAGTTTTCCCTATTCTGGGGATGGTGTTGATTCTTTCATGTTACCTACCTAAGTCCGAGCGGGCCTGAACATGTAATAGGTTGACACATAAATGCTCTAGACTGTGGATAATACTTGTATAGTTCTTTCGAATGGGCCGTTCTAGTTTTTTGGAGTGTTTCAAATATTATCTGAGAGCCGAGGTAGGGTAAACTAGAGGGTAGATGTTCTTGTGTTTATTGTTACTATAAAGGAGTTTATTTTTGGTATTTATATATGTACTGAAATTAATTAAATTTCCAGTGTTCCTTGTTGCGCTGTTCACGGTTGCTGCGCTCATTAACAAGCGTTGACCTAATTAACACTGAACCATTTAGTTACGGAAACATCGCCGATATGTGACACTCTCCTCTGTACTCTTTCTAGCAGATCTATGTCCTTGCGATATGGCCTCCACGCTTGTATACAATATTCAAAATGAGGCTTAACTATTGTTTTGTACAGCAGTATTATTAGTTGTTTTTCCTTATACGCTATATTTCGCCTAATTAATCCAAGGATTTGTTCCCTTTTAAGCTGCAAATCCGCACTGCTCTGAAACCTTCATATATGCACTATAATGGTATATAACCCTAACTCCTTTTCTTTTACAGTAGTTCTTAGTACAGTACCCCCACTATATATTGTACATCCTCGTTCCCATGTCC
Organism: Escarpia spicata; assembly: GCA_963995525.1. NCBI lineage: Eukaryota > Metazoa > Annelida > Polychaeta > Sabellida > Siboglinidae > Escarpia > Escarpia spicata. The sequence goes on along the minus strand of OZ023205.1, from coordinate 23,897,414 downwards.
AGTGTGGAAGCATTTACTCTTTACACCACGCCACTAAGCTCTGTTATACAAAGACATACCTTGGGTCATCATCTTTGTGCTGACGATACTCAGATCTACATTTCGTTGGCTACCCCGGATACAAATCGTTCCCTTAACCAACTTAGTGATTGTCTTTAAGATATCTTCCACTGGATGACTGACAATAAATTGAAATTAAATGCAAATAAATAAAACTGAATTGATAATTATTCGTACTCCAGTGCAGCGTAGTAAACTTGGTTTTTCCATACGCGTATTTTGAATCAGTATATCTCGCCAGCAACCTACGCGGAATCTAGGAGTGATCTTTGATAGCAACTTCAATTTCCGACAACACATATCTTAACCTGTCTTTATTATATTCGTGATCTTCGCCGTATGTCATTTTCTACTGCTAAAACTATTGCAACAGCGCTTGTTAGCAGCAGACTTGACTATTGCAATCTCCTCCTTTACAATATCGCTAGCAAGGATATCACAAAACTTCAGCGTGTCCAAAATTGTGTAGCAAGAGTAGTTACAAGATCTCCTCGTTTTTCTCGCTCCGTACAACTTTTGAGATATTTTAAGATCTGTACCATTACATACCAGGCAATGTCCAGTAAACAACCATATTATTTGCAGCCACTCCAGTAAGAAAACCTATCCATCTTCGATCATCTAGTTCTGACCTTCTTTTTGTTGCTAGAATCAACACTATCATTGGAACTAGGGCATTTTCTGTTGTTGCACCAACTCTTTAGAATATGCTCCCTCTTAGTGTTAGATCAGTTGAAAATATTACAAAATTCCGTCGTCATTTAAAAACTTATCTTTACAACCACAGCTCCCTAGCGCCTTGACCCACCTGTTGATCAACTCGAATACTGCTTACGGATTTTGAGATTGACCAATCCTTTTATTTTATGTACCTCCGAGTTTGATTTCCAAGGATTTAGGCACAATAGAAGTTATCTTAGTATATTAAAACTGAACATTTGCTGCTTTTCAAACCATTTGATAAATCTGTCAAAATCATCTTGTAAATACTGTTTATCTCTATTACGTTTAATCCTTCTAAACACTTTTGTATCATCCGCAAATTTCAACACCTTGCTTGTTATATCATCGTCAAAATTGTCGATATATCTTACGAATAATGTAGGTCTCATAAGGCCTAGGGGAGCACGAGCCCCCAGGCCCCCATGGATCCGACATTTATACATATGTACTGCATTATAATAATCTTAATCTATGATTATCCATAATTTTGATGTTCTAAAATGTTATAGATTGTCTTGCTAAGGCAATACAAGTTGCCATCCTAGAAACAATTAGGATAAAACAAATATATTAGAACTTATACTATAGTCTTGGCCAACATTCTTTATTCAGCATTTAACAATTTCTGTAAATATACAAACAATTTAGAATCACGTACATGATATAAAACAGCGATAGAAATAAGCCAACATTTTCATTTGTCTGCTTGACAGATGAAATCTACTCTAACGTGATAAAAATACACCTGTTGTCAATGTTTATGACTTGTAACTATTTATATGAACACACGTATGCCGTGTAAACACATAAGTTTAACCGGCTTAACTTTAAACCGGTTAATATGACGTACACGTGTATGCAACGCAACCGTTCTTATTGTTTTCGAAGCCACGTACCTGTCATACACGTAGTTAAACCACTCGGTTTAACTACGTGTGAACGCAGCATTTAACAACGTTTTATAGCTGCGATCGAATATCCTCTTTAAAACAAATCACATATACCACCAAAACATGTAAAATTACTATTACCACCGGTAAGCAAATATATGTGATAATCCCTTTTTGCATAGTGTCGTCCAACTCTTGTACCTCCCCACCCTACAAGAAGCCATTCCCTTAGTTTTTTTTTGGCGATCTTTTCGTCATGGTTTCTGTATCAATACGTGCTACCATGTTTTGTGCAGTTCGGATAAATAAACATGTCCTAATTAATGTTAAATCATGTCATTTGTAAAAGCTTATGACACGCACCTGACATCGTCATCTTGAAACTTATATAACATAATAGATTCATCCTCGGTGGCAATGGGACCACAAAACTCCCCTTTCCCATGGGAAGTCTTCCTGTCAGAGTATTCTTTCTTGTTTTCTATCAATTGAATTCCCATTTCAGAGAGACCAGGAATGATATTGCACCCGATATAAAAGTAGTACAACTTTAAAAGAAACCCACAGCTTGTGACAAAAGCAGAGATATACACACAGTCAATCAGTGGACGAAGACATTTCACACGTGACGATTAGTCATGTCAAATGCTTATAATACACACCTGAGAAGTACACATCATCTCATCATCTTGGAACTCGTTATAACATAACAGATTAATTCATCCTCAGTTGATCAAAAAACGCCCCTTTCCCATGTCCATTCCTTTGGAAGCCTCCCAGTCTCTGTTTGTTTTCCATCGATGGAATTCCCATTTCAGAGAAACTAGGAATGAGATTGCGTCCGATATAAAAGTAGTACAACTTTAAAAGAAACTCACAGCAATTGTGACAAAAAGCATGTCATAAAATCAGATGTATATACACAGTCAATCAGTGGACAAACACATTTCACAGATTCTGATTAAAATACGTATACACACGTTATCACAGCCCACATTTCTTTATCAATAAATGTGTATAGGAAATGTAACACCCATCTATGGTCTAACCAACTCGGTCACATGCTTAATCCGCTCAATTACTAACGACACCTCTACAAGTGTTATTTGACTATTTCATCAGACAATGTTTTGAAAAAATTACATTTTAGTTAAAGAACCAATAATATTGCAGTGTGTTACAGTTTGCCATTTAAATATATATTTATAAAAAATTTAAGACATTTTTTGTTTTAGCAGTCCAATTCGCACATCAACCTCTGTGCTTACAAAATGAATAATAACAAAAGAGATGGAAGTAATTAAGAATAATATTCAGACTGCAAAGCAACATTTAATAACGTCTAGCAATATGTAATAAGATGCTACTCATTTGTGTATCTCAAGTAATTTTGTAATGGAAGTAACATTTTGGGATAGAAAAAAGAAGAAGGTAAGAATGGCCTACAGAAATGAAATGACCATAATAATTTATACTAACTTTGTAGATTATTACATCATTGTTGACACTGATTAAAATAAAAGTATATGCTTGCTTTTTGTGCTGAGTAGGTCAAGTACTGTAATTTTTTAAATCACACCATTATATGTTTAATGGGAAATTATTCATCAAGTCGAACAAACAATCAATTTAAATCATTATAATATAGCGTAATAAAGGCTTGCTACTCCATGGTATTCAGATGATAATGTGAATTTGTTTTTCTTGTACTTAGTCTAGTATTAAATTAAGAACATCCCAGCAATGTGTTTACGAATCCAGTATCAACATGATTCAAGCCAGTACAGTGTACATCCCACATGTTCTGAATACTGATCAAGAAACTGGCTGCAAAGTGTACTCAAATCACAACTCTTGTTAACCAAAAACAAATCAAAACAACCATGCTGGTTATTTACCATTGTAAACTAACTAGAAAGTCAATGATGTCAATCTTTCAAATCTAACAATGATGTTTTGATATAGTTAAAACACCCAGGTGACTCAAAGAAGATACAAGAAATAAAGCTTTACACCAATGTTATACATATGTTCCTGTCTCATTTTTTGGAATAGTTAGCTGGGCTATTTATTTAAACTCAATATTGAAAAAAAATTACTCATAATTAATGATGATAACTGAAATTAATAATGACAACTGAAACCATCCATAGCCAATGACACTGGAAACAATTCCAAATACTGTTAGACAGGAAGAATCATCAGTAGTTTAGAACAAAAACTTACATATGAAGGAAAAGAACAATTGGTGTCATATTAATCTATCTATCACAGCTAAGTTTTTACAATGTTAAATGTGACCTGCCTCAGTGAGCCAGATATCAAGTTGCACAGGCCTAGTCTGCAGCTGAGCTATAAATAGCTGTCTCAATCATGTCCCATCAATGTTGTGATTGTGGCAGAAATGTCTGCCTTATACTCTCACACTCATCTTTTAATATCCGGTTTATTTTCCTCAACAAATAATCCAAAATTAATAAAATATTAAATGAATGGTTGCACTGGGCATTGATTTTGCACATAGCCCAATTGTTAATCCTATTTTCTAAAAATATCACTTTTTAAAGTTTGCATCATTTTTAGCAATAAATCAAAAACTGCTGAAGATATTTCAACAAATGAGTTATAATGCAAAGCTTACAATCAGAGATGTCCCAAAATATACTAAAAATATTTCACAATGTTGCAACTTACTACCCACTTTACTGTGACAGGCCACAAATATCATTGATGATGGCACCACAGTTAAAGACCCCAGGGGTGATCTGATAAGTGTGGAAAGCCCCCCAAACGTAGTGTTTAGTCCATTTTCAAACCACCACCACCAGTACTTGGTATCCGACTGAATACAGTGAAACCTCCCTATTAAGGTCACCACGGGACTGAATAAAAGTGACCTGAATAGCAAGGTGTCCACATTAGCAGTACTCATTTCCTATCCATTATCGCTATAAAAATAACTTGGGTCTGTCCCAGGGTGACCTTTGTTGTGAGATGGCTCAGTACTACTGAGGTGACCCCCCCAAACTATTCAACCAGATAGATGAAGACTGTAATGTGAGGTTCAACTGTGCAGTGAACCCTACTATTAAGGTCACCCTCGGGACTGGGTGACACTGACCTGAATAGTGAAGTGACCTTATTAGCAGGACTAATATCCTAAACTTTACTTTACTGTTTTAGAAATAATTTGGGTCTGTTCTAAGGAGACTCTAATTGTGAGGTGGCTGTATTATTGAGGCGACTGTAATGTGAGGTTTGACTGTACTTCACTTTTTTGTATGCACAATTATGAGACCACCCCATATTGGTCTTGCCTTCTCTCCAAGTTGTTGTCCATCTATGCGAAGGTGCTGTTTGTAGTGTCTATGGACACTGAATACTTCTCGTCAAGGGCATTCTGACGGTCTTTGCGGAACCTCACTCTGGCTAACTGTTTCCTCAGTTGTCTTGGACGGTGCTGTCAGGAGACAAAGGAAGACTTAACAGTTTTTTCAAAATTGATATCTCCAACTGCCACCGTGTTCTCACAACCAGTGGCAGTTCAAAGTAGGCTGTCGGTTTCTAGTTTTGTCTTTAGTGTTTAATACAATGTTCTTAAGAATATAATAGCTACGTTGAAGGTATACTGCTTGCCAACTTGTGTTTAATGTAGCCTGTAGCAATGTCTACAATTTGGAATATACGAACCCTGAGCTTGTTCAAGCGGTAAAAAAAACAGTAAACAGTTTCAAAACAAGCTTTATGGCAACAATTCTGAGACGGGCTGAGTTAACCGCAATACCCTTTGATTTTTAACAATTCTCAATTTTCCCATGTTCTATACAGCAGATTTCTTGTTACAAATTATGAAGCTGGCTAATTCTGGGTAGAAAGACAGCTGGCCTAAATATAAATTAAGAATGTTTTTATTAAAGACCTACAATCAGGATGCCTATAAATAATAAATATGCTGACAAAAAACAGTATACAAAGCAAGTTGGAATTGATAATTTGGAATAGATATTTACAAAATGGAATTGAAATTGATATTTTGGAATTGACAAAACGGAAAAATAACTGTCTTGGTCATGTTCCATCATTTCTGTGATTAACAAATAATTATAATTATATAACCTCATCTTTTGAAGTCCAGTTTACTTTCCTCGACAGGCAATAAATGATTATAAAATACATGCATTTACAACCCCATTAATTACAACATAATACTATATCAACAGTACGAGTCAAAATAATCTACATTTCTCAAAGTGTGGCTGTTTTAAAAGTTTGCTTAAATTTTAGCAATAAATCAAAACCTTCTGAAGATATTTCAACAAATGAAGATATTCCAATGAAAAAGGTATCATTTTAAAGCTCCTCGTCTGTGAAATCCAAAAAGGTACAAAGCTCAATTTCACAATTTTGCGGTTTGATACCCACTTTGCAGCGGCAGGTTGTTTAAATTGACACCATGACTGGTGCAGACGTACCTTGATGAGCCAAAGACCAGACTTGCTGTGTGGGTTCTTGTAGGCATAGACGAGCCACGACACAAGGCCACACACAGCACACAGCAGTAAGATGACCGCCAGCACCACTCCAGCTGTGGTCCGAGTTGACCGTCGCGATGGGCCCACAGCCACTGCAGACGGAGGGGAGGAGGAATTCATTTGAGGTGAGCTCGGGGTATTGGTGTGGTGGGACTTTGGGTTGTTGATTGGACTAGTGACAGGTGGCATCACAGATGTGCCATTGGGGCACTGGTCCACATTTATGTCCTGCAATATAAACCATGTCATTCTTTGTGTTTCTTCTCTATTAATAATAATAAGATTTCTTTTCTGCAAATCATCTAACTTTTGGCAGTTAACCTGTGCATTCACACACAGAATTATAAGGCAATTAAAATTAATTAAAAAGACTGTACACTAGTTAAAACAAGTCAATAAATAATAGCTGTATGAATTAAAATATAGCATATTTCACAATCCTCGGCCAGACTTTCCAAAACACCAGGTCAATCCCCAAATGTCTGATTCCTGTAACATTATGAAATGCAAGCTAATGATCACCCATTCGGTAGCATGGTAAATAATGAACACCCATATTCAACTGTAGGGTAAATAATGAACACCCATTCAACAGCACTCATATAACGCATCACATCAGCATGCACCGAGTACACTTTCTGTCCACGGAAACATTTGATTGTGAAATCAGTTCCAAAACATACCACTAGTTGGCAGCTATGATCTAGCCACTCCTGTCGTTTGCGATCGAGACCACTGGAGCACCGACCAAATGCCGGGCACCACATGCACTTGAAGTTGATGGATGCTGTTAGACACTCCGTGCATGTCTTGTAGATGTTGCAAGCTATGCAGAGAAACAGTTCTATTAACAACAATTTCCCAAGGATTCATATTCTTGGAAACTTCAGAAATATAAAATCCTAAGCTTTATTCACAAAACATTATTTACCACAACAGAAACATCTCACACCATTGTTAGTGAACTGTTGGATTTGCTACAGAGTTTGGGAATGGATATATTTGTCACATGATCATTGCACTAATTTTCTATACTGTACTGTACTGTACTATACTATACTGTACTGTACTGTACTGTACTGTACTATACTGTACTGTACTATACTCCATGTTACAGAAATAATTTGCGACCTTAATTGTGAGGTGGTTATATTACCGAGGTGACCTTAAAGCAAGGTTCAATTGTAGGTTTCTATATCTCCAAGACAAAATGAGTTTCATCACACAAACATTTATTTTGAGATACATCATGAAATTAATGAAGCTGAGGGATCAAATGATTGATTTGGGGATTTTAACTGCTGCTAAGAAATTATTATATAAATGACCTATTATGTAGAGTTAATACATTTTACTGAGAAAAGGTATTCAACATATGTTTTTGAAGTATTGTATCTTCAGGCAAACAGGTGGATCGTCAAGTCTTTAGAGTGTGAATTCTCAGAACAGTCTTTTTCTGTAACTTTGCACAAGTTAGAGGTGACACCACATCATTGGTAACATTTGAAAGCACTTTTGAATGGTACCAAAAACTATATGGTGTAATAAGACCCATTTCATGGTGAACATATATTAATATGACGACTTTGGTGCAATGTAAGTGTATCGCCTCCTTGTGCTGAGCTCAATTTGCCTCTTTCAAACTATGTTCATTTGCTATCTTGGACCATTGCATGGCCTCTGGTCTACCAGTTGGTGATGTTAAAGAACACACAGAGATAGTTATTTAGATTTACAAAATGGTCAGTAGGTTTTAGATCAAAATATGTAACGAAGCTAACAGTAGCACTTGATATTTCATTGGTGGGTGTTGTATTGCAGTGAACCCTGTAAATGAGCAAAGAATAAACATACTTGGCAGAGGTGTAATGATGACTGCCGTGTGATTGGTTATTTCAGTCGTGTTAATGATCACACGGTGGTACTCATAGATGGTGCGATGTTTTCCCCCTGGAAACATTCCAAAAGGTCATTGTAATAACTCAAAATATACAGCAATGTTATTATTCAATGGGTCCGTTCTCTGTTGATCTAGATAACACCTGTGAAAATGTATTCAAATCTCTACATTAGAAAGGTAGCCAATCACTGATATCGTGTCATCAGTAAATATACAGTGCAGTAGGCCTATGTTAACTTACAGGTCTGCATATATTATGGTTACAATGTTATGGCCTTGTGAGGTCTCAGTCAACTAGTCAGCTTTTTTCAGAACATTATCGCCAAATCGACCTATCTGTGCTGGCACTGAGGGCGGTCACTGCCAGGGTGCTTATCATCCTCAGTCTTTCTGTTACTTCCCAAATTACGATGGGACCAATATTAACATGATCTCCAAGTCACGAGGGATATGCAGGCATCAATGTTGAGAGCCAGGTTTTTACACCAAACATATGCCATGCAGGCCTTGACATTAAGATTTTTTATCCACTGGCCCAGGGGGCCAGTAGATTTGAAAAGTTACTTGCTCGCCCAAAAAACTTACTGGCCCAGATTTTGTAAAAAAATGTATGCTGATACCGAGGTGCATGTTGGTCGCTTCACAAGAAGTCCACAATGCAATGTTAAATGAAGATTTTTAATCGTGGTATCACTCTGCCATCTGCTATTAATGCAAAATTTGAGCCATCAACGACCTATTTTCAGCTCACAGTTTGATACTTTAGCTAGCTGTCCTCAGCACATCAAAAGCATTTCTTGGTTTTTGGCTGTGCCTGAATGAGGCTCAATGCTAATGCCAGTATTGCCAGGATCAGACACATTATACCATTATACATCTGCATCTCAACGCTGATACCATGTGTATCATGTTGTTATTATGACTGGCGATGACCGATGCCGATGTAAACAATGCTTGGTGTGTGACAATGTGAACGCGGTCCAGAGTCTTGACCTTGCTCTCTTTCTGCCCAAGGCACAGCTGTATTACAAGATCCATCGTTGCAGTCATGGTCTTTAGCAATGCTATCAAATGTGTGACAGCTAGTATAACAAATTTCCTTGATGCCTTTCCATTATAGTGTTTTATAATATGAAGGGTTTCAGTGCAAAAAGCGATAAACATCATTTTTAAAATTTAATCCAAACCAGATAAAAACGTTTGTTTACACACATGTTGAGCTAGGATACTATATAATTTATACAAAAACGTGGTAAATCCCCATTAAATGGCGTACACAAGAAAGAGTTTGTTTTCAAAACACGATAAGCGACATACGACTTTTTAATTAAAATGCGATTGATTCATTTCAGCCAATCAACACCACCTTGCTGCACATGTACGCTGTACGAATACACAGCGTTTTGATAACAAAATCATTTAATATTCCATTTTGTGTAACAAATCTGTAACTAATATTTCAGACTTTGCTACCATTCTCTATGATTTTGATTTCTTAATGTACACCAACTTTATTTACAAGTTTTTGTTTAAACTTTGAGGTTGAAACACAAAAGGGACTTTTTCTCAAAACAAAGAAAATGGATATATAGCGTTTTATCACGCAGACGACAGTTGAGATTACCTGCCATCTGTAGCCAATGCATAACAAGACCGCTTATTGGGTGAATAATTAATGACCCCCGCCATTCGTCAATCATGAGGGAGAATAAAATGAGTTTGGCAGTGCACACATATCATTGTACACGCATGGCTGAGTTTTAGTTGCCGTTATTTAATTAGTTATAACAAAAACGTAACAATACAAACATTCATCTAAATATCAAATAAAAATCTTAGGCTTTAAGGTTGTCCTATTTTTCTAGGTAGGGAGGGATTACCGGAAATACGATGGCGGTCAATCGGATTGAAACCAGTGGCCCGGTGGGCCAGTAAAATATGAAAACTCGTGGCCCGACAGCCTAAAAAAAGGGCCGGGCCGGCAGGCCAGTGTTAATGTCGAGGCCTGCCATGCCTGAGTATTGAGCACAGAGCACTGGCACGCCAAGCGGATGTACTAGCCACTAAACTATCTCCTCTTAAATAATAGTGTGGTTATATATCATGCTGGCATCTGCTTAGTATCAGAGCTAGTATTTTTGACAGCAGTTAATGCAGCACCCATATGCCGTAGATTTGTGTAGATAAAGGATTTTTCCATTTCCCTTTGTTGGATCTTTTACTTGCCCTAGCACAGACATGAGATAGAAGGGACCAACACCTTACTGTCTCTTCTGAAAGACACAAGACAAAATGGGCAAAACAAAACTAACAAAATTTTGAAATGGGTGTGAGTAGGTAGATTCAAACCATCGTCTTCTCAATCAAAAGTCTGGCCTTCTACTGCTCGACCACTGCAGCCCACTATTATCCCAAAGCATAAAATATAAGAAATGAAATGATGCGTCTGACTTGACATAGTTATTATTTACATTCCCCATTGGTGTCGATATAGAAGGCGTCTGACAGTCCCACTTTCACCGGGTGGTTGAACCCCAAGATGGACGATATCTTCATCGGCATCTGCAACATGTCGACAGACCATCAAAATGTTTTTTATATTATTCTCAAAGGTGAAAATGTGATTTATTATCCGATGCAGTTTTTGTATCATATTATTAAAAAGCACAACTGTTCATCTGGCCATCCATCAGTTCAGCGAGCAGAGGCTGGTTTCATGAAGCGGCTAAGACCGTTCTTAATGCTAAGATGATTGTCTCAGTAAATGACGGGATTTTTTAAATATAAGCAAGCATAGGAGTTTACGCAAACACGTGACACAATGTAATTGCGTAACTTTAAGTACGCTTCATGAAACCGGCCCCAGATCCGTAACATCACATTATGCCTAGAAATCTGTGTAGATATATGTTTATGTAATAACTATCATGTGGTCCACCAGGTCACAGTGTTTCCCCTGGGCGAGGCGGGCCGTTTTCTATGCCGCCTCACCCAAAATATGCCGAAATTGCTGCCTCGTAGCTATTTCGTGCATCCATTTTTTTGTGTTCCTTCGCGATATAGTAAACGTCGACGAGCAGTGCGAAATGACACCACAAAGTCACTTACATTCCTGCAAAATCGCAGATTTGTAGCAACATCATTTAGTCATCTTAACGTCGTTCAGGGCCGGTTACGATTTACCTCTTGGAATTAACTCCATTGGACAACGTGAATGACATCACTTGTCAGTTGTCCAATCATGGAATACTCCATGTGATCCCCGGTGTCTCCAATGGTGACACCTTGTGGAGTTTCGAAATCTAGACATTCATGTAACATGGTGCCCAAACGGTAACTGTGTTTGGGAGACATGTGGAAATCGGAGAAAAAAACGAAGGAATCGAACTGAAGTTAGCTGAGCTAAGATGTCTTTTGCACTCAATGTTACTATTTTAGTATGTGCCACAGCCAATCAGAATGGTGGTGTAGCTGATGTTGAATTTCTGGTTTATGACGATGGTGGAACTGGAGTAGAAACTGTGCAGGCTGATGACACTATGTTACTAGTCGGCACTTGTGTCGAATTCGGACCCTTTTGAAGCACAAATAAAAACCGTGCATCCTATTTACTAGTCGGCATTTGTATTGAATCAGGACCCTTTCAAAGTCCAAATAGCGACCCGGTTTGTGCTAGTCTGCGCCACTGCGGCCGTGCGTTACAGCACAGCAAGCGTAAAATGAGCGATGTAGCAGTGTTAAATGATGGAAGGATAATGTTGAATGATGGAACTATCTCAACGAGGTATAAAAGTTAGGCAAAACTTATAACAGCAAAATCGAGGTGGGTCCGGATTCGACACAATTAAGTGCCCACAAGTCTATTCAACTAATGTTCTATGCCATTTTGTTTAGGAAAATATAGAATGTGATTCGTAAGATATCTTTGTGCTAAATGTATAATACATATTCCAACAAAGTTGTGCAAACAAACTTTAGGGAAAGTTGATTTGAGTGAAGTACTTACGAATAAAAACCACCAAAGTTCTCATCTCATAAAAGACGCCTATTGCCCAAAACCGTGTATACTAACGTGTTATCAATAACTTGGGTTAGACAATGATACGTTTGCACAGAAACTGGATATACTAAACAATGTATACTGTTTTATAAAAGGACACAATTTGAGATACGTTCTTGCGATTAATAGAAACATACTTTTGTGGCATTCCAGAAATGATTGTTTAATTAATTGCATAGCAATCTAGCAACAAATAAAGTGTAATCTTTGGAACATAAACCATCAATTTACCATAAAATTATAATCATTAAAGGTGATGATGAGAGAGTCTTCAGATGATACCACTGGATGCTTTCCAGAGAAGTCGAGATGATGTTCGACTGAACAGGTCTGCCAGGGAGTAAAGTGTAAAATGCTTTGAGCAGTCCTTAGGGCAGGATATTGTGCTATATAAGAACTTACCATTTACTTTTACTGACGCTGTCAGCGTGGAAACAAGACCTAGTGTTAGGGCAAGAAATACATCACCGCAACCAAGTACCAGTGGTCAAGTGGAAACCACACCTCAACTGAGTACCAGTGGTAAATTGGAAACCACACTTCAACACGATGAAACAAGCATGATTACCGACTTTCATCAATCATGATTACTCCATTTACAAGTAGTGTCTTGTTGTTTTATATCTTCCCCCTATTTTCAAAAGTAAAAGTTAAAACATACCTCAGAATGCACCATTTTAAAGCTAGCAACGATTCGCGCCAGTGGTGCTCGCGTAGCCCACCCCTACCACTTCGCCCATCAATTTACCTAGGGGGAGCACTGAGGTCATAGTCAAATTGTTATTCTTTTTATATATTTCACAGAGATCAATTGAAGAAATCAGGTTAAGTAATAACAAGTAATTTTGAAGTTAAGAAAATAAATTATATCTGAGATGTACATTAGATTCTTCACCTGATAATAGCTGAATATAATTGTGCCGTCTTTGTGAAGAATCACTTCAAATGTGAAGGGCCCGGCTGAAACATAACATACAGACGACAATGTATTAAGGCAATCACAAAACAGATATCTACAGGACATTGGGTAAGACTGTGAGGGTGAAGACAGTGTATAACCTTACAAATGTCTTGATTATGACAGCCTAGAAACCTACGATAACAATTCTGAATGGAGTCGTAGAAAAATTGAATTTTACATGAAATATTTGACCACAACTTAAAGGACGTTGTTCGTTTCATTACGCGGTGTTACGTGAAATATTGACCCGATGATATTTTAATCTGCGGCAGGAAGTTTGATGAATGATTAGTTTTCAATGTGGGAACTTGCATCAAAATATAAAAGGATTTGCAGTTAATCCAAACGGTGTGTGTAATATTGCAAACAAAATGTGAATATTTTAGTTATAATCTGGACATTTTTTGATAAAAATATTCAAATTGTGAACACTGTTTCTGGTATATAACCTTACAACTACGTAAGTTAACTACTTCAATATAACTATATACTTGTTTCACTACGTACACAGGATATCCAACCACAGTGACAAACATAACAGTAGTGTCTTTACTTGCAACATCTGGTGGTTTGATTTTACAACAAATAAAACAACTTGAATATTTACCTTCCTCATTATCCTTCAAAAGTAGATTTTCCCACAAAACTATTAATGCTGTACCTGAAAGAAAGATATATTATTTTTCTGTCATGTATTTCAAGAGCTGTTAGAGAAAAATACATTTACATGGAATCAATAAAGGTCTGCATGTCCCAAATAATAAAACAATGAAAATATTGCACATAATCATCAAAGGTGTCATAAGAAAAACGTTTTCTATATTAATATGAAAACAATACTCTGAATAAATAATCTTTAAACAATATTTTTAACAGTACAAAACATAGAGGAAATGTCAACTCACTAAGGTAAGGCAACACTAGTCCCAAATTATTCCAAAATATAGTAAAGTATAGGAAATTAGTCCTGCTAATAAGGTCACCTTGCTATTCAGGTCATTTAGCCCAGTGCCAAGGATGACCTTAATAGGGAGGTTCCACTGTGCAATGATACAAGTAACAGACTAAATGTGTCACACTTGATTTAATATCAAATAATAATAATACATTTATTCGTACTAAAATTGTACAATTCAACTAAATCAATGTATATAAGTTACTGTGTACATAAAACAGTAAGCAATGAGCGCAGCTCGTCAATGGCTAAAAAAGAAGAGCTACCCACATTATTTATATTATGTAATACATCTTTTGCAAATGAGACTCTACATACTAGTTCATCATCCAGCCCCTCCTGGTAGTGGTCTTGAATCATACCATAAAACTGATTAGACTTCATTCGAAAGAATGTCATGGCATCAAGTTTGAATTTGGACATGATATAGTTAAAACTTTTAGACATATATGACCCACTACCTTGAAAGGCTAGATGAGAGAGCATTTTCAAACTGGAGTTACTGCATTTCAAGCAACTCTGCATAAATCGTACCATTCGATTCATAATTTGAATTTGAATCGGTAAACAGTCTGCTAAAAGTGGCACCATATTACAATGCGTGCAAACTGGTAGATTAAACAGTTTTCTGATACCTTTGCGCCACGTAGTATAAAACATATCAAGATGTTTGTTTTGCAAGTTCCACAGACATACACCATAGAAAGATGTACAGTACGACATATATAATTGACGTTTTATGTTTATATTACAAAACCCAAAATTAGCAGATAATGCATTTACACGCCATATAAAATCATGACACATATCTTTTACCATAGCCTGGTGAGCGTCAGGACCAATAACGTGGCCTAAATGCAACCCTTTTTTACTATGTTTCACTTTTAAACCATTAAAGTAAAATGGGCAGTCGGTACCACTGCCATATTTAATAAGTTGACATTTTGCCGGGTTGAATTGTAAATCATATTCATATGCAAATTTTTGACATATATCACACATTTTGTTCAATGCATATATCGATGGAGCTACCAAAGATATATCATCAGCATAGCCAACAGCACCATAGTACTTATGACCGGCCATACAGCCAAAACCAGACATGCAGAGTCTTGTTAACATTTCATCAATGTAGATAGAAAATAAAATGGGTGACAACACCCCATCCTGCTTCACACCATTGGCAGTGGAGAAATGCAATGACATGGAATTGTTCCATGATACATTTAAATGTTGATTGGTGTACATATAAAGTAAACATCTGATTAAAAGGGGATTCATTCCTCTATCCATCAGTAAGTTAAAAAGTTTAACATAATTTACTTTATCGAATGCTTTAGTCGCATCTAGTAATAACACGTAAACATCCGATTTATTCTGCTGGAAATAGTTCACAGTCTCCATTAATGCAAATGTACATTTAGCTGTAGAGCTTTGAGGTTTGAAACCAAACTGTAGATCACTTGTTTTAAGAGCATCAGAACTTTTTATCATTATAACCCAATCAAATATTTTCGACAGAGGGCTACTAAGAGCAATGGCTCGATAGTTGTCAGAATTATTTGCTGATTTCCTCTTGTTTTTTACCAGAGGTTGAATTGTTGATATATTAAAACCATCCAGGGTATATCCGTGATATACCATTGCTGTGAATAGCAAAGAAAGAAAAACATGTAATTTGGTAGGTGCATGAATAAAGTGGTCAGTATATATAACGCCGTATCCATCACATTTGTTAATCTTAACATGATTAATGCCATTCAAAACATCATGCACCATAATAGTATTTTCACCTTCGTTACAATGTGCATCTACTTTACTATGTATGTTTTGTAGCAATGACGTCATGTCTGCATCATTATAGGCTACTGAATTATATAAGTCCTCATACTTAGTAGCAAAGTGTTTAGAAATATTTTCGTCTCCTGTCACTTCATCAACCATGTTGGGTAGCATATTATTGTTCTTTGTAACTTTACCTACTTCTTTCCAGAAGTCCCTACTTTTATTTCCAAGTAACGCTGTCGCCATACTTTCTTTTTTAACATTATTTTGATTACGTTTAACAAAACGAACTGCTCTGTGATATTGAGAGCGTGATCTACGCATGACGTCAGCAATAACAGCATTGCGAGGAGAGCCACAATCTTTCCATAGATTATGCCAAAACAGTGACGCTTCTCTGTATGGTTTAACGTGTTCATTCCATCCAAAGGAACACACCATGAACATCTTCAAGTGTGTAGCTCATAAATACAATAATTTATATATGCTAGATACACTAATCTGTAGATAATATTGATTGGATATAAAAAAATAACAACGTACAGAAAGAGTGAAGGCCAAATTTGAGTCACATAACAATTGGTACTCACCATTGTCAGCATAATGGATGGATGACTCATCTCTGAGACTGGTGTCAAAGTTTGCCATGAGTGGAGCAATGTATTGTGTGGCCGTCAGCCATGCATGCAGGAAACTGCTCATGTAGAGGTAACCTAAAAAAAGCAGACAGGGAGGGAACAACTGGGATAGTACAGAAGTACAGACAGTTAGTGTGGAAGCTAAAGAAGACAAGAGTTGAACTCTCTCAGGAATTTTGCCAGTAATGGGAGGAAGGGGGAGACATATAGAAACTGCAAGAGGATGGCGATCAACACATTAGTTGAGCAGATGTGTGAAGAAGAGGGGGTGGGATTCACAGATTGATAGGGACACTTTTGTTGGGAGGGAAGATATGTACATGAGAGATGGCCTCCATCTTAATGGAAGGGGGGGCAGCAGTTTTCTCACAGAACCTGCTTCGATCTGTTGACAGTAGAACAGGTTGAATCCTTTTAAACTCAGAGAAGCCTGAAACTGGAGGCATAGACAAAGACAGCACAAATAAATCAGCAAAGAACAGCCTAGCAAACTCTTCTAAAGTTGGATATAACTGTGTTTGTTTAAATGCAAGGAGTTTAGTAAACAAAGGAAATCAACTAAACATTATGGTAGAAGATATTTACCCTCACATAATAGGTATAAACAAATCATGGGCCACCACCGATATATGCCAAATTGAGACTGACAGGATATACATGTAATGTTTACAAAAGATAGAATAGGAAGAAGGGGGTTGGAGTTATTTTATACATTAAATAATCTATCCAGGCTTATAAAATACAATTAGAACGAGAAGCAGATTGCGAAGAAGCTGTTTATTGTAACATAGTTACAGGAAACTCAACGTTAACAGTTGGATTAGTTTATCGAAGTCCAAAATAAGTATAGAAGAAAATGAAAAGGTACAAAACGCTAAAGGAAGTGAGCAAACGGGACTGTATTATTATGGGGGATTTTAACCATGGGCATATACAATAGAAATCTCTACAGAGTATGGGGAGTGAGGGCCACAAGTTTTTAGATTTAGTACAAGATAGTTTCCTTTTTCAACATGTGCTAGAACCAATCAGGGGTGAGAATGTGTTAGACATAGTTTTGTCCTCACAGAATGTATTAGTTGACAATGTCAAGATATGTGAGCCACTGGGGAGTAGTGATCACAACCAGATACATTTTACAGTATCATCAAAGTAAAATCAGAAAGGAATAGTAAAAAGTTGTACAGGAGAAATTTCCACAAAGGAAGATATAAGGACATAAGGAAATATTTAGCAAAGATAGACTGGAATAACACACTGAAGAATAACTATCACAGCTGTATATCTTAAAGAGTGAAATTAAATGCATCAAGGCCATATCACAAGAAGGACATAGATATGCTAGAAAGAGTACAGAGGAGACAGACTAAAATTATACCAAAACTGAGGGATCTTAGTTATGAAATACGCCTAAAAGAATGTGGTTTAAAAAAACTAGAGACCAGGAGATCAGATAGAAGTCTTTAAACTATTGAATGGTTATACAAATATTGACAGAACATTTTTTTCTCAGTTAAGAAAAACCAAAGGACTAGAGGACATGAAGTTACATCAGTAAAGGAGCAGTGTAGACTAGATATAAGAAAGTACTCATTCTCACAAAGGACTGTAAATGAATGGAACATATTATCTGCTGATTGTAGGACTCTTGATAAGCCAAAGGGCTTCCTTGTCCACCTGCCATCTAGAGTTAATTCTCTGGGTGGGGATCTTGTTAAATCTTGTTAAATCCAATGTGTTATACTCACCTCCTGTGGTGACAGTGACATTCTTCAACTCGTGCCCGTAGAATGGAAACGTGAATGAGATTGGCATTTTCTGGTAAAAAAGGAGAGCAGAGATTACAGAAATACATTCAAGAAAAGAAACAACTGTGTGGTAGACTGGGAGAGTGCCGAAGTGATGGATAGAGAGACAGACAGACATGGGCACAGTATAAAGAGGCCATCTGGATCAGGAAGACAACACCAATGATGAAAAGACAGGGGTGATACCGACTGAATCACGTGTGTGAATGCCTGCCCACCATGCCATCCGGCAAGCAGAGAAAACACAGCTCCGGATAAAGGCTGCCAATGGCGGTCGAAACGTCCGTGTGATTTTCAAATATATATAGTTGGGTATCAAGAAAAATCTTTATTTAATTACAAAAATAATTTTGTAACAGTATATTTCACTCGATGTAATTTTCATTATAGGACACTTTATAAAGGAGTGCGGCTAGTCCTTGTAACATTGTTCCATTCCACCTCTACCTACCAACAGCTTTCCCCTCTACTAGTATTTGTCAATTTCCTTTGCCTTTCTCACATGCCTTTTAATGTTGTCTTCCTATCTTTACTGTGGTCTACCCCTTTTCTGGCAGCCTCGTTGATTCACCACCATGGTGATTCTCAACAGTCGGCCTGCCTACGTCCTTTAGTCTCACATTGTCTGGCTTCTATTTATTCTACCCATTAGATGAACTACCTCTAGCTTCCTGCAGGTCAGTCAATGAATGTAGGAAATAAAGCCAAAAGAAAAGTGATGGAAAAAGTCACAGGGAAAAATCAGAACTTCAAATTTATAGTTTTTTTTTGTAATGTATTTAGTGGAAATATTAAATAAAATTGGGTAAATATTTGTTTTAATAAATATGTTAATAACAAAATTAACTTTGACTGTGGCAGCCATCGGTGCATTAACTGTATCACTAACAGCAGGAGTTGATACACAAAGCATTTAAATGGAGGTTGTCTGTGCCATTATGTATTTACTAGATAGGAAGTTCAGTGAAACAGTTATACTTAGTCCAATTTGGATATAGGAGTGTGGACGTGACCAAACTTCAAAGCACTAGTTGGTAATAAGTAGGTATGCGCTATTTACAAATTGAATGGTTTCTTTGCAATTTGAATAGTTCACAGGTGCAACGTTCAAATGGCGAACTATAATTCGGGCTTACTAAATGTCATTTGGTGTGCAGTATATGGGCACCATTTTTTTGGCAAACTGGAAAAAAGTGTCTTTGGACTTTGACATGTTCTAGACGCCAAAAAAATGACCGCATGGCCAACTGTTTAAGTGCTGATTAAATGAAGTCCAATTATCTGTAAGATTTTGATATAGCCTCTAAAAAATGCGTGTCTTGCGATTTTCCACTTTTTACACCACTGATTTTAACTATTATTTAGAACCTTTCTTTTGCATCTGTGTTTCAGAAAATACATGAAATTGTGACATGTATACATTCAATCTATGAAAATGTTGGAAATATTGTTTTGAGGCTGCATAAGTACATAAGTTTGCTAAAAAGTCACTGATAAAACTCACTTAATTGTGTTCAAATGTAAATGAGAGTTTATTCAGAAATATTCATTGTAACCATGCATCAAACTTTGTTGTGTTCAACTATCACGGCATTTCAACGGAGGTTGTCTGTGCCATTGGGTAATTACTTGCAGGAAGTTCATTGATCCAGTTATACCTGGCCCCAATTTGGGCAGAAATATGGGAGTGAGCCAACTTCAACGCAATAAGTGGTATTAAGTACCAATATCGGCCATGTATAAATAGAATGTTTTCTTTCAAATTGCAAACAATAATTGAGCTTATTAAACGTCATCTGGTGGGCAGTCCATACAGTCAATAAATTTATTCTGGCAGAGTGGAACCTCACTATTATGGACACCTTTGGGACTGGACAAGTGACCTGTAATGCAAACTGACCTTATTAGCGGAACTAATTTCCTATATTTCACTGTATGTGGAAATAATTTGGGACTGTCCTAGGGTGACCTTAATTGCAATGTGGCTTTATTACTGCGGTGACCTTAAGGCAAGTTCCACTGTATTAAGAACAATACTTTATATATTTAATTCTTATAAATGAGGAACGGACGTCATATTTTTAATAAAGCAACTGTTGCAAATAAAAGTCAGCACTTGAAAATGGTACCTAAACTATTGAAGTTTGCCAATTTAGGATGTCTACAGGCATTTGAATGCATGTCGGATTCTTAATTGAGAGTTTGCGGGTTCGAGTTCTCATGCTTTCATTTTGACAAGTACTTTCTCTCCACATAGTTACGTAATAATAATAATAAGATGACTTCTATCGCGCCTAAATCATTGGAAACCAAGTTCAGAGGCGCATCAAGACAAAAGGATTGGTCAATCTCAAAATCCATAAGTAGTATTCCAGATGTCAACAGATGGGTCAAGGCGCTAGGGAGCTACGGTGGATAAGTAAGGTTGTAAAGATAAGTTTTTAAATGATGACAGCATTTTGGAATATTTTGAACTGATCTAACCTAAGAGGGAGCATATTCCAAGGAGTTGGTGTAGCACACGCAACAGTAAAAAACATATAGTTCCAATGTTAATGTTGACTCTAGGAACAACAAGTAGGTCACAACTAGATGATCAATGCACAGGTAGGTTTTCTTACAGGAGTAAGCAGTGAATGCAAATAAGATGGTTGCTTACGGGACAATGCCTGGTAGGTAATGGTACAGATCTTAAATATACATTATTTTATATTATATATAGACAGTAGTGGAATCTGTCTTTACACAGTAATTGCTGGGAGTGAAGTCTAAAATGCTTTGGTAGTCATTAGAGGGAGTGGATACCATGGTATATAAGAACGTAACGTTACAAGAACAAAAATGCAAGCTTTTTGATTAACAAGTTTTTAAGATTGGTCCTAAAATGGTGATGCAAACTTGTTTCCAAAATACCAATATTGATATAATAAAAAAGATGTTACATAGCACGGAATCTAGTCCTTTGGAACGGTCAAAGTGCATTACACATCACTCCCTGACAGACCTCTTCAAACAAACCTATTCCACATTTCTGGGAAGCATTCAGCCATGTTGGAATTACTACATAATGAGCTTTACTTGGCAGATGTCACTGACAGAGGAAACAAAAAAAATATTCTGCTCCAGGTGGAACTAAGAGAATACACATATAAAACATTGAAACTTACAAATCCTCTTCGGTAGCTGGCGGATAACTGTTTGTGCGTGATTCGGCCCTGTTTCTTCATTTCTTTGTAACCAACAAAGTACTTGCGGGCTTCTCTTCCTGTCACCAGCCGAGACTTATAGTAAATGTGATTAGTCTCCTGCAAATCAATGCGCATGGTAGCAGAGTGGTTAGAACAGCACATGATAGCACAGTGGTTAGAACAGCACATGGTAGCACAGTGATTAGAACAACACATGGTAGCACAGTGTATAGAACAGCACATGGTAGTACTATGGTTAGAACAGCACATGGTAGCACAGTGGTTAGAACAACACAGGGCAGCACAGTGGTTAGAACAACACATGGTTGCACAGTGGTTAGAATAGCACGTGGTAGCAGTGGTTAGAACAACACATGGTAGCACAGTGGTTAGAACAACACATGTTAGCACAGTGTTTAGAACAACACATGTTAGCACAGTGTTTAAAACAACACACGGTAGCATAGTGGTTAGAACAACACATGGTAGCACAGTGGTTAGAACAACACATGGTAGCACAGTGGTTAGAACAGCACATGATAGCACAGTGTTTAGAACAACACATGGTAGCACAGTGTTTAGAACAACACACGGTAGCACAGTGTTTAGAACAAAACACGGTAGCACAGTGGTTATAACAACACACGGTACCACAGTGGTTAGAACAACACATGGTACCACAGTGGTTAGAACAACACATGGTACCACAGTGGTTAGAACAACACATGGTAGCACAGTGTTTAGAACAACACATGGTAGCACAGTGTTTAGAACAACACATGGTAGCACAGTGGTTATAACAACACGGGGTAGCACAGTAATTAGAACAACACATGTTAGCACATTGGTTAGAACAGCACATGGTAGCACAGTGGTTAGAACAACACATGGTAGTACATTGGTTAGAACAACACATGGTAGTACATTGGTTAGAACAACACATGGTAGCACAGTGGTTAGAACAGCACATGGTAGCATAGTGGTTAGAACAACACATGGTAGCACAGTGGTTAGAACAACACATGGTACCACAGTGTTTAGAACAGCACATGGTAGCACAGTGTTTAGAACAGCACATGGTAGCACAGTGGTTAGAACAACACATGGTAGCACAGTGGTGTGGTTAGAACAACACATGGTAGCACAGTGGTTTGAACAACACATGGTAGTACAGTGGTTAGAACAACACATGGTAGCACAGTGATCAGAACAACACATGGTAGAACAGTGGTTAGAAAAACACATGGTAGCACAGTGGTTAGAACAGCACATGGTAGCACACTGTTTGAACAACACATGGTACCACAGTGTTTAGAACAACACATGGTAGCACAGTGATTAGAACAGCACATGGTAACAACACATGGTAGCACAGTGGTTAGAACAACTCATGGTAGTACAGTGGTTAGAACAACACATGGTAGCACAGTGTTTAGAACAACACATGGTACCACAGTGGTTAGAACAACACATGGTAGCACAGTGGTTAGAACAGCACATGGTAGCACAGTGGTTATAACAACACATGGTAGCACAGTGTTTAGAACAACACATGGTACCACAGTGGTTAGAACAACACATGGTAGCACAGTCATTAGAACAACACATGGTAGCACAGTGGTTAGAACAACACATGGTAGCACAGTGATAAGAACAACATATGGTAGCACAGTGGTTTGATCAACACATGGTAGCACAGTGGTTATAACAACACATGGTAGCACAGTTGTTAGAACAACACATGATAGCACAGTGATTAGAACAGCACATGGTAGCACACTGTTTGAACAACACATGGTACCACAGTGGTTAGAACAACACATGGTAGCACAGTGGTTAGAACAGCACATGGTAACAACACATGGTAGCACAGTGGTTAGAACAACTCATGGTAGTACAGTGGTTAGAACAACTCATGGTAGTACAGTGGTTAGAACAACACATGGTAGCACAGTGGTTATAACAACACATGGTAGCACAGTGTTTAGAACAACACATGGTAGCACAGTGGTTAGAACAACACATGGTAGCACAGTGATTAGAACAACACATGGTAGCACAGTGATTAGAACAACACATGGTAGCACAGTGGTTAGAACAACACATGGTAGCACAGTGGTTTGAACAACACATGGTAGCACAGTGGTTTGAACAACACATGGTAGCACAGTGGTTATAACAACACATGGTAGCACAGTGATTAGAACAGCACATGGTAGCACAGTGTTTAGAACAACACGTGGTAGCACAGTGAAAAGAACAACACATGGTAGCACAGTGATTAGAACAGCACATGGTAACAACACATAGTAGCACAGTGGTTAGAACAACTCATGGTAGTACAGTGGTTAGAACAACACATGGTAGCACAGTGGTTAGAACAACACATGGTACCACAGTGGTTAGAACAACACATGGTAGCACAGTGGTTAGAACAGCACATGGTAGCACAGTGGTTATAACAACACATGGTAGCACAGTGTTTAGAACAACACATGGTACCACAGTGGTTAGAACAACACATGGTAGCACAGTGATTAGAACAACACATGGTAGCACAGTGGTTAGAACAACACATGGTAGCACAGTGTAAGAACAACACATGGTAGCACAGTGGTTTGATCAACACATGGTAGCACAGTGGTTATAACAACACATGGTAGCACAGTTGTTAGAACAACACATGATAGCACAGTGATTAGAACAGCACATGGTAGCACATTGTTTGAACAACACATGGTACCACAGTGGTTAGAACAACACATGGTAGCACAGTGGTTAGAACAGCACATGGTAACAACACATGGTAGCACAGTGGTTAGAACAACTCATGGTAGCACAGTGGTTATAACAACACATGGTAGCACAGTGTTTAGAACAACACATGGTAGCATAGTAGTTAGAACAACACATGGTAGCACAGTGATTAGAACAACACATGGTAGCACAGTGGTTAGAACAACACATGGTAGCACAGTGGTTAGAACAACACATGGTAGCACAGTGGTTTGAACAACACATGGTAGCACAGTGGTTTGAACAACACATGGTAGCACAGTGGTTATAACAACACATGGTAGCACAGTGATTAGAACAGCACATGGTAGCACAGTGTTTAGAACAACACATGGTAGCACAGTGTTTAGAACAACACATGGTAGCACAGTGGTTAGAATAACACATGGTAGCACAGTCGTTAGAACAACACATGGTAGTACAGTGATTAGAACAATACATGGTATCACTGTGATTAGAACAACACATGGTAGCACAGTGGTTATAACAACACATGGTAGCACAGTAGTTAGAACAGCACATGATAGCACAGTTGTTAGAACAACGCATGGTAGCACAGTGTTAGAACAACACATGGTAGCACAATGGTTAGAACAATACATGGTGGCACAGTGGTTAGTGCAACTGGGCCCAATCAAAAATAATTTAATATCCACTAAACAAACCCAATCATGAACCGAGACAAGACGGACACAGGCTCGGCCACATGTGCGATAGTGTGCTGGCTACACCCTCTGAAGAGCAGAGGAAGAACCATTAAGTTCCTGGTGAAGATTGCTGACAACAGTCAAAACACAGTTGTGGTATAAAGATAATAAAAGTTTTCAATAGTTTGTTAGATGGCTTAGTTGAAAGATTCACAACTAAATCATAAATTTGCACAAATGAGCTGACACACACAATGTAGAGGACATTTAACTTATCTTGCATTAATTAATGCGATTGACGAATATGCCAATATATAGCCTTATGCGTCTATGTGTATGCAGCGCCATCTGGATGACGGGCAATTTTGTTAGTGTCTGTAATTTTGTTCATCCTTGTACCTGCCTACTTATGTTTTATTATTAACAATGAATAATAATGTATCATAATGAATAATAATAATCAATACTCATAAATTACTACTTACTTTCTTAATAGTAGTTTGTACAGTAGTTGCAGAAGCACTGGGAGATGATGGTGCAGTTGTGGCAGGCGGTGTTGTTGAGTCAGTCTTTTTAGTAGTCATTATACTAGCCTTAGTAGTCGCACTACTAGCAGGAGTAGTAGGAGCTGTTCCTGTAGGTGGTTGTCTAGGCACTGCTACGGTCTCCCTGTACGATGATGACGATAATGACGGTGTTGTCTCCACTTCACTCATTTGGTCATTATCGTTGACCTCTCTACGCACTCTCTCAACGTATTCCTCCGCCTCCATTGCCGCTCCCAAGTGTACGTTGAACAGGGGAACATGGCCCGAAAGTGATGTGTACTCCGGATTGACATCTAGAGAGACAGACATGGTCACGGGTCACTGAACAGACAGAAGTCATTCACCCTAGCGTGGGGTTATAATGTCAGAAATTGACATGGATATCAGTGGCAGTTTCAGAAAGTGTAGGGTAGGGAAGCAAACCTCCAATTGCACCCCTGTTGAGGCTTGCCAAAAACCCTGGTGGCCGAACCCAATTCATATTGAATGTGCTGAGCCAGTGCTTCAGCACAACTCTGTTGTCGTCGGATCCTGACATTGGAAGACCAGAGGGGGGGGGGGGGGGGGTTGCTGTTGAAAACTTTTCATTGTGACATTCACAATTTCCAAAGGTCTATGGGGGGCACATTCAACAGATCTTAAAGTGCAGACAAATTACAAATCCCTGGGGGGCATGTGTACCCCAGGTCCCCCTAGAACTGCTGATGGATATATTTCCTGCTGCAATTAATAGGTAGATGTTTTACAATTTCACACAAACACCTTATATAGGCTGCGAAATAAGGCCTGTCCGATCAACCCGGACGAGTAGTTTCAGTGGTTGGACTAGTCCATGTTTAGTGGAGCAGTCCCATCAGACTAGCTGTGATTATGTGAATTAATTTAGGCTGTGTATATGCTAGTTGGGTGTTGTGTAGGAATAAAACAAAATAAGACAATAAGGTAGCATAGCTATCAAATGGGAAACTTGAACTCGGTGAATGTAAATGGCAGCTGTTTACATCCGGTTAGCATAGGACAGATAGTGCTAATGATCATGAGCGATGAGCATGGACAAACATGATACATGCGCGTGTTACAGACATCGTTACATGCTGTCCCATCGTGATCGTAGTTGCGTTATTCCCGCTTCGGGTGATTATTTTAGTAAATCACCAAACACCAGCAATGTTACTGATTGTTTAGTTGGCTTCAGGAAAGGAACCGCTAAAAAAAAGTATAGGCCAAATGAAGTTAGTTTGACAATGTCGGTCATTCGTCGGTCTTAAAAATTCAAAAAATTTTGCAATTGGATCTAAGAATGTATTTGTTTCTATTAATGACACATTTAGTTGAACATTTAATTTAAATGATATTTTTACTATGTGCCATAACTTGCAACCAATACTGCACCTGCTGAAATCAGGTAACAATAAACTGTTCAACAATTATAGACCTATAAGTATTCTACCCGCGATTACTAAAATAATGGGAAAAATTACATGCAATAGATTAATAATGTTCTTAGAAAATATAACATTTTGTATAAACACCAATATGGGTTTGTACAAAACATTGTACTATACAACCAATACTGCATCTGCTCAAAGATATTGCAGATGCAAATGATAAAATAACAAGACCTTACATTGGATGTGTTTCTGGACCTTTCAAAGGCATTCGATACAATAACAATATACTGAGATACACGAATGTCAATCATCTCAAAAAAACATAATAAGTGGAGTGCCCCAAGGATCCATACTTGGACCAATCTTATTTTTTATTTATATCAATGATATAACTAACTCTACATCTCTGAATTTATTACCTTTTGCAGATGACACAACTGTATACCAATCAGGTCCTCATATTGATACTTTAAATGACAGCATAAACCAAGAATTAATACATATGTACGATTGGCTTTGTGCCAATAAATTGTCATTAAATATATAAAAGACAAACGTTTGCATATTTAGTCCACCGAATAGCAAATACCAGGAAAATACCTGTATTAAGATAAACAGTGAAATTATTAATCATGTTGGAAAGGATGACAAAGAAGAATCGGTGAAGGTCTTAGGAATACATATTGATAAACATTTAACATGGAAAAACATATCAACACAATCAGTTCTAAAATATCTAGAGCAATTTTTGCAATTAATAGAATGAAACATTTTTTGCCACACAGTGCTTTAAAAACTCTCTATTATACCTAAATTCAAAGTCACTTAACTTATGGTGCACAAGCACGTGCTATACGAATAATTAACAAAAAAGATAGAAGTCACACCAATCCTATCTTCAAATCTGAAAATATACTTAAAATCACTGATATTCACAAGTTGCATGTCTCACTACTTATGAATGACTATCACCATAATACGCTGCCTAAATCCTTCAAACATTATATACCAAAAGAGAATCTAGCCACTAACACCAGAATCACTAGACAACGTAACCTCTTATATACAGAGAAGCCAAGAACACATTTTCCATCTAAATTACCTAAACACCATTTTATAAAACTATGGAACAATCTCGATTATAAAATACAAAACGTAAAATCCCGATAAAAATTCAAATTGTTATTATCCAATCAATATCTAGACAACTATCTTAGCCACATGCATTGCCTAAATCCCAGATATGCAATTAAATAACTGGTTACTTTTTATATCTATGTTTGGATCTGCACAAATTTTTTATCATTGTTTTCTAACAGTAATTTCCTACACTAATTCGTTTCCTTCTCCATCACATCCCCAGTCCGTTGTCACACAGAAGGTATCATACACTCGTGATAATCATTGTATACGTATGTGTAAATATAATTAGAAATACGGTCACAGGAAGACGGCATATAAAATGCCATGTGACACAACTTAAATTTTTAAAACGGTTGTTTTGTCTACGTCTACTGTTATGTTGTTGCAAAATAAATTTATTGATTTGATTTTTTATTTGGGCCATGGTGAAATAAATCACGCCCTCCAAGTAAAGGTGAACAGAAAAACTTTAATGTCCAAAAGAAAACATGAGGGTGTGAATGAGTGCAAGGCAAACATTGGCCCAGATTTGCTCAGGGGATTATCAATACAATTTGAGCCAAGGGCCATTACCTAGGCAGTCTCTGCATCTAGGCCATGCCACCTGGGTAAATATTACAAAGGCCTGCTTCTGTCAGTGGCTACAAGTTCTTGGCTTCTGTGAGCTCACTTTGGACATCAAACCTGATTCTACTCTGCTTTACTGGAGTAAAGGTGCCACATAGTGGCTGCAACAAGCTGATGAAGCCACACATGACTTGATTGCAATTTGATAGTCCAGTGTACACATGCCATGACACCAATGTGATGATGTTTTATTCAGGGAAATTATGGATTCCCTTTGACCTGCCTGCAAGCAGCAGGTTGACTATGAATGGTTCAGTCCAAATTAACTGACCGTTATATGCCATAGACAGGTTACTGTTACAGACAGGTAGTGGGCAGTGCAAACTAATAGGAAGTAATTCGGGACTTTCAAAAGTGACCATTATATCATGAATCAACACTCCTATGTCAATGACACATTGGGATCACAGTATCACAACTCAGGCATTGGCTGTCTTGTATGGTTTACTATTCTGTAGACTGAACAAATCTGAGGGACAGCTGTTTTTACTAGTTTTTTTGAAAACTGTGTAATTGTCCTGATGGTGACTGTTATATTGTTTACATCACCTCAATATCAATTAAAAACGTTAAATGTGACATAACATACTCCTGGGGAGGAGCTGTCTCTGACGTAAGTCCAAAGCACCAGGATTTACCCCAGATGCAGATCGAGTATAGGAGGGTGTTATGTCAAATAAACTGTCAAATATTATGAAATTTATTACTTGTCGAATGTTAACGTGATCTACTTCTGATGTGACATTTCATTTTATTTCAAGTTCCAGCAACATCCAAGACCTCTTAAATATTAAGGGAATGTGTCATATTTAAAGCAAGACTTATAAATTTATAAGATAATTTGTGGAGGTACCTGGTAGTTGGTTTTATGATAAAATGGTACAAAATATGAAAATTTTTATTTGCAAAAGCATATAATTTATTATCGAGTAATATAATACCAAAGTGACATATATAGTAGCAAACAGGCATGGGTTATTTTGAATTGTTAATTTGTTAATTCAGGTAAACCAATTAGTTTAATTAAATAAATAAATTTTCTAAAAACAAATTAATTTAATAACATTTCTGAATTTATTTAATAAAAAAAATATAAATTAACTTTATTACGCTGCGTATTATTAACAAGTAATTTTAACAACCAATAATCTCCCAAGTTGATCAATTATTGATTGAAACAGTATGTGCGTAATATATGGAACTGAGCTGGATAATGTATTTGTATGTGAGATACTAAAGGAAAGTAGTATAGATCTAGTAACTTACTCAACACAACTATTTTGATTCAGACTTTCAGGTATCTGTCCTTCGAAAGTTAGATGTTATCCTGGAGAACCAGGGTGAGTTGCTGGCTCTCCAGTAAAGGCTTCTCAAGTAGGGACAAGTGTAGCTGAGGAGGAGGTGGATGAGATGCTCACCAGGCCCTGCAGCACCATCGCAGAGTTCGAAGGTCTTTGCCAGAAACTCAAGGAAGAGGAATTCCAGAAGAAAAAAGTAAGGAGGGGTTTTCAGTCATAATTATGGGTTTCCGTTAACAATTGGAAGGTGGCAACGAATTATATTCTTTGACAATACAGCCTCAAGTGGAAGAAATTTAAGCGAAAGCTCATGGCATTGTCGTTCTGTTAAGTTGTGATTATAGTATGTTTCTCTTTTCTTAATTTTTATATCACCTGGTCACCGATGAACACAATTACCACCTCTTAGCAATTGATCAAACTCAAAACTCTTAAATTCTGCACCGGATGCAGCTCAGTTTGAGTCCAAAAAATAAAGTATTATGGTAGTGTTTTTTTACCACTGGACACGATCCATTAAATTCCTCCACTGCTAACTTATTGTGCCATGGGCAAGATGCCAATTTTCATGACATCAGACATTTTATTAGAATCTTCCACTTTGAGACCGCATTTCAAGTTAACCACTGCTGTGAAGATGTTGATTGTAGTTGCAAACGGTTAGCTTGTATTCTCTGGCTGATGTTACAGTAGAGTCCGTGCTACTCTATGGATGCGAAACATGGACAATAACGAAACTTGACAAACATCTAGATGGATGTTTTGAGCCGCAAGTAACATTCACTGACAACAGCATTTGATAAACATAGAACTATATAGTGGAATGTGTAAAGTCACTGATCAAATAAGAAGAAGACAATTGAGATTTGCCAGACACTGCTACAGACATAAGGATGAAATGGCATCCAAGAACATCTTGTGGCAACCGACACATGGAAGAACCAAGGCAGGAAGACCAGCAGCAACTTACATCGACTGTTTGAAGGAAGATGTGGATCTAGAGACGGAGGAGCTGAAGACGGCAATGGCAGACAGAGGGATCTGGAGACAGATGATTGAAGCCACCAATGTTCGACTCCAGTGGCCAACATGAGTGAGTGAGTGAGCTTGTATTAAGTTTTTAGGTGCACATTTCCACAACAAATTTCCGTTTGTTTCCCTTCAAGACATTTTAGTCTGAAATGTGTTATCTCATTTTGTTTTTCTTAATGATTTCAGAAGCATGTACATGCATTCACAAAAGTTGATGAAATTGAAGAAGTGATCGCAGATACGTTGAAGTTTGCGCCTCACAGAGGAGGGAGAAAGGCCGACAAGGTATTTGACATTGACTCGCTCTTAGTAATTTTTTTCCTAAATGAAATACTCCCTGACCTTGATGGCATAAGGTATAGTTTCTTTTGAATTTGCCATCCTGTGGTAGGCCATAGATATAAAGTTTGGGATTACCATGAAACCAAGTATAACTGAACTCTCTCTCCTAGTGGTTATAATTAATACATGATTAATGTTGTTCGAGAAAGCCATATTGATCCACTATGTTCTTTTTCTTATATAAAATAACACCTGTCACTGATGCAAAATAATAACTAGATTTGTGTTATTGCAACAAATACATACAAATATATTGTGCATTTTTTTGTTCAAGAAATCTTCTATATTGTAAAACAATATGGTTCCCTGTGTCTGTCTGTCTAACTGTCTGCGACATGTCTGTCTGTAGACCGTTATCACTGTTTGCATGTGTGAGGCTGAAATTGTGTCTCTGATCTAGCAGACCCATTGGGGTGGTGTAGATTTTTTCGAAATTTGTCTGGGGGGTCGAGATCTTGGTGGGGTCACAATATTAAATTTACATTTATGTCCATCAGTTTAGTATGTATGTGGCTGAAATTTTGTGCAATCTAATGAGGCCCATTGTGGTTGATAGATTTTGATTAAAAAAATTCTTCTGGGTGGTGGGAATCTTGGGGAGATCACTATTTTTAAATGGCACTTATCTCCATCAGCTTTGCATGTATGGGACTGAATTGTTGTGTGCGATCTATATAATGAGTCTTTTGGGGTGGTTCGATCATACATTTAGATTTTTTCAATTTTTTTTCGTTTGGGGCCTCGGAGTCACAAATTCAGTGCAAGCAGCAACCTTTTTCCCCAGGCAACGTCGGTTTAATATTCAGCTAGTTATTCAAAAATATGTCATAGAACATATACTTTACAAAAGACCTTTACATTCCCCAAAATAAATAGTGTTTGATTCATATTGATATTTAGAATGCATTTTTATATTTAGCAGATGCCGGCAGTCACCCAGGTCCACCAGGTTGAAGATGATGAAGAGGAAGATTGAGTTTTGTAACTACCATGTATAAATAAAAGTAATGAAGATCCATTTATTATTGTTTAATCGTTCTGTTAACGTTCTGCTAATGTTATGCAATAACATTATCTGTAACCCATGCTAAAAATGTACCACAGTTTATTATGGTAAACCATGATACATCCATAGTAAACCATGGTGAATTATAGTAATCCATAGTATATTGCATTTTACCATACTTTCACCATAGTAAAATATGGTATTCACTGTAATAAACCATGGTAAAACGTGATATTCATCATAGTAAAATGAAGTATTTACTATAGTAAACCATAGTATTTACTATGGTAAAACATGATAAAATATTCCGCAAAAACACTGTAGTTTACTATAGTGTTTACTATAGTAAACTTACTTTAGTGAACAGTAGTATTTTTAGCAGGGTATACGTACATGTCTTTCTTTCTTTTTGTTCGCCATGTGGAGCTACTAGTACAGGGGCCACAGTTATGGGTCATGCCTCATTTAGACTTCCTGGTTGGTTACAGACGAAGAAAACCGCAGTGTATTTTTCAGAAATGATTTTTTTTACAAAATTCACCTGCTCTGATGTAAGTGCACTTGAGTAGTCAGATTTCCAGGGGTGATTGTAGAAGGTATTGACTGTAAAATGGTGGATTTCTAGATGATTTGAATAAGCGGAAGGATATTTGGCAGCAACGTGTCTGTTTGACCCTTTGCGGAGTAATGAAAAATCCGCCAACACCCAATCTTCTTGTCAGTTTTCACCCCAGATAGCGCCATATATATTATTAATTTAATAGGTGAGTACCAGATGGCGATGCAATGCAATACATCATAATACAAATGGCGGTAATAGATAATTTTAAGTTCAAGTTGGGTTCTTTCAGATAACTTTTGATTGTATTACATCTTATTCTAACATCTGATATACATCTCTGACATCACAGGTGGCACAGGTGACTTACACAACTGGACTGGAGACTCGGAATAAATGAGGTTAGCATGGTCAATGTTTATATTCATTTTTGGTTATTTTAATATTATCCACTTATACCTCTTCCTCCCTCCCTTCTCTCTCTCCATCATTCTCTCACCCCCCCTTTCTCTCTCTCTCTCCTTCTCCCTCAGTCAGTCACTCACTCACCTACTCCCTACCTCCATCCGTCGCTCCCTCCCTTCCCCTCTTAAATCAAATGATCCGATAATGAGGACCCACAATGAGAGACTGTTAGCAAAGAACTAAAATGGGCTGAATGGGGCCCATGCCAGGAATGGAATACAGGCAGAGGAGCTTAGAAGTTAGATGGGGGGTCGATATATGCATGGTAAGGAAGATAAAATTGCAACAGGAGAAGGCGCCGCAAAAATTATATTCGTTGTGTCCAATAGTGTTTATTTTCATGGTTAAACGTCAACGAACCTGTCCTATGCCCAATCAATCTTATGACGAGTGTCAATCAACGAACGAAAAATGTAAATTCGTGTGTGTGTTGCGTGGTATTTGGTCACCAGGATCGTTGTTCTAAAGGCTTTGTACCCTGAGCCCACTAGGCACAACCAGATAACCCCACCACACCCATACGCAGACAGGCATCCCCAGGCAAACCAATGCCCTGCAAAAAATGTACTACAACTTATTATGGTAAACCATGATACATCCATAGTAAACCATGGTGAATTATAATAAACCATACCATGCTTTCACCATAGTAAAATATGGTATTCACTGTAATAAACCATGGTAAAACGTGATATTCATCATAGTAAAACTTCCTGCTAACGTATTCAATAACGTTATTTATAACTATGACATAAGTTTTGTTACATATACCTAGTCCATCGAATGTCACTTCGTTGCATGCTCACCATTCTAATCAGCGGATCGTCAATTTCTTACAAAATGTAAAAACAGTTCGATGCTTATATAGATCTATATAGCCTGCGTCTTTACCTGCGGTTACACCAACACGGAGAACGTTCGTTAGCGCGAGAAACACACAAACGATATCGACATCACACACCCGTCTTGCCATCTTCCTGTTTGTGTTGGCTATGTGCGGTCAAGCGAGACAACCGAGACCAGTTACGCGATAATACGCGAGATCGACAGAGCGCACCTGTACGTAGAATCAATAACTACAACAACGACAATAAATTAATGAATAGCGAAGACATGCACAGTGTTTGCGGCACTCGGCTTACATTTTCGTGCATCTGCAACTTATAGTGTAGTATGAAAATAGTATAATAAATTGTGTCGGATTGATACGTGAAGCGGCGTACCTACGACAATACGTAACAATTAACCTGTAATTATGTTTGTCTTCTAATTCTAACTGCAATTGCAAACCATTTTGATCGATCCTTTTTAAAACTAACCAAACTCTTGAAGATGTTTTAAAACATAACAGCGAGCATACCATAACAGGTTTTAGTGTTGCGTAGTTGTGTGTCTTAGTGTTATTCGATTAGTTTATTCGAGCGTGATCTCTAAACGTTGACTGATTTGAATTACCTGCCTCACAATTGGCGCACCATACTTCTACATTTCATACTGTCGCTAGATGTCACTACTGACGTGGCATTTTCGTTACTGCTGAGAGCCTAGGTTACATAGACGCCGTGAGGTGGCAGCACGTTTTGCACCCGTCACATTTGCCTGGGATTTTATAGGTCTTGCACATATTCACTGGGTAGGCGGCCTTACCCGAATCCTGGTAACGGTTCACCCGGATAGAAATAATGATTGGCTCTCAGGCTAGCCGTATCATCATCATCATCATCATCATCATCACCATCGTCACTGTGCAGCCGTAGTGTCCCGTAGTTGGTTGAAGGCCTCAGCACGTCGTTTCCAGGACCATATATGCCTGTCTTGCGCTGTCCACTGCCAGATGGTGCCCTTCCAGTACTCGTCTAGTTCGTCTCTCCACCGTCTTGGCAGTCTTCCTCTAGATCGTTTCCTTTCGTAAGGTCTCCAGGTTGTGATACGCGATGCCCATCGGTTATCTCGTAGCCTATTGATGTGCCCTGCCCTGCCCAGGTCCACTTCTGTCTTCTGTTAGGTATATAGAGTATGTCGGCAGTCCAGGGGCGGATCTAGAGAGGGTAGTCTAGGAAGGGGGAATAAAATCCGGCACTACAGTTGAATCAAATGATGTAGAAATTATTCGCTGCAGCGTCGCCGAGACTTAAATTCAGCTTCTCCGCTGTCTCGGCTCGACTGGTGACATCGAAAGACGAGGGAGGGAGGGTGCTGTTGACATTGTTCACCGCCGCGTCGGCATAACTTCAACTTATTGTAACCTGAACGGGGGCACATTTCCGACGATCTAGGGGGCACGATCACGAGGGCCAATTAAAAAAGTTCTACGGGTACGCCAAATTCCAAAGATTTAGGGGGCACGTGCCACCCAGCCTCCCTGAATCCACCTATGCAGTCATCATCGAAAAGACGAAAGACGGGGATTTTGTGTAGTGGATGAATGATATAAAAGATGATGGGCCGAGGACTGTTACCTGTGTGACTCCAGAGGTGGTCAACGAAATAAAAATATGAACTTGCATAAGTGCATGATCTGCGATATTTATCATAGGCGTGGGAAAGAAGTGAATATTGAGGAGGGGGCTAACCAGAGCTTCAGCACTCTGCTGCTGTCGGACATGTTCGACATACAACAACGAGGAGAGGGTGTGGTTGCTTTTGGAGATTCTCAGGGATCAACCATGATCGAGATCATGCTGGGGCCTCTATTGTTCTCTGCGTACACAGCACCTATCGGTGATATCATCAGAATTAAGACACAACCTGGGCTTCCATATGTACGCGGACGATACCTGTTATACCTTGCCAAAAGGATGTATTTGAGACACGCAAGTAACGTTAAGCCACATGTTTAATCGGTCCAGCCACACGCGCCCCCTGTCGCATCATTCCAGCACTTACAAAAACACCAGGGTACAGATCACTATATTATTAACTACGTTATACAACATCTCCTCTTTTCAGCAAGGATACGAAATGTCCCTGTAAATTAGAATCGAATGTTCATTTAAATAAAAGAGTTCTTTTCGCATTCAGACAGATGCGCAATCACATTTTAACATAAAATGTTCGAATTACACAACAATGTTCATTTCACATTATTCTAACAGTCTTGAGTGCAACTTAACACTCTTCTATATATCTTGTCGGTTTCCTGGTTGCTCTGCCATACTTTCTAGACACAGGTGGTTCTTGTACTGGCACCGACTGTTCCTGGTAACGTCCGATCACAGGAGGATGTTCGTGGTCGTCTACCTCAAGCATGCCGTCTGGGTGGAGCGAGGTTAACTGTGTTTCAGTCATGACATCTTGACCATTGTTTAATGTGGGTTGGCATAGATGTGGTAAGTCCAACCTGCGGATCATTCGCCGGTTACGTCGTACACGACTTCTCGGTGTCTCGATGAGTACAGATCGAGGATGCTGAAGATTGCGAACCACTTTGCCTTGCGTCTTCAGGTCGGGGACCCACACTCGGTCTCCGGGTGATAAGGTTTCACCTTCCACGACTCTATGTCTGCGATTGTAGTTCTGAGCCATAGTCTCCCGATACTGTCTCTCCCTCTTTCGAACGATATTGAAGTCCGGTAGTTTCGGAGTTAACTCGTCTGGGTGAATTGGCACTCTGGTTTTCAACTTCCGCCCCATGTTCAGTTGTGCTGGAGAATGTCCATTGTGAAGGGGAGTGTTCCGGTATGTTAGGAGAGCGAGGTACTCATCATCACATTTATTCAGGATAGTTTTCATCGTTTGGACTGCACGTTCGACTTCGCCGTTTGACTGAGGATATTTCGGGGATGATGTGACATGCTCGAATCCCCAGGATTTCGAAAAGTCTCTGAATTCCTCTGAATCGAACTGCGGCCCATTGTCCGAGAAGAGAATATCAGGTATTCCCTGACGACTGAACATTTTTTTCAGTTTGGCTACTGTTTCTCCAGTGTTAACATTTGTTGACACAATGCAGATTTCGACATCTCGCGAATAGTAGTCAACAGTCAGTAGGTACATATGACTTGTGTGTGTGAAAAAGTCTGCACCAATTCTGGACCAAGGTTTGTGAGGGAATTCTGTTCCCTTCATGGGTTCAATACGATCTTTGAGGTATTGTTCGCATATGGCACAGTTTTTTACCATCTTCTCGATATCTCGCGAAATCCCTGGCCACCACACGGATGATGCTGCGTTCCCACGAGTTTTCGTGATTCCCTGGTGGCAGTCGTGAAGATATCTAAGAATGTCAACCCTCAGACTAGGCGGCACAACGAGTCGTTGTCCATGCATCAAAAGTCCTTCATTGACTGACAGGTTGCCTCGTTCCTGCCAGTATTTCACGATAGGTCCTTGCATTTTCCGCTTGTCTTCTGGCCATCCATTTCGGACATAATGGAGGACGAGTTTTAACATGTCGTCTTTGTTGAGTTCTCATCTGATTTCTTCGAGTCTTTGGTCAGATGCAGGTAGATGCAGCATAACCGCATTGACGTAGCTGTCCACCTCCTGACGGAACTCCTCTGTCTGCTGGTCGCCAGTGTGTTTCATGGGAGCACGTGACAGTGCATCAGCAGTGTACAGGTGCTTTCCTGGAACATGGTCGATGCTGAACGTATACCTCATCAGGCGCATCCTGAAACGTTGAATACGTACAGGAAGTTCGTGCAGAAGCTTCGTGGAGAGTAGAGGAACGAGCGGTTTGTGGTCCGTCTCCACCTTGAATTGCATGCCGATGAGAAGGTCAGACCAGTGTTCGAGTGCCCATGTGGTTGCCAACGCCTCTTTTTCTATCTGGGCGTAACGGCATTCGGTCTCGGTCATTGATCTACTTGCAAATGCAACGGGTCGCATCTCCCCTGAAGACTGTCGTTGTAGTAGCACAGCTCCAAGACCGAAGCTGCTGGCGTCCGCCGAGACAACTGTTTCTTTCTCGGTGCCATACATTGCAAGTACTCTTTCAGATGCCAGTTCCGATTTCAGGTCTTTGAAAGCTTGCTGCTGTGTCTGGCCCCATAGCCATGCATTTTTCTTCTTTAGCAGCTCTCTTAGCGGATGTGTCATCTCTGTTAAGTTCGGACAGAATTTCATGAGCTGATTTATCATTCCCAGAAATCGTCTGAGATCCACGATGTCTGTTGGCTCAGCCATCTCAACGATCGCTTTCACTTTAGCTGGATCTTTGTGGATTCCGTGGTTGTCTATGATCTGTCCGAGATACGATAGTTTGGTCTGTGACAAGACGCATTTCTCCAGATTGAGCGTCAGACCACTCTTTGTTAGTCTGTCGAGAACAGCTTTCAGTCTCTGATCATGTTCGCGTTGGTCGCGTCCGACAACAAGTATGTCGTCCAGGTGACAAACGACTCCGTTGAGCCCTGACAGTTCACGGTCCATACGCTTCTGGAAATACTCCGGGGCTGAGGATATCCCGAAAGGAAGTCGTCGGAACATGTATCTGGCATATGGCGTTATGAAAGTTGTCAGCTTAGCACTCTCTTCACTGAGCATGATTTGATGAAATCCTGAGTTTGCATCAAGTTTGGAGTAGACTGTTCCTTCTGCAATGCTGCCAAGTGTCGTTTCAACTTTCGGAATGATGTAGTATTCTCGACGCACTGATTCATTCAGTTTCGTCAAGTCTACACATATTCTGACAGCACCTGAAGGTTTTGGAACTGCAACGATTGGAGCACACCAGTCGGTGGGGTCATTCACTGGTTCGATCACTCCACTATCTACCATTCGGTCGATCTCGTCTTTCACCTTTTTCATCAGCGGGAGAGGCACTCTCCTTGGTGTGGCAAGACAGAATGGTGTCGCGTTCTCTTTCAAGTGAATTGTGTGTTCCCCTTGTAGTTTCCCCAAACCGGAAAACAACTTCGGGTATTTGTTTACCACACTCTGCTTACTCACAGGTGGTGATAGATCAGCTACGTTGACAGCTTTGATACTGTATGTACCTGGGAGGTCATGTATGAGACCTAGTTTGCGTATTCCTGGTACTCCCAGTAGTAGCTTTGACGCACCCTTGACAATGTACACTTGTTCTGTGATTTGCGTTGTATCATGAACAAGTAACATTTGGACAAATCCCACAGTGTCGAGTTGTGTGTCTCCAGCTCCGATGAGAATTCTGTCAGTCTCTAACAGTTCACCGAAGGACGGTTGATAAACTTGTTTTGGCATGATCGATACCTGCGCACCAGTATCAATACACCATTGAAGTTTCTCCTCGCCTGCGCACAGCTGTATATGCCACCCTGGATCACAATGTGCATCGTCACTAAGTTCATCAATTCCTCCAACGAACGTTGATGCAGTTGTCGGTGTTACGTCATCATGACCTGTGACCTCGTTGACGCGTCGCGCACTCCGACAAACGACTTGAAAATGTCCGGTTTTCTGGCATGACCGACATTTATTTTTTTCAGCTGGGCAGTTCTTTTTCCCATAGACGTGATGCGTATTGCAGTAACCACATCTCTTGTTTACTTTTGGAGTGTGTTTATCTCGCTGGTCGACAAACTGCGTTGTGCGTTTTGACACGTATCCTTGTTTACGCTTGACGTACTCGATGTTTGCGGTTTTCGACCCTCTCAGCTCGCGGTATGTAGCTTCCTTCAACGAGAGTATTTGGACGGCTTTGTCCAACGATAAGTCTGCGCCTGCATCATACAGTTTTAGTTTGGCGCTGTCTTCAGTGCACGCAAATGTTATTTTGTCTCTCACTGCCTGCTCGTGAAATTCAGGAGGAAACTTGCACTCATTTGCTCTCTCGCGCACAGTGTTTACCCACGAATCAATTGTCTGTCCTGGTTCACGTTTCAAATGATACCAGTACTTTTCTCGCAACATTAACTGCGGGTCACGTTTCGTGAAATATTGGTCATATTTCGTAACAACAGTGTCATAATTGTTTTTGTTCTCGTCAGGCAAAAACGTGAAATTTGTGAAAATTTCGATTCCATTTTCACCAATATGATGAAGTAGTAGCCCTACTTTTTGTTCTCCTGGCTTGTCGGTTGACCCTGTGGCTTGGAGGTAGATCTGGAATCTCCTCTTCCATTTTTCCCACGAGTGCGCTGGGTTGCCAGTCATCGTCACTTCTAAAGTGTCTGGTGGTTTGACGAATGCTCCCGCCATCTTGTCTTGTTGTCGAGTCGGCTGGCTGTGTTGTACTATTACGCAGGTTCTGCTTGTATTGGCTTCGCAACGTTCTCACATTTCTTCCGAGTCACATTGTCTGCAGTATTTGGTGTACGTCCCACTTCTTGATATATCAGATGCCGAATTGGGACTGACAGGATATGTAATGTTTAGGAAAGATAGAATAGGAAGAAAGGGAGGGGGAGTTATTTTATATATTAAAGAATCTATCCAGGCTTATGAAATAAAATTAGAAAGAGAAGCAGATTGCGAAGAAGCTGTTTGGTGTAACATAGTTACAGGAAACTCAACGTTAACAGTTGGGTTAGTTTATCGAAGTCCAAACATAAGCATAGAAGAGAATGACAAAATACAAAACGCTATAAGGGAAGTAAGCAAACGGAACTGTATTACTATGGGGGACTTTAACCATGGGCATATACAATGGAAATCTCTACAGAGTATGGGGAGTGAGGACCACAAGTTTTTAGTTTTAGTACAAGATAGTTTCCTTTCTCAACATGTGCTAGAACCAACCAGGGGAGAGAATGTGTTAGACTTAGTTTTGTCCTCACAGAAAGAATTAGTTGACAATGTCAAGATATGTGAGCCACTGGGGAGTAGTGATCACAACCAGATACATTTTACCATCAAAGTAAAATCAGAAAGGAATAGTAAAAAGCAGTATAGGAGAAATTTCCACAAAGGAAGGTATAAGGACATGAGGAAATATTTAGCAAAGATAGACTGGAATAACACACTGAAGAATAAGACAGCAACCGAATGCTGGAATATCTTAAATAGTGAAATTAAGTGCATAGTCGATAAATTTGTACCTTTCAAAAAAACAAGGGAAACGGTCTAAAAAGAAACACTTATCGAAAGAAGCCATTATAAAAATTAAGTATAAACAAATGATGTGGAAGTCATATAGATGTACTGGAAATGATGAAGACTACAACATTTATAAAGAAGCACTTAATCAAGCTACAGCTGAAATTAGAAATTCAAAGAGAAGCTATGAAAAAAAATTAGCTAGTAATATAAAACATGACAGTAAGAGTTTTTATGCGTATATTCGAAGCAAACAGAAAGTTCAGGATAAGGTCGGTCCTTTAGAAGATAATGCTGGAAATACAATATCAGAGGGATTCTTAATGGCAGAAGACCTGAATGAGTATTTTAGTTCAGTGTTTACCAGGGAAGATATTAGTTCAATGCCAGTACCAGAGGCTAAGTTCAAGGGGGCAGATTCAGACTATTTAGGACAGTTAGTTGTAACCTCGGAAATGGTAGCTAAGAAAATAAGGGCTATGAAGGATAATAAATCACCTGGAGTGGACGGGATTCCGCCCAAACTACTATTGGAAATTGTAGAACAAATTAGCGCACCGCTTGCAACAGTTTTCAATTTGTCATTAGAAGAGGGAGTGGTTCCTTTAGAATGGAAAGAGGCAAACATTATACCGTTATTTAAAAAAGGTTCGAGAAACAAGTCAGAGAACTATAGACCAGTGAGTTTAACATCAGTGATTTGCAAATTATTATAAAGACTAATTAAAGATCACATGGTGGATTTTCTTGTTAAACATAACTTGATAAACCCATCTCAACATGGGTTTTTAAAAGCGAGGTCATGCTTAACAAATATGTTATGTTTTTTGGAAGACATCACTAGGTGGGTAGATGAGGGATCACCAGTAGATATCATCTATTTAGATTTTCAAAAAGCTTTCGACAAAGTACCACATCAAAGATTACTCCTTAAGCTAAAGGCCCATGGCATAGGAAATGGTATAATAAACTGGATAGAAAAATGGCTGAATGACAGAAGACAACGTGTAGTAGTTGATGGGGAGGCTTCAAACTGGAAATCGGCATTGAGTGGGGTACCACAGGGATCAGTACTAGGACCTATATTATTCTTAATATATATCAACGATTTGGACGATGATATAACAAGCAAGGTGTTAAAATTTGCGGATGATACAAAAGTGTTTAGAAGGATTAAAAGTGATGGAGACAGACAGCATTTACAAGATGATCTTGATAGGTTGATCAAATGGTCTGAAAAGTGGCAAATGCTGTTCAATTTTGGGAAATGTAAATGCCTCCACACAGGTCATGGGAATGAAGAGGTAAAATATAAAATGGGGGGTACTGTTCTAAGTACTACTGTAAAAGAAAAGGACTTAGGGTTAACCATTAGTGCTGATATGAAGGTTTCAGAGCAGTGCGGAATTGCAGCGTCAAAGGGAAATCAAATCCTTGGATTAATTAGGCGAAATATAGCGTATAAGAAAAAAGAATTAATAGTACCGCTGTACAAAACAATAGTGAGGCCTCATTTAGAATATTGTATACAAGCATGGAGGCCATATCGCAAGAAGGACATAGATATGCTAGAAAGAGTACAGAGGAGAGCGACTAAAATTATACCAAATCTGAGGGATCTTAGTTACGAAATACGCCTAAAAGAATGTGGTTTAACAACACTAGAGACCAGGAGATTGAGAGGAGATCACATAGAAGTGTTTAAAATATTGAATGGTTATGAAAATATTGATAGAAACATTGTTTTCTCAGTTAAGAAAGATAAAAGGACCAGAGGACATGAAGCTACATTAGTAAAGGAGCAGTGTATATTAGATATAAGAAAGTTCTCATTCTCACAAAGGACTGTAAATGAATGGAA
This sequence comes from Escarpia spicata, assembly GCA_963995525.1. Classification (NCBI taxonomy): domain Eukaryota; kingdom Metazoa; phylum Annelida; class Polychaeta; order Sabellida; family Siboglinidae; genus Escarpia; species Escarpia spicata. The sequence continues at coordinate 23,854,240 of OZ023205.1, read as the reverse complement.
CAGATTATCTCCTGATTGTGTTGGTGCTAGTAGCGTGAATATGTTTAAAAATAAAATCGACACACACCTTAAAAAGGCGGGATACATGTAGATAAAAAGTATTGGACTCTCGATAAGCCAAAAGGCTTCATTGTCCACCTGCCATCTTGTTAAATCTTGTTAAATCTTGTTCTGTCACCATGTTATACCTTGCCAAAAGGATGTATTTGAGACACGCAAGTAACGTTAAGCCACATGTTTAATCGGTCCAGCCACACGCGCCCCCTGTCGCATCATTCCAGCACTTACAAAAACACCAGGGTACAGATCACTATATTATTAACTACGTTATACAACAATACCCAGCTGTACATCAAATTTGAGATGACCGACACCAACAGAATGTTGTCCCTACGCCGAATTTAGCACTGCATCATCAACATATGTGCTGCGTAGCCAACTATCATCTGAGGAACATTTCGTCGATCCGATCGTGCCTATCACAGAAAGCCACAGTCCGTCTTATGTACGCTCTTGTTATATCGAGAACTGACTATGCGAACTGTCTGCTATATGACATCCCCGACTGCCTAATCAACAAGCTGCAAAGAGGGCAAAATTTTGTTGCTCGGCTGGTGGTCCGCTGCCACAGATGGGACCATATCACACCGGTACTCAAGAAACTGCACTGGCTTCCCATGAAGCAACGCATTCATTACGCAATTCTGCTACTGACGTTTCGTGCTCAACACGGACTGGCACCAGCTAACACCACCGACCTACTCCATGATCAAAGAGCTACTCGATCGAGTGTTGCGTTCAACTACAAACAATGACTTGTACGTGAAACCATCTCGCAGCCGATACGGCGACAGAACTTTCTCGGTATCTGCTCCACGACTGTGGAATTCTTCCAAGCGAGATGAAGACAACCGGTTTCCTTGTGACTTTCAAAATACTTTTGAAAACCCACCTATTCCGGGTTGCTTACGCAACATAGGCGCCACCAGTCAGTTTATTTATTATTTATTATCGTGTACATATTTTAAAACTAATTGTACACAATCTTTACTGATTTGTTATCAATATACCTTTAGTTTTAACGATCATCTTTAGCTGTAACTTTTTTATTTGTGTATATAATTGTCATTTATTTTAACTAATTTAATATTAGTAATTTTACGTAACTTATTAATGTTCTGCATATATAATATATATTATATATACACACACGCATGCACGCACACACGCGCGCGCACACACACACACACACACACACACACACACACACACACACACACACACACACACACACATGCCTGCTATCAAAACTGCAAAATTGCTTTTGTTGCAATTTGTTCCAATATGACCCTATTTTGGCCATAAATGTCCTGGACTATACGGTATGCAGTAGCCAACAGTGTGTGACAACTTGAAACTTTGTCGGGGTTGCAGGTTTATTGACAGGAGACAAGTTCACACCCTGACAACGGAATGCAAAATACAGTGAATAGATGCGCCATTTTACATGCATTACATCATAGGACCGGTGAGAGGTTGTCTACAATAGCAGTCTGCTACGCACTACGTTACCATCATCATGCATGCATGTTATCAGTTTCAGTTGGTCCGTCTGAACAAAGGTAGATCTAGTTAGCCTAGCAAATGCAGTATACATTAATAATTAACTAACAATACGCAGTAAACTAACTACACGCAACGATTGTTAACACGACATATTATTATATAATGATTATATAATCAGGTACAATATAGTCTAGAAGGCATCATTTCACAAACGCACCCCTGAGAGGCGACAGTCGTGCGGCGGTCCACAGTCTACACCTGTAGGCCAGCTCACTTCTGGAGTGTGCCCGCGGTTGTTCAGCGCTGTAAAATGGATCGACTGATAGTAACATGCCTAGAATGCCTGTGTATAACCGCGACGATTGTATAATTACTCAAAATGACAGCCTATAAATAGGGCCTACAGTGTGAGCGTAGCAATGATTGCGCCTACGCCGCTAGCCTACAGTAGCATACTATACTATGCAGCAATTGCCTGTATCAACATGGTGACATATGTTATTATTACAATTACGAACGCATACAAAAGGCTAACGAATATTCGCTGAGCATAGTCTATGGTTACTATTAAATTGTCAGCCGTCAGTGTCATCGACGCAAGCCTGGCCTACGGGCACTTGTTGACATATTAATTAGCACAGCAAACGGAATACAGAACATCTAACGGTCTATTGAGTAAACAATATTGATCTACGTCACAAACAGCACTAGTAATCGTATAAGTCGGACGTAACTAAATAAGGTGTGTGGCTTAAAATGCAATTATTACCGTTGATTTAAATAGTTTCACCAAGACGCGAACATGGCTGTTGTGGTGCCCGGATGAGACGCGCTACGTCACACAATAATTAAAGTCGAGCTGACGGTGATTTAAAGTCGAGCTAATAAAATTTCAACATGTTACAAGTGGATGACATCAAACTACATGTGTATGAACAACAATAAAACGGAATATCTTCCCGTAGTGCCAAAGACTACCGCTGCGCTTATTGACGGCAGTGTGATACGCGTAGGAGATGTTACGATTACTGCCTCAAAATGTGTTCGTAACCTTGGTGTCGTTATGGATCGCCACCTCGATTTTAAGAAGCAAGTTTCAAGCATCGTCAGTGTGTGCTCATTTCTCCTGCGCCATATTAACCAGATGAGTCGTTACCTCCAAACAACGACAAAAGAACGTGTCGTCAACCCCATTATTAAATCACGGCTTGATTACTGCAATTCACTTCTATACGGCACTTCTGTCAACAACATCGCTCGACTGCAGAGAATGCACAACTCTGCTGCTAGGTTGATCCTACGCCGCCCACGGAGTGACAGCGCCATGCCTTTGTTGTGCATTCTTCACTGGTTGCCTGTAGGACACAGCATCGAGTTTAAGCTATTGGTGTTTACATATAAAGCTGTGCATGGCGATGCCCCGAAATATTTATACGACCTTGTATGCCCATACAAACCAATAAGAGCCCTGCGCTCTACTAACAAAAAAATTATATGTTAACGGTCCTGCGGACTCATGTCAAAGCTGGGGACAGTTCGTTTGCGGTCGCCGCGGCGACTTTGTGGAACACTTTGCCTAATTATATTAAAACGTCTGATTGTCTCTCTACTTTCAAGGCTCGCTTAAAGACTCATTTTTTTCGACTTTCGTTCTTGTCCAATGTGGCATAGTTTAGTATCTGCATTGATTTGTTTTATATCTCTTATGTATTAATTAACCTATTTATATATTTATTTTATACCTACATGTACATTAGTTCAGTTAAATGAATTGACAATGTCTTATTTCTACACAGAACTGTAGCTATGATCATTATTTTAGTATATTTATTTAATTACTATATTTATTTGTATTTTACTAATATAAATTTTATAAGAATTTCTTTTAGAAAATGCATGTTTATTTAGCCATCATTATTACTTCTATCTGAGTTCTACATGTAAAGCGCCACGAACAATTTATAATTGGATCTGGCGATGTATTAAATAAAGTATATTATTATTATTATTATTTAGTTCATTGAACTAGATGTACGCTGGGCATGACAAAACCGACACGTTTGCGACGCTCTGTGACTTACATTTGTATGTGATAAGACATGTTAACCGTATCTCCGTAGGCCGACCCAGAGGGTCTAGGAGAATTTGGAATGTGGCGTGCCCGTAGACCTATATAACATCTATAGCCACTTTATATTCTATGTAATTCTGTAGAATATTTTATGATATTCTGTAGAATCTTGTGCAACAATCCAATATAATATTTCCTACAACTTGTATTCTATAAATATTCAGTATAATGGAATGGAACATATTTGGTGTGTGTGTGTGTGTGTGTGTGTGTGTGTGTGTGTGTGTGTGTGTGTGTGTGTGTGTGTGTGTGCGTGTGTGTGTGTGTCTGTGTGTATTTAAATACCAAATAAGTCTCAGTGGCGCCACATGGAATCATGCCGATCACTCCTGTGTGTTTCTTGTACATGTCGTCTTCCTACACTCTACGGTGTGTCGCCTCTGGTAAATAAACAAAACAATACCATAGAACTCACTAAATGGTGATTTTTGACATTTGAAAAACAAATTGGTGTGAATTGAATGCAATTGATCAGACGCAAATTTGGAAGAGTGCAGTTGGCGGAGTGATTTTTGTCATTTGCTTGGACATATAAAAACAAGGCGTTTTATAAATTGACAGGCGTCGTGCATGGTTGCATATTAAAACAGCTGGAGGTATGTGGGTTTTACCACACTTGTGACGCATATCAATGACGTGATGATATAGGCGAGCGGCAAATCCCCAAAAGTGCTTTATTTTAGGAGTTTAAATGCAAAAATACACACACCAAAAAGTTCTCCCCGTCCCAAAGAGGCCTGTCGTAGAGTTGCCAACTGGTGCAGTAAGCATAATAAATATATACAAACAGGCTGACAAAGGTGTGTAAAAACAATGTGTGTACGCAATAAACACATTTGAGAAAACCACGTTTTTATATTAGATTATGCCATATATTTATGAGAAAATTCAAAGACAATACATGTACAAATCATAACATATTTGGTTTTATGCAACGGTGTATACAAGAAGATGTTAAGTAAATAATACAACTATTTTGACACAAGTTTCAGTTTGTGACCCTCAAATAACCTTCAAAATCGAGGGTGGCATCCACATACACCTATTTTCTTATCCCTTGTGTGATGGATCTAGCAAGAGTTCCTGCTATTAAAAAAAAAAGCACTTAAAAGTACATCACATTTTGGCTAACCTATTATATGCGGAAAGGCATAATTTCGAAAATTTACCTTTTGACGTTGACCTTGTTTAACCTTCACTCTACAGTTAGAGCACCACTTTACAACCCCATGCCATACCTCATTTTGACGGGGATACAATATGCTTTTAAACGGTATGTAACAGGAACTAGTGTATGAATGAATGAACGTTTATTCAACAACAACAACAACATAATACATGCACAGTATGGTTTGCTGCTGCTGCTGCTGCTGAAAGGACATAGCTGAAGTCATAGACTTATGTGTTGCTATGCCCTACTCGAACTATGAAAACTGAATAAATACAACAGGAATTATAAATAAATCACAAAATAATATTCACAACTCATATAATTTTATAGACTGTTTACTATAGTGCTTGTGTTACTATTTCATGGGTTTAACAAAACGTCACCTTCAATTAACAATTCACAAATATGTAGAAAGTAATGACAACTTGATTGCTTTTTTAAATTGTGTTAAACTTGGAAGCTGAGTCAATTTATTTGGTAAATTGTTCCACGTTTTTATACCCTTGACGGTGATTGACAGCAGTCGGAGGGTGGTGTTTGTCTTTTTAACATAGAACAGTTTGCTTTGTCTTGTATCATGTATGTGGATAGCTGCGGTTGGTTCAAATAATGCTTGAACACGACCATTTAAAGAATGGTTGTTTGCTTTATAAAGTATGATCATAGTCTTGTATTTAACTAAATCATGAAATTTAAGCATGTTTGAGAGATGGAAAAATACAGATGTATGATCATGATAATTAAGATTATAAATAATCCGTATAGCTTTTTTCTGTAACATAAATAGTTTTCTAAGTCTAGATTGATAAGTATTTCCCCAGATCTCACAGCAATATGACATATGTGGTTCAACAAGTGAATTATATAATGTGTGTAACGCTTGACAATCAAGAACATGCCTAGTTTTATACAAAACTGCTATGTTTTTTTATTCAACCATTTTTATGTGTTCTCTCCATGTTACGTTTTCGTCAATAGTTACTCCAAGGAATTTAGTATATGATACCTGCTCAATGTTTTTCCCATTCAAAACTATATTCACACCTGTTCTAGGTTGCTTTTTATTGTTGAACATTATAAAATGTGTTTTGTTCACATTAAGTGATAATTTGTTCGCTCGAAACCACAGGTCTAGTTTTTTTAGTTCGTTGTTAATAACAGTGCTTACTTCAGCTGTGTTACTAGCGGAATAAAAAATGTTTGTATCATCAGCAAACAAAATAATGTCAAGCAATTTTGAGACTTCACACATGTCATTTATGTACAGAATAAATAATAACGGGCCAAGGATTGAACCTTGCGGGACTCCACACTTGATTTCCTTTTGTTCTGAGTTACTGTTGTTATAGCATACATATTGTCTACGGTTGGTTAAGTAGCTTTTTATCCAGGCCAGAGCCAGACCCCTGATTCCGTAGCATTGCAGTTTACTTAGCAGTATATTGTGGTCAACAGTGTCAAAGGCTTTTTTTAGGTCGATAAAGACCCCAATCGTGCTTTGGCATTTATCCATAGCGGATTTAATTTTTTCGACAAATTCTGTTAAAGCTAGTGAAGTTGAGTGATTACTTCTGAAGCCATACTGCCCATCTGTCAATATGTGTTGTGTTTCAATGAAAGACCTTAGCCTTTTGTTGAATATTTTTTCAAGTATTTTTGAAAATTGGGATAAGAGAGATATAGGTCTATAATTAGAAAACTGAAAACGATCTCCTGACTTAAATATAGGAATGACTTTTGCTAATTTCATATCATTTGGAAATGATCCGCTGATCAAAGATCTGTTAAAAATGTGGATTAGCGGTTGTACAATTTGCTTTATTACATGCTTAACTGTTTTCATGCTGATTTCATCAGGTCCGTATGAAGTTTTACTTTTGCATCCAGACACAATTTCGAGTACTTCTTGCTCAGTAACGGGGGACATATACATTGATTGTGATACAGTACGTTTTACAAAGTCGGTTGGCTTTGTTCCCGGGCAGGGTTCTATGAGGTTGGATAATTTAGTACCTATATCGACGAAGAAATTGTTAAAATGATTAGCTATTTCTTTATTTTCTAATACTACTATGTTATCGCCAACATGAAACTTTTTCAAATATGTGGTATCAGATTTTCTTTTACCTATTATGCTGTTAAGAGTTTTCCAAGTTGCCCTTATATTAGTCTTACAATCGTCGAGTTTTTTTCTGTAATATTTTTTCTTTTCTAGACGTAATAATTTTGTTAACTTATTTTTGTAATTTTTGTAGCGGATTTCTGTTAATTCTGTCCTATTTTTTAGAAACGCTAAGTACATGTTATTCTTCTTTATGCAAGCGTTTTTTAGCCCTCTTGATAACCAGGGTTTATCATTCTTTTTTTTCTCTCCTGAATACGTTGTAGTTTTTACAGGACAGGCATCGTTATAAGTATTATTTAGTATTTGCATAAAGCGCGAGAATGCTAAATCAGGGTTTGACTCGTTCATTACAGTGTCCCAGTTTGCATAATTTAAATCGTGCTTAAATTTGTTTAATGAGTCCTCATCTAACGTTCTGTTATATTTATATGTTGGATCATCGTTAATAAAGTATGTGGACAAAGTAGCTACGCAACCATTGTAAGTGTAGAACGTTTGCGGAGTAGTGGCGTAGTTTTGAATATTGATCGTTTTATGGTGACCTTGTTTAACCTTCACTCCACACCTACTCCTACTACACCACTTTATAGCTCTCCGCCGTATTCCATATTAACGGGGAGACAGTTGGCTTTCCAACGGTATACGACATTGCCATGAATAGATAGGTAACGTAGATAGATGCGCAAGTATTTTTATATTGTATGACGTTTGCGGGATGACACAATTTCGAACATTTATCACATGACGGTGACTCTGTTTGATCGTCGCTCCACGCCTACTCCGTCAACTGACAGCTCCATGTCATCTCGTTTTAACGGGGAGAAATGGTTCTTCCACACCTTGTATGATACGTGCGTATAAATGAAGTAATTTCAGAGTTATTGTAACTTTCGCGGTATTACAAAAAATCGAATGTTCATCACTTCACGGTGACCTTGTTTGACCTTAGCTCCACTCGTACCATACCAGGCAACACCTCCAAATCGTACCTCAATTTGACGGAGAGACAATAATCTTTCCAAAAATATTGGCTATCTTGACATTAAATAATATATATATATGACCATTGTAATGTTAAGACGATTGCGGAAGCGCACACTTTCGAAAATTCGTCATTTAACGGTGACCTTGTTTGACCTTGGATTCACGCCTCTTGCACCACCGGGCAGCTCCAAGACAAGCCTTGTTGGGACGGGGAGATGTAGCGCTTTCAAATTATATCATACTTGTATGTGTGTAGTGGGGGGGGGGGGCATTTAAATCGGTCCGATAGGTGGTTCTACCACTCGCCTCATAGTGGCTGAAGATATTTAAGATGTTTTTAATTTCAAGTTTTCCTATCATCTGACAAAACGTCAGGTTTAATTTTCACCACAGTTAACATTATGTTGTTTAATACTTATCCACCAGAGGGCGGTACTCAAAATGTTGTCAAATTCAACAAACCCCGTACTCCAGAAAACTGTCTTACCAAGAATGTCATCATCAGGTCAGTTCAAACAGTAACCTTATCAAAAGGAATTCATTGCACTTGTCGACGAGAAAGGCATACTTGAGAGCATTTCACTCTCCAAGCTCAATCCCATGGTAGAGGAAGATCTCATCTGAATCGGAGGCCGGCTAAAACAGCTGGACAGCGATGAGGAAAATCCACTTATCTTATCCAAGAAGATTCACGGTTCCACACTGCCAGTACAGCACTACGACGAGCAAGTGGAACATCAAGGCCGCCACTTCATCGAAGAAGCCATCTTAGCGGCAGGCCTATGGTTCGTTTGGTGTAAGAGGTTCGTTAGCTCTGTCCTAAATAAATGTGTCACCTGTCTAAGCTCCGTGGCAAGATGGAAGAACAGAAGACGGCAGATTTGCCACACGAGAGCATCAACACATCTCCCGTCACATATGTGGGGTTAAGTTTTTGGCACCTGGCCAATCACTGGAAGACACACGAGAGGTGGGCAAGTTCAAAGTACAGTGGACAGTGTTGTTAACCTACTTGAACACTAGAGAAGCCCTTATCGAGTAATCGAGTCCATGGACTCCTCAAGCTGCAGCAGTAAATTGAGACGATTCTTTGCCATCAGTTGACCTACAGACCAACTCAGATCGGATTTTGGAACATATTTCATCGGAATCTGCAAGGAGATGGGACCCAGAAAGGGGCAACAGAGACACAGCGTCCAGGTTTCACTTTCTACAGACCCTGACACGCCGTTCATCTTAAACCCCGCAGTGTTAATCACACATCTCTTCGGGAGAGCCAGTGGAGGTGCACACCCTCGCCAACACGTTCTAAAATCATTGGAGCTGTGAATACGTCGCTACGTTACATAGTCGACGGAAATGGAACGAAACTCGTCGCAACGGACGAGAGGGAGACGTCGTGCTGTTAATAGACATCAAATCGACCCGATACCAATGGCCCATGATGCTGGTCACTTCTACCTTCCCCAGCAGTGATGAATGATAGAAGTCAAGATCACAACCATTGGCACATCAAAGACATCCCTGAGAGATCTCAGAGATCGTTCTTCTTTTATTGAAAGATGACTGAAGGTCGTGGACATTTGTTTGATAATAAGTTAATAGTAGCATCTCAAAAAAGTCAACCGGGGGTCTTCTACCTTCAGTTAGTTCGTATAGGTAGTTTATCATAGATATTCTTCAATTGTTTATATATATATATATATATTTATATATATATATATATATATATATATATATATTTAAGGATGTGAAGAGGGAATGTGCGTTCTCATGGAAACTGGTTCGAAGAATACTACAGTTGTTTTCTGCATAACGTACAATTTCGTGATTTGGCTTCTACACATAGATCCCAAATGATTATTCCGTATGTCAAATACGGATATAATACGGTATAAAACAATGTTAGTTTCAGCAGTCTGTAAAAATGTGTTGCTATCACAAACAGAATCACACAGGTAAACACTTTATCGATGACCATCAATGCTCAATGATGACAAAGAAAATCAAGTTGTAAATGTTTTAATGCTAATATTATGTGAACATTTCCTTTGATCGCGCTCAGTTTCACTTCACGGGTGACATTTCAACTCACTCCTTTTGAGTGAACGACTAATTACCAAACAAAATGTCAGCTAGCAGAGTCACAAATTGTCAGTCGCTGCGGTTCTGACTCAATCCTGGCATGCTTTGCCATCCTTTGAACTACAGAACAACTCAGATCTGATTTTGGAACATATTTCTTCGGAGTCTGCAAGGAGCTGGGACCAAGAAAGGGGCAACAGAGACATAGCGCCCAGGGGTATCTGAGTGAACAAGGTTGTATTGTCTACAGACCCTGACACTCCGGTCATCTTAACACCTGCAGTGCTATTCACACAGAAGGGTGATGTACCCCTCCTCAAGGAGACGTCACCACCAATGATCTCTTCAGGAGAACCAGTGAAGGTAAGTGCACACCTTCGCCAACACGTTCTGGAATCACTGGAGCCGTGATTCGCTACGTTACAAGGTCGACGGACGTGGAACGAAATTCATCGCAACGTACGAGAGGGAGACGTCGTGCTGTTAATAGACATCCAATCGACCCGATACAAGTCGCCTATGATACTGGTCACTTCTATCTTCCCCAGAATGATGAATGGGTGCGTAAGATAGAAGTAAAGATCACAGCCATTGGCACCTCAAAGACTATGTAATTTCCTATGTTAGATTGATCAGACGTGTGTTACGAGCTCCGCAACAAATTTTGTTTTTTGTCCGGTTGTATGTCTGCGATTAATATCAAGATTGAGTTTTGCGCAGGTGAGTAACTGAATCTTCATATATGTGAAGGAATTCACAACTTGTACAGCCAAACACGTGAACATTTATTATATTTACTTCGGATATTGTACTGTTGCACTGGGAATATTGCCCATCTGGACAGTACGGCGCGGGAAATTTCACCTTCGCTGACACGGAATCATAGCATTCGCCTGGACACATTGATGACGAACAATAGCAGCTGAAGTGGTGTCCACTCAAGTGCGTTAACGGTAAGCCATTGTCTGTGGCTAAGACACTCGCAAACCGTGATGCCTAAGGCTAAGACAAAGCCGCCCAAGACCGGAGCGGGCGTAAGTGGTGCCACCGAGGCCCCTGCTGCTGACACATGCATCCACCTAGAAGTAAGCGCTGACGCGGACGAAAGCCAGATCTACAGTGCATTCGTTGAGAAGCTCATGAAAATACAACAACATGCGTACCAAGCGTGCTTGCAAAGCGCGGTAGCTGAAACCAGGGTGGACTGCTTTATGTGTGCGACAACCACCGCGCTGACCGAACTCCGAGTCAGCCTACAGTACAGGCAAACCCAAGTCGAGGAGATCAAAGAGAAGCAGTCGAAGGAAAACATTGACGATATGTCGAAGAAGATGATCGAGTTTGAAGAAATGATCAAGAAAGTCGATTGACTACCAAGAAAACCAGTCAAGACGCTGTAATCTACGTTTCGACGGCGTTGCTGAAGTCGACGGCGAGACGTGGGAGCAGACGGAGAAGAGCGTGTGCAGGGCTATAACAACTGCCATAGAACTCCCCGAAGCTCAGTGCGCGCCATCAACATCGGTCGCGCACACCGAACTGGCGGCACGGGGACGAGAGCCCGGACCATCGTGGTCAAGTTCTAGTCGTTCAAGGACCGCGAGCTGGTACTGCAGGCGGCGAAGAAGAAACGGCCTCGTGGCATCTACGTGAACGAGGACTATTCGCAGAGGGTCATGGCGAGGCGTTTTTGTCATTCGACCAACTGGTGGTAAGAGAGCGACATGATGTCACAAACCGTGGTTAGACAACCAAGTACATGCTGACTATTCTAACAAATGTTTTTGTGATGACTTAACCATGGCGTCAACTACACAACAAAATGACGGGTTAACGCCTACGTATGATACGCCATATGATTATAATGAACACTGTTACGAACCCGGTACTGATACTGATTGTTTGTTGTATAACGATTTGCCCATTCAATGTAAATACTACACCCCAGCACAATTTTCAACAAACTTTAGAAATGCTGGCAAAAACCAGCCAATCAAACTGAGTATGATACAATTTAATGCCCGGAAGCTAACTTACCCAAGATTAAAGATACTATCCAAAGCATGGAGTATAAATTTCATATAATTGCTATATCAGAAACGTGGCTTAAAGAAAACAGTTTGGACGGATGTGAAGTAAACTGTAACGATGTAATATTTTCGGGTTACAAACTGTACTGTAATAAAAAAAAACAAGGTGGTTGCGTTGCCATATATGTGTGTGAATCTCTACTTAACAATTGTCAGTCTTCTGATATTTGTTTAAGGAATATATCGTATGCTGTTGATGACTGTTTTGAAAGCATCGTTATTGAGATACAAATTAGTAAACACAAAAAAATCAATGTCGGTTGTATGTATAGAGCACCGAATACCAGCATCAGCAAATTTAATAACAATCTCTCATTCATGCTGGGAAATCTCACCAGCAAAATTGTTTATATATGTGGTGATTACAATATAGACCTATTGCACTGCGAAAAGCAAGCTGAATCAAAATACTTCATTGATCAAATGTTCAGCTCTGGATTATATCTCTTGATCACCAAGCCCACAACTGCTAATATAATAGATAACATTTTCTGTTCTGAACTGTCTAGAAACAAAATGTGCGGCATTGTTTTAAGCGATGCTACAGACCATATGCCAATTTTCGTCCTGTATGACAACAGCACGTATGCGGTTATTAACGATGATCCAACATATAAATATAACAGAACGTTAGATGAGGACTCATTAAATAAATTTAAGCACGATTTAAATTATGCAAACTGGGACACTGTAATGAACGAGTCAAACCCTGATTTAGCTTTCTCGCACTTTATGCAAATATTAAGTAACACTTATAACGATGCCTGTCCTGTAAAAATGACAACGTATTCAGGAAAGACAAAAAAGAGTGATAAACCTTGGTTATCAAGAGGGCTAAAAAACGCTTGCATAAAGAAGAATAACATGTACTTTGCGTTTCTAAAAAATAGGACAGAATTAAAAGAAAGCCGCTACAAAAATTACAAAAATAAGATAACGAAATTATTACGTCTAGAAAAGAAAAAATATTACAGAAAAAAAATCGACGATTATAAGACTAATATAAGAGAAACTTGGAAAACTCTTAACAGCATAACAGATAAAAGAAAATCTGATACCACATATTTGAACAAGTTTCATGTTGGTGAAAACCTAGTAGCATTAGAAAATAAAGAAATAGCTAATCATTTTAACAATTTCTTCGTCGAAGTAGGTACTAAATTATCCAACCTCATAGAACCATGCCCGGGAACAAAGCCAACCGACTTGTAAAACGTTGTGTATCACAATCAATGTATATGTCCCCCGTTACTGAGCAAGAAGTACTCGAAATTGTGTCTGGGTGCAAAAGTAAAACTTCATACGGACATGATGAAATCAGCATGAAAACAGTTAAGCATGTAATAATGCAAATTATACAACCGCTAACCCACATTTTAAACATATCTTTGATCAGCGGATCATTTCCAAATTTTATGAAATTAGTAAAAGTCATTCCTATATTTAAGACAGGAGATAGTTTTAAATTTTCTAATTATAGACCTATATCTCTCTTATCCCAATTTTAAAAAAATACTTGAAAAAATATTCAACAAAAGGCTAACGTCTTTCATTGAAACACAACGCACATTGACAGATGGGCAGTATGGCTTCAACAGTAATCACTCAACTTCACTAGCTTTAACAGAATTTGTCGAAAAGATTACTTCCGCAATGGATAAATGCCAAAGCACGATTGGTGTCTTTATCGACTAAAAAAACCTTTGACACTGTTGACCACAACATACTGCTAAGTAAATTGCAATGCTACGGAATAAGGGGTATGGCTCTGGACTGCACAACAAGCTACTTAACCAACCGTAGACAATATGTATGCTTTAATAACAGTAACTCAGAACAAAAGGAAATCAAGTATGGAGTTCCGCAAGGTTCAATCCTTGGCCCGTTATTATTTATTCTGTACATAAATGACATGTGTGAAGTCTCAAAATTGCTTGATATTATTTTGTTTGTTGATGATACAAACATTTTGTTATTCCGCTAGTAACACAGATGATGTAAACACTGTTGTTAACAACGAACTAAACAATCTAGACGTGTGGATCAGAGTGAACAAATTATCGCTTAATGTGAACAAAACACATTTTATAAAGTTTAACAATAAAAAACAAACTAGAACAGATGTGAATATAGTTTTGAATGGGACAAACATTGAGCAGGTATCATAATATACAAAATTCCTTGGAGTAACCATTGACAAAAACTTAACATGGAGAAAACACATACAAATGGTTGAATCAAAAAGCATAGCAGTTTTGTATAAACTAGGCATGTTCTTGATTGTCAAGCGTTACACACATTATATAATTCACTTGTTGAACCACATATGTCATATTGCTGAGAGATCTGGGGAAATACTTATCAATCTAGACTCAGAAAACTATATATGTTACAGAAAAAAGCTATACCGATTATTGATTACCTTAATTACCATGATCATAAATCTGTATGTTTCAATCTCTCAAACATGCTTAAACTTCATGATTTAGTTAAATACAAGACTATGATCATACTTTATAAAGCAAACAACCATTCTTTAAATGGTCGTGTTCAAGCATTATTTGAACCAACCGCAGCTATACACATACATGACACCAGACAAAGCAAACTGTTCTATGTTAAACACCACCCTCCGACTACTGTCCAAATTTAACACAATTTAACAAAGCATTCAAGTTGACATTACTTTCTACATATTTGTTAATTGTTAATTGAAGGTGATGTTTTGTTAAACCCATGTATTAGTAACACAAGCACTATGGTAAAAAGTTTATATATGAGTTATGAATATTATTTTGTAATTTATTTATAATTCGTGTTGTATTTACTCAGCTTTTTTAGTTTGAGAAGGGCATAGCAACACATAAGTCTATGACTTCAGCTATGTCCTTTCAGCAGCAGTAGCAAACCATACTGTGCATGTATTACGTTGTTGTTGTTGTTTAATAAACGTTCATTCAAAGACGTGCCTGAGAGATCTCAGAGAACGTTCTTCTTTTACTGAAAGATGACTGAAGGTCATGAACATCAGTTTGATAATAAGTTAATAATGGCATCTCAAAGAAATCAAGCGGGGGTCTTCTGCCTTCATTTAGTTCGAATAGGTAGTTTATCATATATATCCTTCAATTTGTTTGCATATTTAAGCATGTGAAGAGGGAGTGTGCGTTCTCATAGAAACTGGTTCGAAGAATGCCACAATTGTTTTTTGCATAACGTACAATTTCGTGATTTGGCTTTTACACGTAGATACAAAAGGATTATTCCGTATGTCTAATACGGATATATTAAAGTATATAACAATGTTAGTTCCAACAGTCTGTATAAAAATGTGTTGCTATCACAAACAGAATCACACAGGTAAACATTTTATCGATGACGATCAATGCTCATTGATGATAAAGAAAATCAAGTTGTAAGTGTTTTAATACTACCGTTATGTGAACATTTTCATTTATCGCGCTCAGTTTAAACAACTTCACGGGTGATATTTCAAGTCACTCCTTTTGAGTGAACGACTAATTGCCAAACAAAATGTCAGCTAGCAGAGTCACAAATTGTCAGTCGCTGCGGTTCTGACTCAATCCTGGGATTCTTTGGCCATTGCCACACACAATATGGTAACATCCGTGCCCCGTCCTCCTTGCGCTACAGCCACTTCGTCAACCAGCCGCGTATACAGCTCGTCAAGGGTCTTTGTTCTCTCGTCGACCGTTCTGTCTGTGGAAAGCCCACTCGCAAAGATCCGATTGCTCCAAGTACGGATCGACTGCACGAACGACGAGGCGTGGGCCAACGCTGCTTCGTTGGTCTCTACAATAATAATAACGTCACTTCATTTACGCCTAAATCACCGGAAAGCAAGCACAGAGGCGCATCATTACAAGAGGGTTTGCCAATCTCAGTATCGGTAAGCAGTAGTAAAGTCGTCAATAGGTAGTTTGATACGCTAGATATCTAACGTGGATAGATTTAACAAGATTTAACAAGATTGCCACCCAGAGAATTAACTCTTGTTGGCAGGTGGACAAGGAAGCCCTTTGGCTTAACGAGAGTCCAACACTTTTATCGATGTGTATCCCACCTTCTGAGGTATGTGTCGATTTTATTGTTAAACATATTCACGCTACTAACACCCACACAATCAGCAGATAATCTATTCCGTTAATTTACAGTCATTTGTGAAAATTAGAACTTTCTTATATCTAATCTATACTGCTCCTTTGCTAATGTAACTTCATGTCCACTTGTCCTTCTATCTTTCATAACCATTCAGTATTTAAACTCAATCTCCGGGTCTCTAGTGTTGTTAAACCACATTCTTTTAGGCGAATTTCGTAACTAAGATACTTCTTGCGATATGGCCTCCACGCTTGTATACAACATTCTAAATGAGGCCTCACTATTGTTGTTATTAGTACTTTTTCTTTATACGTTATATTTCGCCTAATTAACCCAAGGATTTGATTTCCCTTTGAAGCTGCAATTCCGCACTGCTCTGAAACCTTCATATCAGCTAAGTCCTTTTCTTTTACAGTAATACTTAGTACAGTACCCCCCATTGTATATTCTACCTCTTCGTTCCCATGTCCTGTGTGGAGGCATTTACATTTCCCAAAATTGAACAGCATTTGCCACTTTTCAGACCATTTGATCAACCTGTCAAAATCATCTTGTAAATGCTGTCTATCCCCATCACTTTTAACCTTCTAAACACCTTTGTATCATCTGATCTGCAAATTTCAACACCTTGCTTGTTATATCATCATCCAAATCATTGATATATATTAAGAATAATATAGGTCCTAGTACTGATCCATGTGGTATCCCACTCAATACCGATTTCCAGTTTGAAGCCACCCCATCAACTACTACACGTTGTCTTCTGTCAATCAGCCATTTTTCTGTCCAGTTTATTATACCATTTCCTATGCCATCGGCCTTTAGTTTAAGCAGTAATCTTTGATGTGGTACTTTATCGAAAGCTTTTTGAAAATCTAAGTAGACGATATCTACTGGTGATCCCTCATCTACCCACTTAGTGATGTCTTCCCAAAAAACATAACATATTTGTAAAGCATGACCTCGCTTTAAAAAACCCATGTTGAGATGGGTTTATCAAGTTATGTTTAACAAGAAAATCCACCATGTGATCTTTAATTAGTCTTTCTAATAATTTGCAAATCACTCATGTTAAACTCACTAGTCTATAGTTCTCTGACTTGTTTCTCGAACCTTTTTTAAATAACGGTGTATTGTTTGCTTGTTTCCATTCTAAAGGAACCACTCCCTCTTCTAATGACAAATTGAAAACTATTGCAAGCGGTACGCTAATTTGTTCTACAATTTCCAATAGTAGTTTGGGCGGAATCCCACCCACTCCAAGTGATTTATTATCCTTCGTAGCCCTTATTTTATTAGGTACCATTTCCGGGGTTACAATTAACTGTCCCAAATTGTCTGAATCTGCCCCCTTGAACTTAGCCTCTGGTACTGGCAGTGAACTAATATCTTCTCTGGTAAACACTGAACTAAAGTACTCATTCAGGTCTTCTGCCATTAAGAATCCTCCTGATATTATATTTCCTGCACTGTCTTCTAGAGGACCGACCTGATCGTGAACTTTCTGTTTGCTTCGAACATACGCAAAAAAACTCTTACTGTCATGTTTTATATTACTAGCAAATTTTTGTTCATAGCTTCTCTTTGAATTTCTAATTTCAGCTGTAGCTTGGTTAAGTGCTTCTTTATAAATGTTGTAGTCTTTATCATTTCCAGTACATCTATATGACTTCCACATCACTTGTCTATGCTTAATTTTTCTAATGGCTTCTTTCGATAAGTGTTTCTTTTTGGACCATTTCCCTTATTTTTTGAAGGGTACAAATATATCGACTATGCACTTAATTTCACTCTTTAAGATATTCCAGCATTCTGTTGCTGTCTTATGCTTCAGTGTGTTATTCCAGTGTATCTTTGCTAAATATTTCCTCATGTCCTTATACCTTCCTTTGTGGAAATGTCTCCTATACTGCTGTTTACTATTCCTTTCTGATTTTACTTTGATGGTAAAATGTATCTGGTTGTGATCACTATTCCCCAGTGGCTCACATATCTTGACATTGTCAACTAATTAATTCTGTGAGGACAAACTATGTCTAACACATTCTCACCCCTTGTTGGTTCTAGCACATGTTGAGAAAGGAAAGTATATTGAACTAAAACTAAACACTTGTGGTCCTCACTACCCATACTCTGTAGATATTTCCATTGTATATGCCCGTGGTTAAAATCCCCCATAATAATACAGTCCCGTTTGCTTACTTCCCTTATAGCGTTCTGTATTTTGTTATTCTCTTCTATGCTTATATTTGGACTTCGATAAACTAACCCAACTGTTAACGTTGAGTTTCCTGTAACTATGTTACACCAAACAGCTTCTTCGCAATCTGCTTTTTCTCTTTCTAATTTTATTTCATAAGCATTGATAGATTCTTTAATGTATAAAATAACTCCACGTCCCTTTCTTCCTATTCTATCTTTTTTAAACATTACATATCCTGTCAGTCCCAATGCGGCTCTGATATATCGGTGGTTGTCCATGATTCAGTTATACCTATTATGTGCGGGTCAATATCTTCTACCATGATGTTTAGTTCATTTCTTTTGTTTACTATACTCCTTGCATTTAAACAAACACATTTATATCCAGGTTGAGAAGAGTTTTCCATACTGGTCTTTGCTGATTTATTTGTGCTGTCTTTATCTATGCCTCCAGTTTCAGGCTTCTCCATGAGTCCCCCTGCGATTCTAATTTAAATAGATGCAACCTGTCCCACTGTCAACAGATCGCAGCAGGTTCTGTGAGAAAACTGCTGCCCCTTTCCACTAAGATGGAGGCCATCTCTCATGTACATATCTTCCCTCCCAACAAAGTATCCCCATAAATCGGTGAATCCCTCCCCCTCTTCTTCACATATCTGCTCAACTAATAATAATCTGTTCAACTCTTGTCTTCTTTAGCTTCCTCACTAACTGTCTATGCGTCTGTGCTATCCCAGTTGTTCCCTCCCTGTCAGCATTATTTGTTCCTGCGTGTACTAGTATAGACCCTCCCTTGCCATGCCCCAATACCTTCTCTACCCTAGAGAAGGTATTGGGGCATGGCAAGGTTATAAAGTTATATGTTTTAATGACGGCGAAATTGTGTAATATTTTCAACCGATCTATCTCTAACAGGGAGCATATTCAAGAGTTAGTGCAGCAACAGAAAATGCCCAATATTAGTGTTGAATCTAGGAACAAAAAGTAAAACAGAACTAGATAATCAAAGCTGGATAGGCTTTCTTTCTGGAGTAAGCAATGAATATTAATATGATGGTTGCTTACATGAAAATGCCTGGTAGGTAATGGAACAGATCTTTAAATTTATACATTATATAGGACAGGAAGCCAATGCAAATACCTCAGAAGAGGCACTGAATGAGAAAACCACGGAGACCGACTTACAACCCTAGCTAAGCAATTATGTACACGTTGTAACCTAGTGTTATCCTTAAGGGCAACATTGTGAAAAAAAAGGAATTGCTTTGATGAAGCCTAAAAATAACAGTAACAATGGTTTTTGCAAAAGAACGAGGCATATAACGGCGAATACGTCGTAAATAAAGAATAGGATAATAACAGCGGCGACAAGTTTGATAAATATGCCGTCTAAAATTGAAATTATCATCAAAAATAACTCCTAGATTTCGGGCTGAAAGTGCTGGCGTAACGTACTGTCTATGCATAGGTGTGGCAACAAGTTTTTAATTATGAACGCGGCCTCTGTGTACCAATAATACGAAAATCCGTTTAATCGACATTTAACGTTAATGTACTCCCAGTCATCCATACGAAAATGTCATTAAGACAGTTTCTGAGCTGATCTAAAGAACAATGAGTATTAGGAGTTGATAAATAAATGTATATCTGGGTGTCATCTGCATGAAGATGGTAACAAGCGAAAACGTAAAACGAGACTTGTTTTTGCCAGGCAATGGCTTAGTCACACCCATTATAAGGAAAGGTTTGACTGGCATTGCTACTTTAACATGTTCCTGACATTAAAACATACTCGGACTAGTAGTACTCCGTAAATATTACGAAATAATGCAGATGCTTTGTAAAGCTTCTATCATTGCCCTTTATGGAATTATACTGCAAAATTACCAATAAAATACACAAACACGCACGCACACACCCACACACACACACCCACCCACCCACCCACCCACCCACACACACACACACACACACACACACACACACACACACACACACACACTGTCGCATTGCGCGCATATGTATGTGAACAATGGTTAATGAAAAAGTACCAGTGGCACCTTGTTCGTTGATGGTTGGCCACTCTTTTCGCCATGGCAAATCTATTTTGTGAGACTTCAAAGAGATTAGACGCAGTCCAGCTTTCATCAACCGAGAAGTGTTGTCACTGAACAGGGCTGATATGTCTCTTGCTGTGCGCATCCACTCAAAATCAGTTGTTGCTAGGAATTCGTCCTGAAACAAATAAAATTTTCAATTTTTTTAAATTAACTACAACGTGGGCTTCTACTAACACTGTTTGTCACTATCTGCGTATGCGTGCGTAATGACAGGATTTTGTTTTTTTATAATGAGCAAAAAATTGTTTCGACACGTCTCAACAATGTATCAATAGCATTAAGAACGGAAAACAATACATAAAAACCGATGACAAAAACGGGATAAACAGTAAAGTCAGAGTCAACAACCAAGAACTTTAGAATGTCGACACCTTGAAATAAGCAATTTTATTGAAAGCTATATTATTTCACGAACTTAACTAACCATCGCAACACTGGCTAGATTAAGGCCAGTCTGAAACGTATCTCACAAGCATAAATAAAAGTGCGGTTTCTGGGGGCTTTTACTAATCCAATATAATTCCATAGCATCTATGGAGCCTTTCACTATTCTGGCAGTCCACGTGTCCTGCATAGAATGAACATTTCTATGGGGCTAGCTGGTTATCGTTGTATTATCTGAACACCTTGTTCTGTAGTGTTTGCTTTCCGTATCAAGTATTCTTTAATATAAAGTAGCTTCATTTAAAGTTGTAGTTATGAGATATTACTGAACTTGATTTAATAAACTGCTAAGAAGTCTTGTGATTCTGATGATCGGGTAAACAATGTGATATGTTTCGTTTAATTCGAAAGTCGTACAGCTGATAATATAGTACGTTTAGAAAATGTCTATTATGTATAATTATTTATAAATGAACGTAATATATATTGGATTGGATTAGAACATTCTCGTGACCGCAATGCGATGAAAACAAACAAACAGACGTAAAACATGACATATTCTACGGAATGACTTTTTAGTTAATCTGACATACATACAAGGTAACCATATAAAAGGATAATAATGTGACTTCCAAAACACAAAGCCAAAATGGGCCGAACAAAAGTATTAAGACAGCAGCAAATGGACTCGAAGTCCGGTTCACTGGATCGACAGTCCGACGTTCTACCGCCGGGATACCGCACCCCAATAGTTATAGTGTTATCGTGAGCGGTCACAACACTTCGGTGATGTCGAATGTACAGTTCCTCACCTGCGATATGATCTTTTCGTGCATCATTTCTCTCCATATGTCTGTCATTGCTCTATATAGACACCAACGACTTGGTTCATTCGGGTTGTTGCATAAGCAGGTAATCTTATCCATGGTCGTTACCACCAGTCGACCACCTATAAATGGCCCACAGCGTCGTTAACGTTGCGTACAAAAGTGCAAACAGAAAACATATCCATGGGCTGGTCGACTATGGCCGCCTCGAGTAAAAAGAGTCCGACCAAAGTAGCAGTTTCAGGTAATGCTCATATTTGGCTATTTAGACAAATCAACTTATCATATTCGACTAGATGCTGAAGATGCAAACATGTCATTGTTGTTGCTGTTTTGCATATTCGTAGATAGCATAATGTAGTGATCATTGATCTGAATAATGCATTCCGTCAATAAAAGCGAATATAAACTCGTCTGGCCCCTACAATATTGCTCCTCGTCTAGCCCTGGGTAAATATGAGGTATTGAAACACTCAGTGTTACCAGACACAAGCTCCTTGGCTCTGTGCAGAAAGAACGTGTCCAAGTCGCTGGCGGCTTGGGCGGAAAACTTCCGCTGTTCGAGTGAACCATCAGCCATGTGCGCAGAGAACACCTCCGTCGTCGTTACATGTGGCCTACAAACATGGAAGCTCTAGCAAAAGACATATTAACACATTGCATGTTGTGATTATTATATAAATAGAAAAGTCCTAAAAGAAGTTCATTATAATAGAATGATAACTGGAGACACGTTGGTTTCACTTTCAAATGAATAAAATTTACAATCCTAGGACACTGTTCTAAATACAAATGATGTTAATTATGCTTACGACAAATTCTTAAATACGTTTACTAATATATTTAACAAACATTGTCGGGTAAAACACATTTTGAGAAAGTATTGTGTTAAAAATAAACTTTGGTTCCTAAAGTGTCTAAAACGTGCCTATGCTAAGAAATAGAGGCTACAAAGCACAAACTTATAAAATAAATTAACAGCAATATTAAGACTCACTGACAAAACTACTACAACACATTGTTAGAGAAACAAAGAAATAATGTCAAGGAAACTTGGAAAATATTAAACAGTGTCATCAACAAACAATTTAACACATCTTTCTATCCTGAATATTTTATGAAAAATAACAAAATTATTTCGGACAAGACAGATATAGCAAATTAATTTAATACTTTTTTTTATACACATTTTGGACCTAACCTAGCAAAGCACATTTCATTACTTGCAAGGAATGTGTCTATTTATGATTAATTGGGGAAAAGACTAGAAAGTAGCATGTTTTTAAGTCCAGTTAATGATCAAGAAATTATTAGGATTGTTCAACATATCAAAACAAAAAATGTCAATAGATTGTAATGACATTAACATGAGTATGATTAAGAAAATAATTACTCATATTGTAAAACCATTTAGTCATATATGCAATGTATCCTTTCAAACAAGTGTATTTCCTAGCAAACTAAAAATTGCCAAAGTTGTCCCAGTTTTTAAATCTGGAGAAAAGGGTGTGTTTACAAACTACAGACCTATCTCACTGTTACCACAATTTTCAAAAATAATAGAGAAACTATACAGTGATAGGCTGGCCAAATTCATAAACAAGTATGACGTACTTTGTCCAAGCCAGTATGACTTTAGATCTAACATGTCAACTTCTCTTGCTCTTCTGGAATTGGTTGAAGAAATTACCAGTACACTTGATCATACAAAATATGCTATTGGCGTATTTGTTGATATAAAAAAAGCATTCGACACTGTTGATCATGATATACATGCAAAAAGCAATTTTTTTATGGTATACGTGGTACAGCTGATAATTGGATCGTGAGCTATCTAGAAAATATTTTTTTTTTTTAAAGTATAATAATTGTGACTCTTAGGTACTTGATGTATGATGTGGTGTTCCACAGGGCTCTATTTTAGGACCAAAGCTATTTATTATGTATATAAACGACATTTGTAATGTCTCGGAAGTATTTAAGTATATTCGGTTTGCTGATGACACTAACCTGTTTTGTTGTGATTGTGATCTAGATGAACTTATGCGGAAACAACTGCTGAATTAGACAAGTTTCATATATGGTTTTCTGTAAATAGGTTATTACTAAACGTTACAAAGACAAATTACATGATATTTGGAAATCACATATTGAATTCAAATATTCCGATAAAGATAAATGAACAAGGAATCAATAGAGTTGAAGACACTAAATGTTTAGGTATTCTGATTGATAACAGGCTAAAATGGAAAAATCACATTTCTTTAGTGAAATCAAAACAGTCAGTCTTGTGCAATTATGTAGAGAGCTAGTTTCTTGATTGACAGTTGTGGAATGTCTATATTGTCCCACTCACTCTTTTTGCCTTATATTATGTATTGTGCTGAAATATGGGGCAACAATTACTCAACAAATATTAAATGCCTACTCTTGCTACAGAAAAAGGTAATAAGGCTGCTATGCGGTGTTAAGAGACTGGACCATACGTAAAGGTTATTTTATAATCTGCACATCCTTAAAGTACCTGATATGTAGTGGAGTTAAGAACTGCTATATTTATTTTTAAAGCTTATCATAAGCAATTACCAAAGAATATACAACAGCTTTTCAGAATTATGAATCTGTCTATGCGACCAGAAAGGTTCATAATTTTATAGACTATTATGCTCGTACTAATTTGAAAAGTATGTGTCTATCGATTAAAGGTGTTACGCTCTGGAATTCGCTTGATAAATCACTAATTTGTTGTCAAAATATTAATCTTCTCAAAAACAAATACAAAAACAAATTATTGAATAGTTATACATTTAATGAGTAGGTAAAAAAAAATGGTTTTGCGGGTTTTATTATTATTAACCCAACTTCTTCTTTTTAAAGACCGGCCTGCCTTAGATGGTCATGAGAATTATGTTGTATGTTTGGTGAGGTCAAATGTGAAATTACAAACGGTGTTAAACAGTATTACGTAAGTTTTTGGTTAATAGGGCAAGTAATCACAAGTACTACACTTCTTCTTGACCTTTTTCAACTATTGTATATAACTATAATTTGCTACATTATGCCTGTTGTTGTTGTTGTTGAAATAAAATATTCATTCATATCATATCGAAGTACACATTATGTATGTCGATAATGCCTTGTTATCAATACTAGCAAAACCTACTTCCTCTAGATCACACTGTACACACACAGGCGCAGAAAAAAGTTTCCCGGAGCATTCATAAATAAGGTTTGTTATGAACAGAATTTCAACAGTTGCTCACGTTAACACAAGTTACATAAAATGTGCCCACAAAGCGCCCCGCAAGTAGTAATATTGGTCCGTTACAAGGGACGCATGAGCCATGAGCCAGGGAACAACGAGCAATGACGTCACTTCCGTTGAAGGTCAAAGGTCAAAGTCAGAGGTCAGATGTCAAGTTGTGCCTCTGGCGGATAGGTGGTGAACTATGTAAGTAGATCAAGTTGCGTAGTTAGTTGTAGTTATGATGAGAACTATATAACCTGGTCAATGACGTCACGAAATAGGTAAATTATGTTATAAAATAGATCATGTGCCTCTTATGTGGTGAACTATATAACTATATAAATGACGTCATGATATGGGTCAATGATATCATGGAATAATGTGCAATGACAGTTTGTCCGTAGTGAATAAATTCGTGCCTCTTGTGTGGTGAACGACAAAACTAGATCTGTATGCACCCCTGGTGGTTATGTAGTTTTAACGAGGTCAACGACGTCATAAAGTATGTCATTGCGCATGCGCATTGATGGTTTTTCCGTCCAGCAATGCTTACATTCGTGGTGAATATAAAAATAGGTATATGTCGTCGTGAAATAGGTCAATGATGTCATGGAATAGGTCATTGCGTATGCGAAGTGACGTTTGTTCTTACTGATGCGCTTAAATTCGGTACCCTAATGTGGTGAGTTATTAAAATAGTTCGATGACGTCATGAAATATACCGTTATTTCCATTTATGTTTCCTATTTTAGTCCATTGGCGTGGTAACTTCCTTACATTTTGGACTTTCAACGTCTTAGCGGAGTAAAGTTCTCTATTTTAGTACTTAAGCGTCATACTTCGTATCTTTTTAAAACACCAACAGAGGTCATTTCTTAGCATTTTATTGATTCAACACTGTAGACTTGGGTGTCGTAAATTATTTCCAGTTTAGTCTATCATCAATTATATTTTGCATTGAGGTGCGTGGGTGTTATAAATTACTGCTAGTTTAGAGCACCATTAAGTAAATTCAACGCCTACCTGGACACTTCCTTCTTCCATCTACTTTCAGCGCAGTAGACTTGCATCATTGTCATAGTTTGACCTATTGGCCTAGCAAGAAGCGCCACCTAGTGACTTTATATTTCAGTTTGGGGGTGTCCAGTTCGTATAAGTAACATGTTTGCCCATATTCCATGTGTACAAGAATACATCTTGTAAGTGTTTGTGCACTTACATGGCGTTAGAGTGGTAGTGCTTTAGTAATTTATTATATTAGCAAAGTAACTTTCGTATTTCTGCAAGTCAAAACGGTAACATCTATCTTTTCATGGCGTTAGTGTGGTAGTGATTTAATAATTTAATACTTTGCCAAGGTAACTTTCGTATTTTAGTAATTCAACGCGGTAACTTCTAACGTTTCATGGCGTTAGAGTGGTAGTGTTTTAGTAAATTAGTATATTACCGAGGTAACATGTTACCATTTTAGCGTTCTAGTGCCATAAATTTATATAATTTTCGTATGTCAGTGCGTCAACGTGGTAACATATTGAACATTTTGTCCTTTCAACAAAGTAGACTTGTACAACTTCTTACTTTAACGCGTGGGTATCGTAAATTCGTACCATTTTAGTACATCAGCGTGGTAGTATTATAACATTTTAGCGTAAAATGTTATTTTCTTAGTGTTTTAGTTTTGTAGCGTTTTAATGTATTAGTACATGAGTTTCTATTGCACATGTGTATTGATGGCTGTTTCCCACGGCGGCAAGTTGGTGAACTATCTAGGCACGTGAAATAAAACGCGCGAGGACATTGCATTGCGCGATCTTCTTTCTTTCCAACACACTTGATACATCAATAAATTTAACCATTTGAAACAATGTATTACAGGCTATTTTTATTGGTTCGTATAATTAAGTGTATTCAAATGTTATTGGCGGATACATGTGGCGTCATGTACGTTCGGTCTGATTGGATGTGCTAACTACATTACGCTGGAAACTAGCGTAAGGACCTTTATTCATATTATTCTGGTCATTCCTTTTCGACACTGGAGAATTACATAACATCTCCGCAAGACGTCCTGGTTTGACTTATGCACGTTCGGCACGCTCGATGTCCGAAGCTTTGAAGGGTGTGACCGCTGATCTCTCTCCCTCGTTAACGGCCGAGGACGCCAAGTTTGTATACGCTGGTGGTGAGTCATACTTTATATTGTGTTACTTTACACTTTCACCTAAATGGCGGCTGCTATGTACTTCCGCTAAAATGGCGTATACCGTGCGTTAAATTCCGCTAAAATGGCGTCCCCGTGTCTTTATTTCCTCTGAAATGGCGAACTCCGCGTGTTTACTTCCCGTACGGTCGGTCCCCTTTATCGCTTGTTAACATCCGGGTATGCAATATTCAAGTGTCGACTTCCAAAATGTTCACTCTCGTGTACTTGTTCTTGTAAACATTCCGGCACATTGCATTCGGTCACAGTCGTCCTATTCTGGAACATCGCCGTTTTTTCTTCCCAACATTATGCTATGTTCAAATAACTATATAATGATACATTTGAATATTGAAGTCCTATCCGTAATCTGTGTCATAGTTTGACCCATTACTTTATCGAGAACCATCCTCCCGGTGACATTCTACATATTCATATCACCAACTATAGTCAACATTTTATCTTATTCCTGACATATACCTTTGTTGCCTAATATTCTTTCCAAGCTAGTACACATGTCGTCAACTATTTTTCAGACCTAATTCCCTTTCAATCTATTCTGACCGATTCATTTCTACTGTTGGTGACGTATGTGTGTCTGTTTGTACTATTAGTAGAATATCAAGACTATTGTTGGAATTAGTTTCTGTGCAACGTGAACACGTTTTACACTGATGCAATTTTCTAGTTTAGGTGACTGTGTTATTAATAGACCGTATGGACAACTGATCGAGCAGGTTCCCAGATTTTAGTACAGCGTGGTAACATCGTAACATTTTAGTGTTTCAACGTATAAGCGGTCTAAAATTTACCTATTTTTCCCAGATTTTAGTACAGCGTGGTAACATCGTAACATTTTAGTGTTTCAACGTATAAGCGGTCTAAAATTTACCTATTTTAGTACGTAATCGTTATAACTTCATTCAATAAAAGAACTGTGAACTATATAAATACTGATACATTCCACAACGAAGAACGATGAAGATCGATAGTCAGTACCCACTATGAGACGCCAAGTTGGACACAAACTTTGCAAAAAAGATGGAGTCAAGCCAACGTAGCAACATAGATATAACCGGATTCCTGTCGAGTTGAACATGTCTCAACCTCACCACTAGTTGCTGAAAGAAAGTCATCAGTAGCTTCGTCTCGTTCAATGAAACCTTTCACATGTTTGTATTGTGAGGCACGCTTTACAACGAAAACAAACCAAGGGTCGGGAGCATGCATCGGACGTCGACGTATATTCACTTGTATGTTTTGCAATAAAACATTCACTAGGAAGAACAATAGGGTAAAACACTTGAAAGTGCATCGCTGTACCGTACGGTAATGAGTTGCCAGTAAGTATCTCTATATAAACCATGTGTTGGTCTTAACTGTATATGTTATAGAGGGCCACTACTCGTAGCATGCTACTTATATATATTACTACTCACCATTGAACACGTACCTATTTACCACCTCACGATACATTCCTTCGTTTTTTTTGTAGCACCCTCCTCTGCTAAGCCTAAGAAATACAGTCGACAAACAGCTATCCCATGGGACAGATAATAACACGACTGAGCAACAACAAGCAGCTGTTTTTAAAACCCAGCAACCGAACCTCCATGATTTGAAAACAAAGACATGTGGCAGAGGCGCTCGGGAGAGTGCCCAGTTCGAGACAAGTTCGAAGACCAAACATGGACAGAAGCAGCATATAGCTTTTCACACCGGGCACTATCCCTACTCATGCCAATACTGTCGTCATGGGTTTTCGGCAACAAACAACCTAAAAGGTCACATGGTGAAGCACACTGACATCGAGGAATTTGTAAGAAGGAGTTTAGCTATGCCCGTACACTGAAAGTACACGGCAAGAAATATCATGATGACTATTAGTTGAAGCCACTTTGAACTTATTTGGTCAAATATAGAATACTAAAGAATATATAGTCGTTGTCGCTTTCATTTGTGTTTAAATAAAGATGTTGCAAACCACATGAATATATGGACTTCGTTGTTTGTTTTCTTTTCAAAGTAAGCAGGAACCATGTATTTAATAAAATTCGCTTATGATTCTCACAATAAAACCACATCCCTTAGTTATTTAGAGCGAAGCGATTGTCTAGGTACGTCGAAATAACGAATTAATTGATGATTTCACTATTTCCCGCCTGCACACGATGTATTATGTCTCCCGTCTCGTCAACACCCAGCTGACATCGGATAGTTTAGCCAATGTTATTACATAAATTGGGACTACATAAACGAGCGCAAGTTCCGAATGTCTGCTAGTTTGTCCGAATTACTAACAATTTGACTGCTATATACAGGCGCGCAAGTTCCAAATGTCTGTTAACCGAATTACTACCAGTTGGACGTAATTACCACACGTACTTATTTAATCACGTCATTAAACCGAATCATTTAACTACGCGCAAGTTCCGAATGCCTGGTAACCGAATTACTAACAGTTTAACCTAGTTACCACGGGAACTTATTTAATGACGTCATTTTCACAGAATTCCCGCCATTTTAATAAATTTCCCGCAATTTTCCAGGAACCAATCAAAACTGTATGCAAGCACGTGATATAAAAATATACATCGTACCTACTCAAATAGCCGCCAGTTTGACTGATTTAGCAGAGAAGTTCCTATTTTTTAACCAGTGTAAGCTATACGTAGTTTTTTTTATAGAAATGCATAGGGTCAGTCAGCATGTGTAATGACCTATTCCATGACATGATTGACCTATTTCATAACGTCTATGACCTATTTTTATACTTCACCACATAAAAGGCACGAATTTAAGCACTACCGCACGGAAATAATACCAAGGGTCTAATTCCAAGATGGTCGCACTGTTCGAACAATCGAGGCTTTATGTTCTGCTATAATATCGTTCTATATGTATTCTACATTACGTATAGGCATCCGTTGAATTTATAATGCTTTTTTTTTACAAAATCACGCCTTATCATAACACCACATTTTAGACAGGTCGTCATCAATCAAACAAGGGCTCAGTCCTAAAGCTAAGCGGCCTATGGGCCAACCAGTGTCGTAACTGTTTCAAATGCTGTTCGGTGTATTTTGTTATTGTAGCCCTGGAGTAAAAAAATGTATAAACGCTACAATGAATTTGTCCATGTTAAAATATAGGAATTACTTAAAACTAATTCTAAACTCACTAAAATTCCTATCTTTTAACAGGGGATACATACGTCAGACAAATTTGCATAGTGTACATAATTACGCAACGTGTAATTTATTTATGATGAGAATCTGAACACTCACCTTTCAGATAACCAGTTAATGGCCGAGGCAGAAAACCCGAGATGAACGGAATCGTTTGGCAGACACTGTTTGTAGAAGCTTCTTCCGCAGCAAGTGATAAACACGTTCTTAAGTTCTTGGAAAGGTCCGGGTAGTACGCCTGGGTAGACAACAACACATTTCTTATAATCGTATCATTTCAGCTGGATACAGTTGACTGGTTTACTGTAGAGTGTTGGTCTCAGACTGTTGATCGCTCAACTCAACCATGTATATAATGATATCCAGTGGGCTGTGGAGTTCTCGCCCTTGTGGAAATCAAAATAAATGATGAATTCATAAACGGCCGTCAAAACCAACTTATCAATTCGTCGCAACAAGACAATACACAAATGTGACTTAAATGTTGTGTTATATGTTTATATGTGGTTTAACAAACTTTCTCACAAAGAGATTGACATTGACAGGATAAATTTATTTATTCAAGCCTGGTTTTCTCATAATTTGAAAGACCATTGGACACGTGGTAGGGGTAGTGAAAGAATAATGTTGATTCGATCTTAGAACGAACTTGTTCTCACACAAGAAGACAAATAAATTGAATACATGATCTACTGATTGTTTGAATGCTAACAGGTGAATATACTTAAAAACAGTATTAACAAACACACCAGAAGGGTGGATTTCACATGGATACAATATGTGTTGCATTCTCGATAAGCCAAATGTTTCCTTGCCCTCTTGCCATCTGGGATATTTTGTACTTCGTGGTTTTTTGTTGCTTATTTACTACCAAGGTATTCGTCCTCTCTTATTCTCTTATTCACTACATAGGTATTCCGTCCTGTCTTACGACTACCTAACCTACCCCACACGACACCTTCGACTTTATTAATAATACTATTATCATAGTCAAATACAGATTACAAAAGGTATGTTTTCTTGTTTTGTTGGAGTTAGTTGATGCAAACTAATTAATATGTTACTATTTAATATTTAAAAAAAAATTCGTCCTGTCTTATTCACTACCAAGGCATTCCGCCATGTCTTATTCATTACATAGGTATTCCGTCCTGTCTTACGAATACCTAAGCTACCCCACACGACACCTTCGACTTTATTAATAATACTATTATCATTGTCAAATACAGACTACAAAAGGTATGTTTTCTTGTTTTGTTGGGGTTAGTTGATGCAAACTAATTAATATGTTACTATTTAATATAAATCTGTGTTATTTTCTAAACAGTGTGGGGATGAATACGTTATGTCACTGGGTAATAGTATAACTGAAATATATAATTTTTCTGACTGACGGTAAGAAAACGAACTCGACGTAAATATGAAAATTCGAAAATAACGCACCTTCGAATAAGCTAATCAAAGAGTTGAAGTCGTTGGTTGGTCGATCTTCGTAGATGATATGAACTTGCTGATCTGCACCATACATCTTCTGGATCCAGTCTGTCAAATAGAGAATACACAAAGCATCCACAACAGAACATACAATAATTATATATAAGACACATAAAGAGTAAACTGTATAACACACAATGAGTAGCAATAGAACGCACAATAAGTCAACAATAGAACGCATAACGATACAGCAATAGAACGCACAATAAGTCAACAATAGAACGCACAACGATACAGCAATATAACGCGCAATAAGTCAACAATAGAACGCACAACGATACAGCAATAGAACGCACAATAAGTCAACAATAGAACGCACAACGATACAGCAATATAACGCGCAATAAGTCAACAATAGAACGCACAACGATACAGCAATAGAACGCGCAATAAGTCAAAAATAGAACGCACAACGATACAGCAATAGAACGCACAATAAGTCAACAATAGAACGCACAACGATACAGCAATATAACGCACAATAAGTCAACAATAGAACGCACAACGATACAGCAATAGAACGCGCAATAAGTCAACAATAGAACGCACAACGATACAGCAATAGAACGCACAATAAGTCAACAATAGAACGCACAACGAGTCAACAATAAAACGCACAACGAGTCAACTGTACAACACCCATTGAGCGATATCCAAACCATTGCGGGTTGAAGAAGCTGTAAACAACATTCTACTGTTACCAAATTAATTATCATTGTTATGGTAGTGTTATTAAACATGCGATACTTAATGTCATCGATTATTGTCCAACTGATGCTAAACTCAGAACAGAATGTCACAGCATGTTTGCCATGACAGTTTATTTGTGAACAACATGTTTGTCACCTGTTCCTGTGAAAGGCATAATATAAACGTAAATACTTACCTATACAGTCTGTCATCAGATTAATCGAGTTAATACCATCGGCCGTCCCGTAGTCACATATAACAAATGGACCACTTCCTGGTGTGAAGGGAATGGAACCTGTTTGAAAATATTCGACAATTAATATTTCATTGATAATATCAAATATATTAAAAAAAAGTGAAAATGTTTATGCAGCATGTTATTCTTAGCTTCAAAAATTATATCTTTGGCTTTAGCATCTCATCCGATAAGCCATTGCACATAACGTGTCGAAGTTTGTTCGGTGTTTAATCACAAAGTCACAAAGTGTATTGTTTCTCAGATAGAATGCCCAAAACAACGATGTAAGATACTTACTTAATGTATCCCTGATTATTGGCCAAGCGTATGCCACAACTTTCTGATGCACAGGAGTGACGTCGCCATATGCCGCCCCATCGTCTCCCTTGTATAATTCACC
Organism: Escarpia spicata; assembly: GCA_963995525.1. Classification (NCBI taxonomy): domain Eukaryota; kingdom Metazoa; phylum Annelida; class Polychaeta; order Sabellida; family Siboglinidae; genus Escarpia; species Escarpia spicata. The sequence goes on along the minus strand of OZ023205.1, from coordinate 23,820,976 downwards.
ATCATAGGCAATGTCCCTTCGCATAACGGTCGCCATGTGGCACAGTGTGGAACCTATGACATTAGTTAACAATACTGTATAAACGCAGCTGCCAAATCTGTCATTAAGAACAATCATCATCAACTCCAGTTTTCCATTAACGTCTCCTGAAGAGACACGTAAACTACTATGAAACTGATGTATTCTTCAATCAATCTTGGGCATTCATCACAGCGGTGCCTTTCTCGAAGGCAAGGTGTATCGGGTGTCTCTTTTTGGGCTTTGGGGAGTGCCTTCTTCACAAATAGTAATGCTACATTACATCAGAAATCAGGGGTTACTCTACAACAATGTGATGACTATAATGCCACTGCTGGTCTTACTTATTATGGCCTGCACATACATGCACGCACGCACGCACTCATACACATACACACACTCACACTCACACTCACTCACACACACTCACACACACACACACACACACACACACACACACACACACACACACACACACACACACACACACACACACACACACACACACATACACACACACTCACACACACACACACACACACAAACACACAGACACAGACACAGTCACACACTCACACACACGCACGCACATACACACACAAGAGCGCTCACTCACTCACTCACTCACTCACTCACTCACTCACTCACTCACTCACTCACTCACTCACTCACTCACTCACTCACTCACTCACTCACTCACTCACTCACTCACTCACTCACTCACTCACTCACTCACTCACTCACTCACTCACTCACTCACTCACTCACTCACTCACTCACTCACTCACTCACTCACTCACTCACTCACTCACTCACTCACTCACTCACTCACTCACTCACTCACTCACTCACTCACTCACTCACTCACTCACTCACTCACTCACTCACTCACTCACTCACTCACTCACTCACTCACTCACTCACTCACTCACTCACTCACTCACTCACTCACTCACTCACTCACTCACTCACTCACTCACTCACTCACTCACTCACTCACTCACTCACTCACTCACTCACTCACTCACTCACTCACTCACTCACTCACTCACTCACTCACTCACTCACTCACTCACTCACTCACTCACTCACTCACTCACTCACTCACTCACTCACTCACTCACTCACTCACTCACTCACTCACTCACTCACTCACTCACTCACTCACTCACTCACTCACTCACTCACTCACTCACTCACTCACTCACTCACTCACTCACTCACTCACTCACTCACTCACTCACTCACTCACTCACTCACTCACTCACTCACTCACTCACTCACTCACTCACTCACTCACTCACTCACTCACTCACTCACTCACTCACTCACTCACTCACTCACTCACTCACTCACTCACTCACTCACTCACTCACTCACTCACTCACTCACTCACTCACTCACTCACTCACTCACTCACTCACTCACTCACTCACTCACTCACTCACTCACTCACTCACTCACTCACTCACTCACTCACTCACTCACTCACTCACTCACTCACTCACTCACTCACTCACTCACTCACTCACTCACTCACTCACTCACTCACTCACTCACTCACTCACTCACTCACTCACTCACTCACTCACTCACTCACTCACTCACTCACTCACTCACTCACTCACTCACTCACTCACTCACTCACTCACTCACTCACTCACTCACTCACTCACTCACTCACTCACTCACTCACTCACTCACTCACTCACTCACTCACTCACTCACTCACTCACTCACTCACTCACTCACTCACTCACTCACTCACTCACTCACTCACTCACTCACTCACTCACTCACTCACTCACTCACTCACTCACTCACTCACTCACTCACTCACTCACTCACTCACTCACTCACTCACTCACTCACTCACTCACTCACTCACTCACTCACTCACTCACTCACTCACTCACTCACTCACTCACTCACGTACGCACGCACGCACGCACGCACGCACGCACGCACGCACGCACGCACGCACACACGCACACACGCACACACGCACACACGCACACACGCACACACGCACACACGCACACACGCACACACGCACACACTGTCACACACTCACACGCTCGTGCTCGCACACATAGTGCTTGTAGTCGCGACTCTAGGCGTCGAAAGTCAAATACCGCCAAGGCTTAAGCTATAACTAACTCGGGAATCCCCGACCTTGACCGGCTTTTAGTCCAGTCAATCTATGCCCAAAAGAGATTACTAAAACAAATTACAATAGTAATTATGACACTGTCTTTAGTTAGTACTATTTGTCTACATTATTAGAAAATAGTCCACTGAAATCCATATGGTGGAACATTGTCATTTTTGACGACAATGACAAGTGGTCAAACGTCGCTGCCAATGACGTTTTGGCTTAGTGAAATGTAAGGGTAGACGTTATTTTGGCTGTGATATATATTTTATTTGCATATTTCATACACATTTTGCATACCATTGGCATGACCATGGATTAGTCTACCCAGCGATATATAATAAGTATTTGTTAAATATTAATGTGAATAATCGTTTTTAAACACAATGAACCCCGATTTTTAGCGTTTCGATTTAACGTTGATTTAGTCCATTTGCAATTGATTAAATGGATGCTCTGTAGTATAAAGTTCTAGTGGATTTTCTATCCCATGAGGTCCCTGAAGCAATTCAGCTTGGTTGTCCTCCGAACAACCTAGGGCATTTTTTCAAATATGCAAATTAGAGACTTCATTACTGAAGTACCTATTTTCTTCAATAACACTGCAACTATAATGTCACGAAAGTGGTGTCAAGATCGACATTTTTATGGTCAACGGTTAAGAGAAACACATCACCAGATGTGTATAACGGCTGCTGGTCAACGGTTAAGAGAAACACATCACCAGATGTGTATAACGGCTGCAGGTTTGTCATTTCATAAAACATTCAGATATCGGCCATGTTGGATCTTATTACAAGCTTATCTCCAATGCATTTTTAGGCACAATTCCAATGACTTTGATTCGCATCTATTGTCTATGCCCCTATAATAATAATAATAGCACAGTCAACAACAGAAAACACATTGAATCTTATTGTAATATATTTGCATAACATAGGATACATAGTTATCAATCCATATACATGACAGTGGTTGCATGCATACAAGGATTTATTCAAATTCTAAATATAGTGCGGTGTATCATTTCTTCCCGTGCAATTTGCTTGCCAAAAGCAATTTTTTTGCATGAATGTCATCTACAGTATTTCAGTGAACAGAACATTTTAGGTGGCATTTTTTCTTTTAGTTTTTAAAGAAATGGCAGGCATTTTACAAAATGGCCACCAAATCACATTTCCGCATATCTTAACAACTGCGTCACCTACTATTTAAGTTTGGTGTCAAAACATGGGTTTTAGAGATCAGAGGTTTCTATTATTTTAATTTTGGCCTTCTCCGACTTTCGGGCCCGCCATTTTTAAGGATGGCGGTCGTCAATATAAATTTCACACTATCACACCAGTTATGTCACACAAAGTCTATGATAATGTGTAGAATTGTGATCAGCAATTTCAAATATGTTACACATGACCTTTGCTAGCATTCACATATCCGCAATTTTTAAAGATTGCGCCCATCAAAAACAATATCGCTATAACTAAAGACCTACATAACCTAGAGCCGTAATGTTGATACCAAAAGAGAGATTTCCAGGTGCGATGATTTCAAATATATTACATATACATCGTCCCCAATCGCGAGAAGGTTACAACACCCATTGCCAGCTGTACACGTACGATAGATGGTACATAAGATATTATTGCCGTGGCAACTGCAACCGTCAGTGCTATATGCCTTGCAATCACAGCTTATGACATCAGTCAGACCTGGAGGATCCGAAAGGTCCAATGTCAAACCTGGGTGACGGGATACCGTACTTCACCTCCCACACAAACTGCGTGATGTCCAAATGAGGAAGACCTTGCTGGTCAGCCGCCTTCCACAGCATCATCTGAAGATGAGTGTTGGAGAAAGAATGTGAAGCCAGTGTCCATCATGGCGTTACCTCCCACAGATTACATTAGAGGGCACATCTTCTAAAGGTGGAGTTTTTTGGCCAATAAAGAAAACAAGAACATATTCATCAATTTACGGAGCAATGAGCTTGGGAAAGCTGGGTGCTGTTGTTTTCATGCATAGGACGCTAAGCTAATGATCGTCAGACAGCATTTAACTCATCAGACACAAATCGACACTATCCTCATTGGTGAAGACACCAATTTGCTAGAATATCTGGGCTCAGCTGTGGGCTAAAATATCATACTATAGCAACAGTTGAACAATTGATTACTGCAGGAAAATAGGATATTGTGTGTTTCCAATGTGGTAACATTAGCAAAAACGTTGATAGTTTGCTGTACAAGCACTTCGCTGTAATGTAGCATCAAGCGCAGCTTACGCACAGGGATAAATCTACCTCGTACTTCAACTGCTTCCCACTATCACAGCCTCAGAATCAACTCTCCAAACCAACAGTGGAAAGGATCCAAGAAAATTCTAAAAGCCACGAACTAGAATTGGATAGTCAAAGACAAATAACTTGTTTCAAAGATGACTGACCTCCCAGCAGCATCAGCCCATTTGCTGTCGGTCATCCGTTGTATGGGACAGATTGTTCGCTTGTGAAGATCAGTGAGAAGATCCCCATCTCTGGGGGAGGGGGCAGCACGCCTTCTGGTGGTTACAGAGGCCTATCCTGGATTTACAGGCTCTGGAGCAGGTTGGGCAAAGGTTTACTTGGCCTGAAGGTGCATGAAACGCAGATTCTTTTTTCGCCTACGCTTCTCCCCGTCAGCTTCTCTTCTGGAATGCTCAAAGTTCTGGGCAGCTCTCATGGTAATCGCTCTCTAGTTGTTTCTGTCTGTTGCTAGCTGTTCCCAACCTTTGTGGTCTTGGCAATGTGAGTTGCCGCTTCAGCTGGTCCTTCTAGCGGCTGTGAGGGGGAATTTTCTATCTCGGTTGCCCTGACGAAATTCACCATAAAATACAACTTATGACATTCTGATATCATCCATGCGCGAGACGTGGCATGCCCAGCGGAGCTGTCTCAGTATCAACATAGCTTCGATGGGGATTTGCCTTTTCCAGGACCTCTTGCAATTGTAGCTGATGAATCAAACGGCAGATAGGTGGGTCGAACCTAATTATAGTTTTAACAGGAAGATTAGACTTACAAAATTACACTTGACATAGCTGCACTGACTGTATGTGGCCATTTATATATGGGGAGTTACAAATAGTCCAGTCAATCTATGGTTCAACCTCAAACAAATTGCAATAGTACGTTTTATGGAATTTTTAGATTCTACTATACGTTCATGTTACCAGAAAAAAAGTCTACCAAAATCTACTTGGTGGAACATTGTTATTTTCTCATATTGCCAAGTTGTCGTAGGTCTCGCTGAAATTTAGAGGGTACACGTAATTCATGTTGTGTAACTTATTTTCTGTGAACATACTATAAAGATTATGTATATCGTTCGAAAAGCAATGCATTTAACATCGTAACCCAACAAACACATAGTATACGTATCTATACTAAACAAAGAAACGCACTACTTTTGCTTTACGCAGGTATTTCCATCATGATAGTCGATAATCTACACGTTTGGCACAATTTGGCAAAAGAGATTGAACAGTTGTCAACAACTGTTTGAAAATTCGGCCCAACAACCACTTGTCAACAACATGTGAGTTTTTGTTCACTGCGCGAAGAATTGAAACGAAATCTTGCAGAAGCCGCCGACATCTTCACATCTTCTTCCAATACACGCCTAGCCTCAACATGCTGAGGATACAGGCGGTGCCGTGGCATGACAGGCGAACAGGAAATTGTTGTTTTGTTTTTAGAGTGCAATATATAAGAACACAAATTATTGTGTGAATAAACAGAAATACGTGCAGAAGAACTTGTTAACGTCTAAAACACTATTTCCGCGTCATACACAGTACAATGTTTTGACGGGAGCGTCGTTGTTGACAATTTTCAGTTTACGAGTGCGTAGAGAGCGCCAACAACTTAAACCGAAATTGTGCCGTCGAGTATAGTAATATGAAGGGCAGTAGTGCGCAGGTTAAGTTCGATACAGCTTAAACTTTGCTCAAAATTGATTAACAAATGTTACAACAACCTTGACCCTCGCAAAGGCTAAGCCGTAAACCGCTACGCACACGTCAACCGGTAGCGACGCTAATGTCGTGTAAACAAATCATGCTTTAGCAAACTTTTAATCGCTAACATTTGGAAGACTTATTTGACTGTGAACAACTGGTTCTCTGCGTGAAAGTGGACCCAAATTAACACGCAGTTAGTAAATTCTAGCTGTTTATGATAATTAAAGAGTGGTGTAGCTTACACTTACACTTAGCTTTTCTAGGTCTAGGAGAATTTTTACGGACCGAATTTTCGCTCTAGGTAAGGATACAAATCGGTTTTATGGAGCAAAATCGGTTCACTCAGCTGTGTCACAGGCAATGTTCAACGCGTGGTGAAAACATTCCAGAGAAGACGGCAATGGGACCGAGTGAATTGAGGCCGTAAATAGTAATACAATGTCATCGTAACCCAACAAACACACGGTATATCAAAACTATACTCAATTTTCCCCCCATGTTAGAAGATAGGCCATTTTCGCCATATTAAAGCGTAGCCAAAGGAGCTTCCAATATACCCCAAATGTCTTCAAAAAACTGTCCTACCAATTTTCCCCATGTTAAAGGGTAGGAGCTAGAGCTTATGTTAGAACATAGGAAAGTGTCTCCCTATTAAAGAATAAGGGCTAAACCCTATCTGGCCTACAGCTCATAACCACTGACAAACAACTTGCAAACACTGACATACAACATACATACACCAACCTACAACACATAACCAGTGCTAAACATTGACCTACAGTCTGTAAAACACCGACACACATCATAGGTCAGACATATAGACTAGTGTTATTAGGTAGTGGTTAAATTCGTGTCTTTTATAAAACCCGTACTCGAGACGTGTCTGGACATGTTAGTTTGTTGCGAGCGTGAGCGTGCGCACCCTGTATGACGTCATTAAACTGCTACGCGCAGTAATTTTGTACGCGAGGTGAGTTGGTTATACAGGTAGTGATGTGGTTAGTCATAGTTTTGAACTTGCGCACTTGAATATAATCCCATCATGTGACGTTATGGTCAGTGACGTGTTATAGCGAGTGGAAAATTCCCCTGTAAAATTTCATTCTAGAAGTATTTTTTGTAATTTTTTTAGTACAGTACGAAACTGACGCTACTAACCGGTATAAACTGGTATAAACTCGTAATGAAAGTGTGTATTGGAAGAACAGCCGGGTATTGACATATAACATTTATACTTACCGGCCGTATCTCACTTGAGCGGCCGCTTGAAAATTGATTGCAAGCTGGTTCCAAACTGTTTTGAAGAGATATTCCCTGTCCAAGTGATATCGACTCGGTGGCCTTGACACAAAAATGGTCAAACCTCAGGAGCGTAACAAAGTGAAGCGTTATGATAGAACAGTACAGGTGTATTAGCTATAATTTGTAAGAACTATATCGAACACCGGCTATAAACAAACCAGTATAAACCAGTATAAACCAAACTAAACTGATAACGAATGCTCTGTATGTTGGAAGAACATCCGCGAATTTGTCCCATGTTAAATCATAGGACCAAAAACCTACGTTAAAAGATAGGAAATTATGTACTTACCAGACTTTGTATCAATACTGACATAGTTAACACTCTTTTGTGACAAAGTGGTTGGCTCTGAAAAGAACCATTAAAATACCTTCAAAATCAAGTGCAAAAGCAACAAGAACAACAGCAGCAGCACCAACCCAGGTGACAAGGCACGAAGTTCAAGGCGCGAAGAAAAGATCCTAAATCAGCTTCGAAAGGCGCGAAGAATGCCGCCGAAGGTATCATTAAAGGGCATCAAGAAGGCCTCCAAAAGAAGCGTTAATGGGTGCCAAGAATGCCGTTTAAAACATACTGAAGACACCTGGTAATGTGTACAATTTCTTTTTATAACAACTCCACAGAACGTAAAGGTCACGTGGGCGTGCCGAAAGATCACCGACTTCAGAGTACAAACTACACATGCGCAGACGATAGATTAGAAAATTCAAGCACGGACTGCAGAGTAAAACCATCTTTCAACACAGACACATTGTACTATAAGCACACTGGTTCCAAACTGATTTGAAGTGGAAGTGTGTCAATTAGTCAACATTTTGAGCTTTCGCGTATGTAATGTAATCGTAATCCATATATTTTGCCCCATAGTATGTAATTTCAGCAGTGACGTCGTTAAAGCAATTCTTGACACTATTTCCATACGATAGTACCTAAATTCGTGTATTTTATAAAAACCTGTGCTCGAGATGTGTCTGGACTTGTTTGTTTGTTTGATTGTAGTGCGCGAGCGAGCGCGGCGTGTATGACATCAAAGCTATCATATTTATTTGGTTAGCTATCATTTGTAAGAACTATATCGAACACTTGCTATAAACAAACCGGTATAATCCAGTTTAAACCAGTATAAACTGATAACATCACATAATATTTAAAATAGTTACCCCCATACATATGCAGTACCCTCGGATAACACAATAAATTAATCTGCATTGATTAATATGTTTCACAATACAAAACAATTGTAAAATAATGGTGAACACCATACATTCAAGAACCAAACGTATAGCCTACACACTTGTGTTTTGTTTGTGTGACCACGGTTTGACGTATATACATATGTATATATATATATATATATACTAGTATGATTTATTCTCACAGTCTACACTTACAGTGACCATGCTTTGATGCTCTCGTCGTCACTACAATTATTTTGTTTTACGAAAGATCGAAATTCATTGCTTCTGGTACTCCTATCAAATATATAAGAGGATGGAACAAAAACACTACATTCCGTATCCTAAAAGCTACCGAATACAATATCAAAAACATACCTTACCTTACGAGTATAGACCAGTGAGTTTAACATCAGTGATTTGTAAATTATTAGAAAGACTAATTAAAGATCACATGGTGGATTTTCTTGTTAAACAAAACTTGATAAACCCATCCCAACATGGTTTTTTTTAAAGCGAGGTCATGCTTAACAAATATGTTATGTTTTTTGGAAGACATCACTAAGTGGGTAGATGAGGGATCACCAGTAGATATCGTCTACTTAGATTTTCAAAAAGCTTTCGACAAAGTACCACATCAAAGATTACTGCTTAAATTAAAGGCCCATGGCATAGGAAATAGTATAATAAACTGGATAGAACAATGGCTGATTGACAGAAGGCAACGTGTAGTAGTTAATGGGGAGACTTCAAGTAGTACTAAGTACTACTATAAAAGAAAAGGACTTAGGGTTAACCATTAGTGGTGATATGAAGGTTTCAGAGCAGTGCGGAATTGCAGCTTCAAAGGGAAATCAAATTCTTGGATTAATTAGGCGAAACATAACGTATAAGGAAAAAGAGCTAATAATACCGCTGTACAAAACAATAGTTAGACCTCATTTAGAATATTATATTCAAGCGTGGAGGCCATATCGCAGGAAGGACATAGATATGCTAGAAAAAGTGCAGAGGAGAGCAACTAAAATGATACCAAAACTGAGGGATCGTAGTTACGAAATACGCCTAAAAATGCGGTTTAACAACACTAGAGACCAGGAGATTGAGAGGAGATCAGATAGTAGTGTTTAAAATATTGAAGGGTTATGAAAATATTGATAGAAATATTTTTTTCTCAGTTAAGAAAGATAGAAGGACTAGAGGACATGAACTTACATTAGCAAAGGAGCAGAGTAGATTGGATATAAGAAAGTTTTCATTTTCACAAAGGATTGTAAATGAGTGGAACAGATTACCTGCTGATTGTGTGGGTGCTAGTAACATGAATATGTTTAAAAATAAAATCGACACATACCTCAGGCGGGCGCGATACACATAGATAAAAGGGTCGGACTCTCGATATGCCAAAGGGCTTCCTTGTCCACCTGCCACCTAGAGTTAATTCTCTGGGTGGTAATCTTGTTAAATCTAGTGGAACGAAGTGAGAGTGTTTTGAATGTCCTACGCTGGCTGCCACGCACCTGGCTGCCGCTGAATATAATCGATTTGTTCCACCCTTTCACTTGCTGTGTAGAACCGAAAACGACAGGCACAAGAATATGCATAAAGTTTGTATTTATAGAGACCAATTAACAAAAAATACACTATCCGTTTTTGCTTCTTTAAACACAATTTTTTTTTAAAGCCACTTTGTGCAACGGCATTCAACCTAATTATTAATTGGCCTCTGTGAATGCAAACTTTGGTTCTATAGTTGTGCATGTATTTGCGGGTTATGCACAGTATGTACCCAGATACACACCATCTGGTATAGTTCACTCGACACACTGCGCAGTTCAAAATACAACGCAATATTCGTCACCGATCTTGCAATTGAGCCCTTTTTTATCATTTGTTTTAATAATTCTGTGACATTTATTTCATGAGATATAGTCCATTTTGCCGCTCGTCTCGGAGTTGCTTCGAGGTTGTTAATTTCTTTCTTTAGGAATTGGTCCAAGACGGTTGATGCATATTCCATTCCAGCCCTGACTACTGAAAATTATGCAAATGTTTTACATTTTTTAGCACTGCATCTAAGATATATATATGTGGTAATTCAAGCTTTTGATTTCCCTTCTTGAACACTTCAGCTATGTGTTTGGACCACGCTATATCATTTGATAAAAATAATTCCGAGATATTTTGCATCATTAACTTCCTTAAGAATCTGCCCACTTATGTGATAAAAACGTTTTAAATGAAGACAGCAGCTGTGCTCATTATATTGCATTTGGAAATATTTAATTTCCCCATTTAACACTCCATTTCACTTTAATAAGGCTGTATAATTTTGTTTGCAATATTAGTTGATCTTGTAAAGAATGAACAGCTCTTTAAATCATGCAATCATGAGCGAGTCTTACTCTTGTACCTGGTGAAATAACACATTGAAGACCATTACAGTATATTAAAAACAATAAGGGTCTCAATACTGTACCCTGAGGCACTCCGGATACTATTTCTTCATTTTCAGAAAATTCACCATTTACCAATACACGTTGACTTCGACCCACTAAGAATGATATTATCCAGTTTTGAACATTTAAAGTAGAGTGTAAGATTCGTTCAACTTGTTTATCAGTTTGTGATGTGATACAACATAAAATTCTTTAGAAAAATAAAGACTTGCAATATGCACTAGTCGATACTGATCATGTAAATGCGTAATGTCACACAGACCTGTATCAATTTTGCCCTATCTACCGAAGACAATACAAAGTGTAGTTGCCGCGAGATTGTCAGAGCACAATCTTTGTGAGCACTATCAGTCAGCGTACAAGCCGAATCACAGCTTTGAGACGGCCCTTGTCTGTGTGAAGAATCACATCCTGTACGCAATGTACAATCAGAATGTTGTCATCATGTTTCTCCTTGATCTATCGGCTGCGTTTGACACCGTCGACCATGAAGTGATGTTGCATAGATTATCACGTGATATCGGAGTGGTCAAAGATGCACTGAACTGGTTTAAGTGATACCTGAGAGACAGAGTCCAGTCTGTCCACAGTGATGGTGCTACATCACGTGCTCGTCCTCTGGCATACGAGGTACCACAAGGCTCCGTGCTGGGTCCTCAGCTGTTCTCCATCTGTACAGCACCAGTTGCTAAGATTATACGCAAGTATAACTTGACGTGTCATTTCAACGCGGATGATACTCAAATCTACATTCCAGTGAAACCCCACCAAGAGAACATTGCTGCGGCTGACTTGCGTATTGAAGAATGTCTAGGGGACAACAGGACGTGGATGATTACCAACTTTTTAAAGTTGAATTACTCAAAGACAGAAGTAATCGTGTTCGGCTCTGCGCAACATCTAAAAAAAATTGAGATGCACACATTACGAATTGGTGACTGTTTGTTCACCGTAACTCAGAATGTACGAAATCTTGCTGTACAGTTCGATGCCGAAATGAAAATGGAAAAGCACGTGCCTGCTGTCTGTAGGTCTGCAATTTTCCATCTCCGTAATATTGCAAGAATAAGACGTTATCTATCACCTGCAGCGACAGCACAAGTCATACATGCGTTTGTCACCAGCAGACTTGACGTTGGCAATGAATTACTCCACCGCTAAACAACTAGGACGGCTGCAGAGAGTACAGAACTGGGCGGCCCGCCTTGTCTACGACGCCTAGAAGTTCTGCCATGTCACACCTCTATTGATGTAGCTGCACTGGCAGCTGACAGCAATCAAAGTAGAGTATAAGATTCTTCTACTCACGCACCACAGTATATCACCAAATGAGTGTACCGACGCCAGCCAACTCGATTGCTGCGCTCCAGTGAACACAATAATTTATGTGTACCACGTGCAGCGAGTGACATATCATTTTGAGTGGCAGCCACAACATTATGGAACTTGCTACTGCAAAAGCTGACTGCAACAACAATGACAAACACTGATTTTAAATCATACATTAAAACCTATCTGTTTTCCCGAACCTTCTGTACGGCGCCGTGAGCAACGATTGTTGGAACGGCGCATTATAAATGTCGATTTGATTTGATGTTAATAATAGTAGTGTTTCACATACATGTTTCTTCCTGAAACCCTGCTGAAGAGGAGACAGTATATATTGATCATCCAGATGTTGACAATTATGTGAACAAATCACGTGTTCCATTACTTTTGAAACAATTCATATTAGCGATACAGGTCTGTAATCAGTTGGATCATATTTTACATCTTTCTTGTATATTGGTGTGATCCAGAGCGTACGCAATTCAGCTGGCACTTCACAAGTATGCAACGATTTTCTGAAGAAAAATTAAAAAGGAGCCAGTTCACAAGTAAGTTCTTTCGATATTCTACATGGAATCTTAACCCGACCACCTGATTTACTAGGGTTTATTTCAATACCCACCACATTAAATATGATAGTATCAATATAAGTCTACAACCAGTTGTTTATCCTCTTTTTGGGAGGGGGATGGCGCGTGCGTCATATATATATATTCTGGCTTGACGCACCCCCAGAATGGCGTACTAACCGCCCCAATGACGTACTTATTTTGAACACTGTGTGTACGTGTTTATGTTCGCGTGTGTTTGTGATGACATAAGAAATACAAGAACGTGCATTTACAGAGACAGAGAACCGCGGTATATTACTCACCAGAGGCGGTGAACGTCGCTGACAACGACGGTCACGTACCTAACACACTGGCTATTTATCTTAGTTCTGCGGTTCTTTACCCCTGGCTCGTGACCCTAGTCTGGGTCACCAAATAGTTTTGAGTATCTCTCTTGGTTATTCAAACTTTTATTTAGTGGCCCGCTTGCCCTTACCAGGTGCACGCAAAACAAATACATTTATTCCAGATATTGCATAAATTAGAAACGCTGTATGATAAATTAGTGGTCTCATTTATTCATCATAAATGTTATATGTGCTAAGTCGTTATTTACATTAATAGCTTATCACAAGTTAATTGATGGAAGACGTTAGTTGCAATGTTAGTCCCGCGAGTCGGATTTGGTCGCGGCCAAAACGTTTTAAGGATCGCTGTTATAAAATAAGTTAAATGCATCAAATGTGCAGTCAAAGCGGAATTAATATAAAACTATTTCTATCTTTATAACATAATTGAAAAAAATCATAGTCTTAAGTATTGCAATTTAAATGTATTTGTATTTAAATTAACATTAAATGGTGTAAATACACACATAGAAAACGTCAATTTCAATATTAATTTAGTGATTTTACGAGACAGGCCACCATTATTTTTGTTGTTTTTCTACTAGATAGGTCTAGTTAGTAAAATGTGTTATTTAGAAGTCAAACAAGGGTGATGTTAGAAAGTATGTTAAATGCTTCAAATGGACACTGCAAACGGTTATTATAATGAAAAACCGTTTTTTAAAACATAATTGGCTGCAGCAGGGACGCAAGATTTAAGTCGGAATTTATCGCGTTGATATCTGAAATTGCTCAGCACAGTGGTGCTGTCAACTGCGTCAGTTAATCTTTATGTAGGTTAGGGTCATTTAGCTACCGTGAGGGTGGGAGTACTAAAACAAAACAACAAATCATAAACTAAGTCAAACATAGTGGGATGGAGTATAATAAATAGTTAAATGCAAATGCAATAGCATGTAAATGTATATCAACCTCAAGAACCGATTGTGCTTAAATGAAATAAATCTAAGGAAACAATTATACTATTAATCGCGTTGCATTGCCGTCACTATGAAGACAACATTTTCTTGATGTCTCAGTGCACCTTCCAGAGTTACCCTACCCTTTCCCGAGACAACGACCATGGGTCTGAGTAAATTGACAACAGACAACAATAAATCATCGACCATCTTAAGAAGAATCGTACATTTAACCAACTTGTTCGGAAGTAAATAGCTTGTTTGACATTTAAAAAGGAGAACGCTTCATCTAAGAAAATTCGAATTGCAGTTGCGACTAGTTGAACCAACTAACGATCCACAATAAGTCGAAATTAGTTGATTTAATGTTTGCTTATAACTAACCTGCCACCAGATGAAAGATCATAAATGCCTACTGAGGGCGTCTATATTACTTTGCGGTATTGTGTGCAATATAAAATGTTGCCATAAATTATATAAAAAAGAGGATGACGTTCTCTCGAATCTCGATCCTTCAACGCTGGCTTTGTATTACTTCACCCCGCCATGTTGCCTACATCAAGCGTTGTAAGCGTCTAAGTTCACTCAGCTGTGTCACTGGCAACAACGCGTGGTGAAAACTTTCCAGAGACGACGTCAATGGGACCGAGTAAATTGAGGCCGTAAAATTAATAGTAATACGACGTCATCGTAACCCAACAAACACACGGTATATAAAACTGTACTCAAAGAATAAAAGAAACGTATTACTAATTCCTAACAGCGACAACCCAGCAAGATACGTGGGTGAGACTGGCAACTAACTCGTCGTTAAATGTTTTTTATTGTATTATTTTTATTACGTTAGTGCTGATACCTGGTATTCAAATCTTTTGATTGGCAAGTTTGAGGCGTGTAACCATCGATTGATACCCCTTTCCTTACGCATCCTGTAATTGTTCTGTTGCGACACGAATGCAACGTTTGTATGCATACCTGTGCCTAGATTGATAGCTTACGCTCCGTCGGATCCGTTGTTGACTGATAGGTGTACTTATGTTTTTATACATTTATCTTCTTTGATAGTTTTAACTTACATGATGTTTTACAAGGGGGTTACCATCTACTTGATAGACTAAGCTGATTATTACTAGTTGTTGTCAGGGTTTACAGTTTGCATCCGTCACCTATTCTCTGTTACCAGTGCATTCGGGTCATCGTTCATGTTACAAATCCCAGATACGGAATACTACAATCTAGTACGCCCAATTTCTAGAATACTTACTTGCAATGACGACTTATTTTTCTCCGAAACATATCCCATGAATTTTAGACACTTTGTTTCGTACGTGTTATGGCTCACACGTATTAAAATTCAATGTGAACTGTAGGCCGTATCATGTAACAGTGTCTACCTGTATGGTTTCTAAATGTATGGACAAATAATTAAAATGAGAATGTGGTTATATACAATGTGGATAATACTTATTATATCATCGTTTCCATTCAAACACGTATCACAAACGGGAAACGCCCACGCTGTGATAGTTTCACAAACGAAGTAAACTAGGTCAACAATTAAAGCTGTTTTTGTTTACTAAATATTGAGGAGGACGGGGCACAAAGTGGACACCTTCGGCTGTTTTTGGTTGCTCTGTGTTTGTAGAACTCGGGTGTGACACGATAAACTGGTCTGGTATTCTTTGTTGTTATTGGCTTTGCCCCGAATAACAACTTCACTATCTTTCCGAATTAGCTCCTGAAATGTAGAAATGGATAAATGGGAACGCGCAAAATTTCACATAGTATAGTCAGATTGACATTTGGAATTAGCGACTAGTTGCCTAAATTATAGTTGTACAACTCTTCCCCTAGGCCTACAAAGGCGCGTAGCGTAGATATATCTGACACTTCTGACACCAATGTTGTGGAGAACGAGCTGGCAATGTAATAGTAACTTACGTGGCGCGCTCTGCTCTGGGTTGTCGTACGGATGTCTAGCGGTGGCTGACAACAGAGGAAGGCAGCTGGCCGTTGAGTGTCGTTCAGGGACTGTGCTGTCGTCGTGGATCGTGTGACGGCTCGGTGTGGATGGGTTTGGAGTTTATATACGGGGCCGGGTTATTGGTGTGCAGTGGTGTGTGAAAGGGGTAAAGGGTGCGTGATGATATGTAGTGCTGCCAACTGTGACTACCACATTTCTCATGTGCAGTGCTTTCAACTGGTGACTATCCCGATCCCGTGATTTGCTACATTTGCGGATCCGAAAGACGATACACGGGCCCCTGAGGCTGTAGACAAAGGGATCCGAAAATGGGTATCGATTTGAACTAACTTATTGGGTAATGGTAGCTATATCGGAGACATGGAGACACTGTTCCCAGGATTTCAAAGAGTTTCGTGTAGATGGATACCACTTGGAACATTATGACAATAATGGATTATTACAAGGTAAACAAAGAGTTGCTATGAACTCTGGTTCGTTAGCTAAATGTGTAAACAACATAGTATCATCCTACAAATACCAACAAGTAATATTGAACACTCCAGTACGATCATTGATCTTACATTCACCAATGTCGAATTCAAGATCACCCATGGAGTGGCTGTGATTTCAGTTGCAGACCATCTCATGAACTTTCTTGTGATGCATCTCAAGAAAGAACCTGTCCACAGACGTAAATATGTGACCTATCGGAACTATAAACACATTGGTAATGACAAACTTCTCAGTGACCTTTCCAAGATCCCATGGTCAGTGTCCGAAGTGATCGATGACATCGAGGATGCATGATCCACCTGGCAGTCATTGTTTCTCAAAACAATTGACTCCTATGCTCCCATCAGGAAATTCCGAGCAATGACCAAGAAATGGTTTTGGTAGTCTGAGGACATTGAACATCTTAAAATCACCAGAGACGAGTACCACACTCAGGCTATAGACTCTCAAGATCCTCATGCCTGGAATGTGTATAAGAAACTACGGAATCATGTTATTAACTTGTGTCGTGAGGCCAAGAAAAATTACATCTAGGATAAGATCTCAACCTCTAGTGGTAACTACACGGACATAGGGTGTATACTTAAGAACCTACTCCCACAGAAACCGCGCCATTACATCAGTGGGCTCGAGATCGGTGAACGTATGTAACCATAGCTAAGGATATAATCAATGATGTCAACTCATTCTTTGTATGGCGAATGGTCTGGATACCATCCCAGCCAGGATACCGAAGACAGCTGCACCAGCCATAAGTGACAGTGTCACGTATCTGTTCAACCTATCCCCAACATCTGGAAGGGTATCGTCTGACTGGAAACGTGCTAATGTGTCAGCGATATTAAAAATGGAGTGTAAGCTGGATATTGGTAACTATAGGCCTTTTACTGTGTTAGAGAATATTTTTCATCAACAGCTGTATACATTTCTCGCGGATAATAACATACACTGTTCCAACCAATCCGGATTACGACAACGTCACTCGACTCAGACCAGTCTTAACAACATGAAGGAGGATATTTACCAATCAACAAACTGTAATGGTCTAGTTGGACTACTTACTGTAGACCTGAGGAAAGCCTTTGGCACTGTGAATCACAATATACTCATGGACAAACTATCACACTATGGACTTGACACTGTTTGGTTCAAATCATACCTTACCAACATAATTCAAAGTGCCACTATAAATGGACAGTCATCAGTATATCTATATGTTGATACAGGTGTATCTGAGGGTTCCATCCTTGTACGCTTATATCTACATGACCTACCAGTATCTCTAGATCACTGTAGAGTAAACACGTATGCTGACGATACTGCATTGTATACTCCAGATAATCTTGTTAACAACATTTATGATATTACCAATATTCTTCAAACATCTATGTAATGTTAGTAACTGGTTAGATGCCAACAACCTCAGTCTTCATATTGGTAAAACAGCTTGTATGTTACTGTGGTCCAGACAAAAACGTAAACATCTAAATGTATCAACTCTAGATCTATCTCTACTAGGTCAATAAATTGAACAGGCTGAATCCTACATATATATAGGTGTCACTATTGGTTAAGACCCCATATTAATACACATGTAGAGAATGTCATCAACAAAATCAACAGGTCACTCGGTGTATTAAAACATACTAGTCCATTTATTCCTCTCTCGAGTCGGGTTACATTATATAACACTATGACATAGCCTCATTTGGACTATAGTAGTACTCTATGGGACGTTTGTTCTGATTGTAACATAACTAGACTGTAGAAAATACATAATTGAGGAATGGGTATTATCCTGGGGTGCCATCACAGGACCCATATCTCTGATATGTTAAAGGGGGAATGAAACGATTGAACAACCACAACCCAAACATAAGAATATGCCATTTATAGTACATGTCACCATGCTATGACAAGTACAGCGCCACGGTATATTTTTTATAATTTTTCAAACGTAGCTACTATCGGCACAGGACGCCGCCATCATGCTCCAGGAGCATGTGGTTGTACATCCGGTTTGATTGGCGAGATGTCTCCCAAAGCTGTATACAGCAATTCGATAGGCGACGCAGCATAGCTCTCAGAAAAATACCGACGAAACGCATACAAACAGATAAAAACAGAACAATTTAATGCACTGCATGGCTACTGGATATACTATAAATGTTAGTAAGCAACTTTTCACATACTTCCACAGAAGGATTCCAACAGAAAAAAACAAGATATAGATGATGAATTTGACGTGTTCGTCGGCGGCAAGTCTGCGGTAGTCACTTTCGAACGCCGATTGCAAGCCTAAATACGAAAGTGACGAGCATAAAAAGACATTGAACGTCAACACATAATTCTTGGTTAAAGCCACAGGTCCATCACCAGTCGATTTGTTTACATATAACTATGCACCGATGAAGTAAAATTATGCGAAATCGACCTGGAAGCTCGACATCATTGCCTTATTTGGAGGGTGAAGCGGCGCGTAGGAAATGATAAGCCGAAATCAGCTTGTTGTTGCCAAGGTGACTCGGCACTCAAGAGTTTCGTCCGGTATCATTACGACTACTATATAGTCCCACAGTTATATTTCAAAGTCTGCATATATACAAATATGACATATGCGAAATTGAAATGTAATAAGAAATGTGAAAGTAATAAAGCACAACTATGTGTGAATAGTACGATATAATTGGGAGTAATGAGTGCTTGTAATCCGCCGATACAACAAAACACTATAGTCATATCTGATATAATTAGTTATTGGCATAGTAAGTAGGTTCACATCAGTCAACTAAAGTTAATCACCATGCTATCATACCAATTTTTTTTCCTGATATAGAATGCATGACTGCAAACACCAATGTATGCTTTTAATAACAAGGACATTGTATTTAATTTACTGACTTTTGAATGTAAGTCTAACAAGGAAAAAAGGAAATAACGTCACCGGAAAAAGCCACAAAGATTAATAAATATATATTTTGTATTTACAAAGTTCAAATGTTAAGCACATTTGAGTGCACGTGCATTTTAATCATGAAAATTAAAGATAACACACATATATCCACTAAAAGGAAAATGTTGAAAAAGTCTCTTGCAAGATTGTGTCATTTTGTTCATAATATATGACGGAAGTATCCAAACAACCATAGGGCCTAATGCCGAGCACAAGCTTCGAAGGATCCAGCGAAGGATTTAGCATGGGAGATGACATCGTCCCTTATGGTAATACAAATGTCACTTGCAGTGCTGCCACGCCATCGAATTGTAGTGTCAAAACATAAAGGAAGCCGGTGGTCGTGTCGCCAGTGCGACACTTTATCGATGCAGTAGTTAATACAGACAATACTGTTTTCCGTTGAACATTCACCATGACTATGGGTATGCAAAGTTGCCATCGCAGTCCAGCACGCCTTCTCCGACTGACCCTGACCATGGCATTTCTGTCACTGTAGACGACCCTTCGGATGTCTCAGTCTCACTATCGCCATCTTCAAACGGGCACAGAGTTGTACCGGTAGTGCAGTCATGCAACGAATACACAACAAGAATTAAAAACAATATCATGGCTCACTGAAGGTACATAAGCATTCACTGTCCAGAAGGTTACACTGGACTGCCGCCTACTGTATGATATAGAGAGCGTTACGCAGTGCATTAACACTGGTGAACTGGATAGCTTACACGCCCTCTTCCTCAAGTATGCACCCAAGTTTAGCCGTCAAGGCATCATAGCCCGACTCCACTTGGCCACCATTGACCACAACACAAATACAAGGTAAGGATTGTGATATCAATAGTGTTGACATTTGATGTTACAAAATAATGTATCAGTGGCTTGACAAAGCTGCACACTTTAGAAATTCAGCATTGCATTAGGAAATAAACTGAAATGGCTGAAAATCCCTGCCTGTACTGCCTGCACAAGAGTATGCATGCACACAACATATAAAATATTTGAATGTATTGTGGAATTCCTTGGAAGTTGAAATTGAAAAGAACGGCAGAAAGAGAGAGAGAGAGAGAGAGAGAGAGAGAGAGAGAGAGAGAGAGAGAGAGAGAGAGAGAGAGAGAGAGAGAGAGAGAGAGAGAGAGAGAGAGAGAGAGAGAGAGAGAGAGAGAGAGAGAGAGAGAGAGAGAGAGAGAGAGAGAGAGAGAGAGAGAGAGAGAGAGAGAGAGAGAGAGAGAGAGAGAGAGAGAGAGAGAGAACATACAAGCAAGCAGCTGCAAGCTGTTTGGTTTACTGTGTGCATGTTACAGCTAAAGCCAGCTATTCTTCAGATATTTATATTGTTATACTGATTTTATATTTATCATTTGTTCAATCAGCGGGAAATGGTGAAAACAGAAGACAACAAGCTACGGTATCAACTGCAGTATTCAAAGTCTGCTGGGTATGTAGTGAAGAAAGTGATGGCGTCAAAGGACTACAGCTTCTGAGGAGAAATTCTAGAGGGCATTGCAGCTAAATGCACGAACGGCCCAAAGCTGTGAAGTTTGCTCCAAGTTGCGGCATCGAGTAAGGAGGTAACTCTAGCAGAGCATGCAAGCATCGAAAAACCAGCAAAAGAGGAGGCTGTGGCAAAGCAAAGAACCCGCTTTAAGGAAAACTAGTTGTAGCCGTATCAATTCGGTTTAGTGCCACCAAATTGATACGACATCAAATTTCAAATGACAATGGATTTCTATGCTTAAATAACATTGTTTGAAAATCACTGGCAGAAATAGAGAAACGTTTTAGGCAAAGTGGATTCTCACTACTGTATAGGACCTCCTAAAGTAAAGAAAATCCACTTGAAAGCTTGTATCCTAGTAGTGGTATGCAATGTGTTTTATTATAAACTATTCGATGTAGGGAACTTTGGGTATATGTCATTTACGGTAATAGTTTAACCAAGTCCAAACATGTTACTTATAGTGAGTTTATTGCAACAGACCACCATTTCTCAAACATCACATTGAACTGTACATGTATTTGTTCATATGACTCACTGTACACTTTTAATGTGGCTTCTAGGACGTGTGTCACAAAATGATAAGGGCCATTACCATTAAAACTGGACTGTTACCATCACGTTTAGTAAAAGTAAAGTGCCATCTTACAACAAAATGTAATTTTTTTGTTTAATCTGTACGTTTTAGCCAGTATTATTAAAGTGTACTACAAACTAATGAAGCAGCAAAGTATGGGCGAAGAACTTCTCTCCTCGCTTGCACTGATGCACATCCACTATGATGTTCCTGTTGATGTCAACCAAACAGTGACTTATTTTGCAGACCGTTTCCCAAGAAAACTGCAACTAAAGTGTCTCCTCTATGAAAGCTAATATGCCACCGAGGCAGGTGAAGACTTTCAAGTGAATCAACCTGAATGTGCCAACACCATCTAACTTCACTACCACTTCTACTGCACATTAATTGTGATATTCCTATTGATTTCAATCAAAAGTTATCATTTTCGCATATCGTGCCATTAAGGAACCTCTTATATGAACGCTGAAAACAATTGCTGTTGTTATTTTTTCATGTGTAGCAGTAGGTTTGCCGTTTATTTGTGATATCGCTCACATCAATATTGGTCGGGAAGTCGAATATAATAATACCCTGGTCTGCTGAAAACATCGGTCTAAATAACGCGTGCACGTACATGTATATATATATATATATATAACATTATTGTGCGTCCACCTTTGCTAAATATAAATCTGACATAAGAAATACACGGACAAATATGATTTAAATTATCTCAAGAAAAAACAAAACAATATTTTCTCGAATCTTTCAATATAAACAATAAAGAAGCAACAAACAAACTAGATATAGCTAACGCATTTAACACGTTTTTTTTTACAAACATCGGCAGAAAACTGGCTGGTAACATAACATACACATGATATAAAGATTTCAAGTACTAACTTGACACAAACTGTAACTGCAAATTCGTGCTTAATAACGTTGACGAACTGATTGTACAGAAACCAATAGACAACCTTCCGTCTAGAAATTGTAGAGGGTGTGATTCCATTTCAACTAACTTATTAAAACAAATCGCACAAAAATAATAAAATATTTCGTGCTACTTATTAATCAGTCTTTAGCATGGAGATCTTCCCAGAAAAAATAAGGTGGCCAAAGTCATTCCGCTATTTAAAAAGGGTTACCCGTCAATAATCAATAACTATACCAATCTCTCTTCTATCAGCTATATCAAAAGTATTGAACAAATTATGGGAAATAAACTATTTACTATTTCAAAAGTCAAAACTGTTCGAAATCTCAATATGGCTTCCGTTCTGGTCATTCGACTGAATATGCTGCATTAGACCTCGTAGACCGAACAACAACCAACGTGGATAATAATGAGGTACCATTCAGCTTATTCCTTGACCTTTCTAAAAAAAACAGATGATCTGAGATTCCTGGGAATATCGGAAAAACGAAGGATACTAAACAAGTAGGACTAGTCTTGCGTAGAAAGGGTACGATATGTGATAATGGCTAATTTGATTTGTATTCCATATATAACTGGAAGCCAATGCAACTGTCTAAGTTGGGGCAGAGATGGTAATAAACCAGGTGCTTTTAATACTACACGTGCTAAACAATTCTGTACACGTTGGAGTTTAACTAAATCTGTTTAGAAATATCGTTTAGGAGTGAATTGCAGTAGTCAAGGCGACTGCTAATTAGAGCTACTTATATTGTTTTAGCAGTAAATAAAGACAAATGACGCCGAATTCGGCGGAAATCACGTATATGGTAGAAATATGATTTACATACTTGAGAAATGTTCTGGTGAAAGCTGAAATCACTGTCAAAGATAACACCTAGATTACGAACAGTATCTGATGGTGATGTATCATTACCAAGCAATTTAACTGGAAAGTAGTTAACAACCTCGTTTCGTTGTTATTTGTGCCAATAATAATTATATTAGTTTTATCTGGATATAGGTTAAATCCATCCACAGAAAACTTTCAGTGAGACAGTCATTTAAAGTTGATAGAGAAAGTGATATATACACCTGTGTGTAGTCAGCATACAAGTGATGATTTATAAAATGATTAGTTATGACTTGACTAAGGGATGTAGTGTATAAGCTAAACAGAACAGAGCCAAGGACAGGACATTGTGGGATACCAAATGGAAGATGTTCTGGACAAGAGAGTGAGCCAGATATGCCTGAAAACTATGATCTAAGCCATTGAATAGCCGTGTGATATATACCAAAATACCTGTTAAGGCTATTTATAAGAATGTCGTGATCTATTGTATCAAAAGCAGCTGATAGATCTAGTAAGGTGAGAGCAATCAATTTGCTATTATCCATAATGCATACAATGTCATTGTGTATTTTAAGAACAGCCGTCACAGTTGAATTAAATCGCTTATATGCAAATTGTATATCGTTTGATAAATGCTCGGAATAAATGTGTTGATGGAGTCGATTTGCAACACCCTTCTCCAATACTTTGGGCAGAAAACTAAGATTTGAGATAGGACGATAATTGTTAAGTAATTTTTGTACATACTTTGTTTTTTTGATAAGAGGATTGACAAGAGCTTGCTTGAATTCGTGTGGAACAACACCATCCTGCATTGACATATTTATAATATATGTAATAGGATAAACCAATTGATCAATGCAATTTTTCAGTTAAAATGTTGGAAATAGATCAAGACAACACAATTTTTTAGGACACTTTTGTATGATAGTGCGAACTTTAATTGTAGTTGCAGATGTAAAACATTGCAGTCTATTATCAACAATCGGCTGTTCAATAAACTTGTAATCAACGACATTAATAACAAAACATGATCGAATGTAAACAATCTTATCCGTGAAGTATTTAGAAAATATGCTGCATAATGTATCCAATGAAGATTAATCAAGCAATATTTTTGGTTTCTCCCGATGAAGCACACTAGTGATGGATTTCCACATTTGTCGAGGGCTTTCAGAATTTTTTTAAATTAAATTCGTCTAATAGTCAGATTTTGCTTTTGACATCATGTGATTGCACATATGTAACTGCATAGTATAGCGGGATCGATTAAGGAGTGAACGCGTACGTCGCCAAATTCTTTCAAGATATCGACGGCGACGTTTTGCTTTTACTATGTCTAGTGACATCCATGGTGACAGTGGACGAACTTTTACTTTTTTGTTTGTTTGTGGGCATGTCTATCAAGAAGATTACATAGCGTAACGTAGTACTGGTTTACTAGCTCAAAAGTGTAGGTTTTCGCTGAATCAATAGATCGGAATTTGCAAGGTCCTCACGAAGAATATCTATATTAATGTCATGTATCGGTCGGAAAGTAATACATTGTTGTACTGCTCTTGATTCGACTTTGAGACACAGATCAATAATTACAGTATGATGATCTGGTAAACCGTCAGTAATTAATACTGCCTTGATGTTATTGCAGTTTGACCTAGTGATTAACAAGTCGAGCCAATGCCCACGGATATGAGTAGGGAAGGTGACATGCTGTTGTATGTCAAATGTTTGAAGTGCCTCCATGAATTATCTAATATTAAGGTTAAGTAAATCAACATGGATATTGAAATCACCTAGAATATATAATTCTTCATGTAATTATAATGTTGTTTCAAGACAATTTTGAAATTAATCAAAAATGTACTTGTGTTTCCAGTAGGATATATGCAAATACAATTAGCAGACATAGATGAACCTTTTTATAAGAACACATCATGCCTCGAAGCTGTGGTACACAGGTGAATGAAAGATTTCTACCTTGAACAAATCAGAAACTAGAAATGCAACACCACCACCCCTACCTGACTGGCATGGGTGGTGGTGTAGAGAAAAGCCAGGAAGAGCGATGTCAGCAAGACAGGAAACAATATCAATTGTTGTCAACCATGTCTCAGTCATTGCTAAAATATGTACATGTGTTGATGCTATTAAATCAGAAAGAGCAGCAGATTTGTACGGACGGATCTAAGATTGGTAGTCGCACAGCGTATATTATGACATGGTTTTGGACCAGGATTAATTGACACATCACCTGGTAGAAGGAAAATAAAAAAAAATTGAGTTTAAAAGATGGATTTTTTCATTAATTTTGTTGTGCTTAGATAGATCAACACAGGAAATATGTAAAGCAGGGGTTTTTCAAAGCTGATTTGTGCAGTATTTTGAATGAATATTCTACATTGATTACGGAATAATAAATATCATCTTCACGAGAGTAATGTTTGTCTTGAAAAAATACAGATAGACACAAGAAACTTAACGTACCCATAAAGAGAAAACACATATGTATAAATAGTTAAATCAATGTAGACGTTATAAGGCTTACTGAGATATATATATATATAATTAATGCATGACACTGAAAATAACGAATTAGAAAGAGGTTGCAAAGGCCAAGACTAAGTGCTGCAGCAGGGAAAGGGGTCACAATATCTTTATGTATGAACAAATGATGATTTAGTTAATTAGCTATTTTCGACCAGGGCCGACTCCAGTCTTTACATTGTGAATCCTAGGCCTGTTAGATGGAGGAATATCAGATACTGCAGCTCAGCCTTCGATAACACAACAATAAAAGAAAACAGTGTATTTATACATAAATCATGCACAGTAGTAAGCCTGAAATAATATTGTACTTATTATAATAAACAAAAACACGACAGGTAGCATATAAAACATGTGTTAAGATTAAATGAATATTACATTACGTCGTAAACGCTGCGTGAAAACATAACGTTACAATTTAGAATAACGGTCTTAGCTCTTGCGCGTAACGCGAGTGAGCGATATTTAACGGAAACAAATTTCAACGTAACAAACAAAGCCCAGAAATAAACGTTTGTATTCTTAACTGAATAATGAGTGGAATAATATATACTGCTGTATAATAAAAAATATTGTTAAATTAAATCATTTAAATTAATAAAGCCGTGACAATGATGAAATAAAGGAAATATAGCAGCAGAATAATTTTGAGAATCGGCGGTCGCCTAACAACAAATTATGAAAGTTATTTATCAAATAGAACACAATATGTAGAAATTGGTGATGTAAAATCAGATACCTTATTCATAGCAACTTGTGTACACTAAGGCTTCATTCTTGGACCAAATATCTTTATTATTTATATTAATCATTTTTCACAAGTTAGCATAATGTTCAACTTTATATCCTATGCAGACGACACCACGTCGATAAGTAGAATTAGCAATTTCACAACCGCACACAATGATGATGCTGAAACACTGACAAATGAGGAACTCTACAAAATTATTGAATGGCTATAAATAAATAAACTTTCCCTAAACGTTGCTAAATCCAAATTCATGGTTTTCTACATGCCCAACAAATTTAAAACACCTGTTCCTAAAATAACTTACTAAAAGTGAATGATGTGTTAGCCACTCAGGAATAAAAAAATTATTATAAATGTATACACAATAAATTACCTTCATATCTACAACATTGGCAGATAGCAACTAACACCATGATTCATGGTCACAATACATGCACCCAACAAAAAAATCACATTTACGATACAAACCGTACATTTCTAAAACAATGTCTTAAACACAGTTTACCACATACAATCACCAATACCTCGCAACGTGTGATAGACTAACTTTATACACACCGTTTTATGCAAAGCATCACATCATTCAAAATTACAAAATCACGTGCACAGACAATAATTGTTATGACTGCACATATAGACGCAATTAACTGCAACGATGTCATCTACGCTCAAACGCTACAATATGTTTTCACCTACTCATTTCACCACACACCATGAACATATACCCCAGCTGCACACTAAAACACAACAATCCAGATTTTAGTGATGATGGATATCACTACATTTTAACGTTTAAGTTTTGTATAACATATATTATATATTATTTTCTTTCAACAGAAACGTAACTAAACAAATACGACTGGTAGCTCCTGCGGTAGCGATTTTCAACAAGTCTTAGTAGGAGCCTCCATGATCCTCTCTGTACACCGTAACTTTTAAAAAAATGCATATTATTATTGAATGCCTGTATCATTTGGATAAATAAATCCATTTCTGTTCTGTTCTTGTAGAATGTTATATTTACCCCGGTGTTCTCTTTACACATAATCTCTTGAAACATAATTGTTAGTCACCTGGCAGATTGTTACCAGTTTTCAGGAAGAAAATCGAGGCGTGTAGCGATTACAATAATTAGCAGGAATATCTTGTTGGTAATTAGTGATCGACTAGCTTTATTTGGTAGGCGGTCGACTCGTGGTAGCAACGTTGGACAGAGCAACGCGACCTTGCATCAATGCTGGCACTGAAACATGGTGCCTGTTCAAAACGATGACGCCTATAATGGGGAAAGATGGTGCCCGAGAAAGTCATAACCGAGGTACACAAAATCACATACTTGGGCAAATATGCGACAAATAATAAACTGTATGACATATACAAACATAATTATTGAAATCGGACGTTACCATCGTTATATAATGAAACAGTTTTAAGGTGTCCACAGTCAACTGTATGCACGATAGAGCTATGGATTAGTATAATATATTGTCATTATTTTCTTATTTTGTTTGACCAAACACACACATAAACCACGCACATACACCCACGACCACGCACGCACACGTGCGTGTCTTAAGCCTCCGCGCCATTGCTTATAGGAAGAGTTTCATTCAGCGATTGAGCCTAGCTACTGGCAGAAACCTGAATATCTGACTGCCCTGTTCGACTACATTTATCGCGTGAAGAACGTCGGGCTACATCTGGTAGCTCTGGAGACGCAGAGAATAAAATGTGCATGTGTGTGTGTGTGTGTGTGTGTGTGTGTGTGTGTGTGTGTGTGTATGTATGTGTGTGCGTGTGTGTGTGTGTGTGTTTGAATGGGTGTGTGTGTGTGTGTGTGTGTGTGTGTGTGTGTGTGTGTGTACTTTTGTTTGGTTAGCTCACCATACGTGTCGTCTCCATTCCTTACGAGAGCCCACCATATTTTTGTACATACTCTTTTCCCTGCCCTTTAGCGATGGTTTCTATAATACTAAATTTCAATCATACCTTCCGATTTCATGTTCTTCTTCTTCGATCATGACATGTTTTCCAAGCCCCTTGATCAATCTGCCCTCATTCTTTCTGAATATGTGTCCTTTCTGCCTGAGTTTCCTACCATCTATGTTCGATACCAGGTATTTCCTTATGTCGGCATCTTGTCTTTATTCTGATATAATGCTGTCGATTCCATGTTTCAATTTATTGTATTTTTCTTGATCCCAGTTATTTTCTGCTAGTTATTTTTCAGGTCCCTCTCTGTTAGGACAATTGTACGCAACCCGTATTCACAAGACGTTTCCACGGGCAGTTCCTACATGTGTCCATTTAGTTCTTTCTTCAACGTTCTGACCTATACACAATTCCTTGAAGCCACCACGGCATGAACATGGCGACGGTACTTCCGTGCTACTTCTCCTAGCCTCACACACTTTTCTGCCTAAATGGTTAACTTGCTTAATCTTCTTTCAATCAACTGCTGCATACCGGCCCATCCTATATTCAATTATCCGCACTAAATCGGGATAATCGACTTACAATATCAATCCGTGTTTTTGTTAATGTCAGTCCTCTCGTGCAATGCCTGATATACAGTTCTTCTTTTTGTTCAAGCTGATTGAAATATGATAGAAGTTTTAAAATGTGTGTGTTGAGTTTCTGGATAGCCAGTTAACACTGAATACTGAGTTTCTTGTTTCAGTGAAATTGAGTAAAACGTTTCAACTTTATTTTAATGTACAATGAACCATTTTGTGAATAGGAATATCCTACATGTTATGAAACAACGATCATCAAGGAATATTGTGAGCATAGAAACAATGAAATTGATTGCCATGGGAACCAGTAAATCCATGGTGGCCTTCTTCTTCCGTCGCCATTATCCGTCACGGGGTCGGCCTGGAGTATAGGAGTTGTCGCCACTTTTTCGGGTCTTGCACGTGTTCTTCTTTCAGCCACGATGGCCGACCACACTTAATTGTTTGTTTTTGTACGCTATGCAAGAATACATTTCTTTAATAGGAACATCTAATATATTATAAGGTGAACAACTCGGCTAAATCCGTAACCCTTGCGCGTTAGTTATACGAATAACATGGTTGCGTTTTGACTAGTGAAGAAGTGTGTAGACTGTGTGTGATGAAGAAGGTCCTACTCGTTGGCCCAGAGGATAATAATGAATTCTTTATTGATTTATTGTGTTCATGTTAGATTGTTATTCTGGTTCAATTGTAGACGACAATGCCTTTGCAAAAGACCATGGTGTAGCGTTTGTATAGTCTATGCTCATTTGGAGCAATCGCATATTTTAGAGAGGGCTTTCGAACAAAAGTGACGGCAAAGAACGAAAGAAGATTCTTGATGAACTCTACAAGCTGGTTGGTCGAGTCGCTGTGGCGCCCGCTCGCCGTTATTACGATTATATCAGCGACTTCTTAACTGTAACCAAAACAAATGAGAGTTGAAGAGGAACTGGGGCGAATGGCAGTAATGCAATACTCATGGTGAATTGGTTATAATTGACTGGCTACTGTTGAGTAACTGCAAATACTACTAACGAGATATTTAACGTTCGCGTTGACGATGTTTGGATGATGTCGGACCTGTCTTCAGAACAAGGTTTTGTTTGTTAACTTTTTTGGTATGAATTTAAGTCTACTTCTGTGCATCTTTCCACAACAACAACGTTTACTAGTGACGCTTTTTCGCGGCACGTTCCTGATATTTACCGCAGTCGCAGTCAAACTTTCGATGCTGTCGAATATGTATGCATAGTAGTATGTCCTTGTATGTTTTGTATATTTTATATCGAGTGTTAAATTGTTTGCATAAACCGCTCATTCATAATGCATTTACCCGTCTTTCCGTCCGTCCGGCCTTACGTACGTTCGCTCGTTCTTTTTTGTTTGTTCATTCGTTCAATCTTTCAACAAACTGTATGAAGCACTGTCATAAGTACCCCTTGCGAAGTGGAATCACAAATACCAAATGTGTGCAAAAATTGTATTGCCGACTATAGAGTGGTAGTAAGGAACAATTACATCAATAATATAAAATTAGTTCCTGTTGTTTGAAAATATGAAGTGAACAAAATCGATATGACTACAACGTATCCCTAAAGTTATGCTAGCAAATGCTAACGGTACACAGCAGTGTTATTTGTTATGGCAATTACTATAACTCTTAACCCAGGACGTAATTGCATTAGCTTGTTGCAATTACGTCCTGGGATGACGACGCCACGGCAGCAGACGTGCTTAAGGCTGTTGAACGCCACCGTACCGCAGCAGACGTTCGTGTTGTCTCTGATTCTGCCAATATAAATTCAGTGGCGCGTTCACAACAATTGCATGCG
Source organism: Escarpia spicata (assembly GCA_963995525.1). NCBI lineage: Eukaryota > Metazoa > Annelida > Polychaeta > Sabellida > Siboglinidae > Escarpia > Escarpia spicata. Next base: position 23,789,795 of record OZ023205.1, on the reverse strand, counting down.
CGCTAACAACAATTTAATTTTATAAATTCTTGGACCCGCTATGACGAAGTAATAATTATACATATTAGCCAGCTGATTTGCACAATTTTGCAAGGGACACAATTCCAAATAAAGCCACGTGTGTGTCTACGAATATCTAAAAGAAAACAAACCACGGACCAAGTCACCCGAAGTGATATGTGACGCTGTACAAGACCCGTCGACCCATTAACACCGAATTTCCTTGATGAAAGGATTCTTGATTGTAAACTTCGGTGGGATTGGCCGCTTGAACGTGACATGGCCTGAAAGAGAAATCTTGACATACAACGGGAACCTATTCATCATCGTCCTTAAATTAAGAATGATTGGTTAGTAATCACGGCTACCCGTTCTGTCTGACCCTGACACGAAGATCGACAGAGCCTCCATTTGCATACCGACATACACATTGGGTCGTTAGTTATTGATGTAACAACGCAAATCCCCCATACACTGATAGAATATTCAATAATGACTGTGATCACTATACGGAAGGGAAGAATTAAGATACGTACTGTCTTACATAATTATATAATAATTACATTCCGAAAAATGTTTGAAGATACCAACTAGACGGAATTATATATACTGGTATTGATTGCGTGGCTAATAAAGGTGAACTATTCGTAACTTCTATTACTACTAGGTTCGGGTGGGGCATGGAGCCAACATTCAGGGAAAGTGGGCACAGTTATTCATGATCTTGTCATTTTTTACGTCGTGATGCTGTCATATGATTGCCGTGTTGTCACGCTATAAATTACCAAACAATGAATTATATTTGACTAAAAATACCTTTAATAATCGTTTATTAAACTATTGTTCTAAGGGGGCGTTTTGTCCCCTGCCTTGGGGTAAGACGGTCACTTGTGAGGGACATGAGGTCACTTGTGAAGGACATGAGGTCACTCTGAACTGGTGTGCGGCGGCAAGGCTATAGATGGTCCTGCGACAGGTAGAAAGGTTGTTGGTGATCTGGCGATAGGACGTAAGCTTATTGATGAAGCGGAGGTCAGCAAAGCTGTCGATGATTCGGTGTCTGATATGGCGTACTGCAGGATGGTATTTCCAAATATCGCTGTCATTCGGTTCTTCTTTCGTGATTGATAACCACCCACTTACTTATATGCACTCTTCAGAAACTATAAGTATGACCTATTCACAGTTAAGCATTGACCAACTCACGTGGGGCCAAGACGTCCATGGGGGCGTCTTGCCCCCAGTACGTATGATTTAGTCTAATGTCAATTTCCTCTGTAATATTAATTATCGTCTCCATTTGTAATAACACTCATGAAAAATACGGCAATTGCACAACGTTAAGCGTATTCCTTAATTTTCAGGAAAACTTTACAAACGCACAAATATTACATCAAAATTACAAGAAAACGTAAAATGCAAGTATTTCAAATATTATAAGCATGTATTTCGCCTGTATAAGGTTTTCTTGTAGAGCAGTCATATAGTGACAACATTGCATTTATCCACCAGAGACAGACATCAAGCGCTTATTGTCTTGGAAACAAATTGGGGCTTTTTGTCCTTCCATGCCCCACGTTACCCTACTTTGAGATATAATGAATTAATCTCACGACTACAACTACAAACATATACATATATATCCCATCGGACACTGGTTACATCAATACCATCATGTATACATTAGGTAATATCGAGTAAAAACATTAACATACCTATATAATTGGGGAGCACGGGGGTCGATATGGACAGTTCGTGCTATTTTTGGTTGCTCTGTTATTGTTAAAACTTCAAGCTTTCCTGAACAATAATCCGGAGGGCAACAATCTCAAATCAGTTGGCCTTATTCTGAACATTGGAGTTACAATCAGGCCTATGCGGTCTCTGAGTGGTAGTGTTGTCACATTTGGATATTGTTCAATGCTCTTAGAAATATTCTTAGAACTTGAGCTACAATGCAAAATTATATATTAGGATATCCGAAATTATGAGAGAGAATAATGGAAAAGAAATATCCTATCGATATGTTTCATTTTGAGGAGGCCCGAGACAAAACATTGAACAATAAGTCGAAAAAGCCAATTCGGTTTCGTAGTCGACATCACATGATATTTAACAAATTTACCTTCATACATTTTTAATATCCATGGATAATACATCACACTAATCTCTATTCATTTATCTGCTTCACAGTTGATCAATACTGTACAATAGTGCTGAACACCACACATTAATAAACCAAACATATAGCTCGTACTTTAGTTTTTGTGTGGTCATGACGCCAATCGGATTGAAGTACTCCATTTCCACTTTTCCGGGTGGTGTCAGTATGATTTGTGAATTAGCAATGAATCAACATATAAGAGTAAGCATGGCGTGCTTCATCCATAGGCGCGGGAATAGGGGGCTATATGAGCAGCTGCCCCCCAGGAATTTCGCTGTCGGCTGATATATGATTCTGCCACCTAGTAAATCTGGGCCTGAATGCGGGTATTGACGAGCCTGAAGGTGGGCGGGTGCAATTCGAGGTTTTCTTATTCTGACAGCGTCGATGTGTTTTGGCGAGCATCAAGGGGGTGCAATTGGAGGTGTTTCTGGTGAGATTAAAAAATGGTGAACGTCACCGCGAAAAAAAATGAACAACAACGTTAGGCTCTTCTTGGATCACACACGATTCGTGAGTCTTCCAAAGGATGTTGCTGCTTTGCCAAGCATTGTGTTCAATTCTTTGTTAAGTGTAAAGATGTTAGACATTATTGAGCCTAACTAGGAGACGTTCTCCACAGTTTCGATGGGTTCACCATTTACAGTGATTTTGGCTTCTTGATTCCCATGGCTCATGGTGACAGTCTGTTTGATGTTGATTTTGAGGTCAAAAGCTGTGCAAGTATTTGCGAAGTTCTTCATGGTTAGTTGTAACTGTTTCTCGGAATGGGTGCAGAAGACAGCATCATCAGCAGTGCTGTTGTTTTTCTCTTGGCCTTCAAGCGTGATGTTGAGTAAATCTTTGCGTCAAGCCTGGTCCTCAGACCCACTTCAGGATGAGCAATGCTGGCACCTTTCATCTCCCCCAATATTAACTTCGTTCCCCCGCTTGTGGCTTATTCATTATATTTTGAAGATGTATTATTTAAATAACAAGAGATGTATTATTTAAATAACAAGATGACAAGCGTACATTCCTTCTGGTCCAACGGAGCCTACTGTTGTACTATTTAACGACTTATAATAAGCAGTGGACAACACGTTTGATATACAACACATGGTAGTAACGACTGACCAATCTTTGTAAGAGATTGCATTTCGATGAAGAAAACACACATTTCTAATGATGATACTAAGCGGAATCTCATGTTCATGTTTGTTAATGCCACTAGCACGGCAAATAAAATCGATCGTAAAATGCTATTTGAAGGACGCAAGTAGTAATAAATTACTATTGACGCACACACACACACACACACACACACACACACACACACACACACACACACACACACACACACACACACACACACACACACACACACACACACACACACACACACACACACACACACACACATACTCACACACACAATTATGTGGAATGTCTTGGCCATTTTGAAATTAGCTGTAATATGATTGAATCTCAGTTTACAATGATACTGGCTATGTTCTAAAGCTCTGACCGTCACTATAATTATAATGTTTTACAAATGATCGAATGTCGTTGTTTTTGGTATGCCTATCAATTGTATAACGGGTAGAAACAACACTACCGTCGGTGTCATCAAAGCTACCAGTAACACCACCAACAAGATTTTCTTGACAATTATGAATTTGTGTCTGGCGAACCGTTGAAACCACTGCCGTAGAGGGTACATGTGGGAGTGTTTTTAATGTCATACACAATAGACGCAAAGTGTGTATTCATAGAGACCAATTAACATTTATGTTGAAAGCCGATACACAAAGTGATGGTGCCCGCTTTTTGCTATCCATTAGTCGGCCTAACACTTTTTACGAAAACAGCCATTATCACCATTATCTTGTGCATCGGCATCGGACGTAATTAATAATTGGTCTCTACAAATACAAACTGTGTTTCTATTGTTGCCCTTGTTATACACGTTATGTGAAAAGCCTGGACAATCAGTGCGAGGTACCTAAATGCACATCATCCGGTGTAGTAGGTCCTACATTCGATACACTGCGGTTCAAAACACAGCTATTGTGGCTTGAACCCAAATTGAAAACACGACTGTAGTGTCTTTGATATAAATTCAAAACACTCTTTTGTCATCCTGGTATTTATACGCCATTCTTGCAATTGACTTCACGTTTGAACGCAACATCTGCAGGTGAATTCGACGGTAACACCGGCTACGTTTTCGGTCAGACATTACAGCTACTACACCCGTCCCAGTTATCATGTATAACACAGAACATGTTCACTTTAAATAGCGTATTAACTACAAATAAACATAGAACGAAAGATTGGTCCAACAAATATTAAAAATACTGTACTAGCAATGTCCCTTTTATAAGATAGATGAAGTAACTCAAAATATTCTCGTTATATACCTGTAATCAGTCTATTAATACCATATTCGCTGTACAGACGGGGTGGCCGTCTAAGACAGATTCTACTATACCCATTAGCGAACGTAATTCTCCGGACTGATTTTTACTTAAACAAGCGCCTCCCCAATTATAGTTGGTCTTTCAACACCACCGTCTCCAGCGCATATTGGTATGTCATGCCGACATTATGCACGATCTTATATGTTTCTCTTTCAGCGTGTAATATATGTTCATGCCTTCCTCATTGCATTCGCGTTGTCTTGTACACGTCCTTCGCCTCACGCGTACTTATAAACGCACACCATCGGCAACCATTCCGCCTATATGCACTAAGCCACCTGCATACTTAGTCTACTTCACCTCCACCATGACATTTAAGCTCTAGTTTTGGTTTGTCACCACATCGTTTCTGTCTTATCCAAGGTAATCGTTAACACCAGCTTCTCAAATACCGTGTTCGACTCTTACAGCGCTTCTCATAATTCTCTTTTGTGCTCAGAAATTATATAAACATTGACAGGTATATCCAAGATTACGTTACATACGCATAGCATATCGTTCGTTTGTTAACAAAATCATATCAATTCAATTATCTTATGAAGCATGTCATTATTATTCGTTATATATGTTGTTTCAATATTAATTTATTAAGTCATGTTTACTACATCAAGGAAAGTGGAAATGGTACATGTCATGAAATCCTTTTCGACAGACCAGTCGTAAAGGATTCTATGATACAATAATTATGGAGGTTTGCTATTAGTTTTTTTTCATAATATGTGGTGTTGAATACTTAATGATGAACTCCACAAAGTGACCAATAGATAAATGAATGGAGGTTATTTTGGTATATTAATTGTGGATTTTAGTTATATATATATATATATATATACATATATATATATATATATATATCAAGGTAACTATGCTATTTTTATGTGATGTCGACGAAGAAACGGAAGTGGATTTTTCCGACATACATTATTCAAAGTTTCGTTTCGAACCTCATCAAAATTATATACATCGATATGATATTGCGTGTCGTTATTCGTTATTCCGCATATTTTGATACACAATTTAGTATTGTTGTTTTATTTCTACTATGCACATTTCGAAATATAACTTATGAAAATACGGTCATTCCGAGATCCCTTAGGCCTCATTGTAAGATCAATTTTTAGAGTCAGGCCAAAAGCTTTGAGAGGGTTCACGTCTGAAATATTGTTCTGCAAAATTTGATGTATAAAAAATACAGGACAACCAAAATTAGCACGAGATGTCCAAAACGACTAACCGTCGTGTGTAAACCATTGAACCGTGACCGCCTTACCGGTCAACTAATTACCGCTTACAAATGTCGCCACGTTTCCCAATGCCAACACCGTTTTGGTGTGATTGAGATGTAGAGTGTACCATTAAAATGTATCATTACCGTTCATGGGTAGGGGAGACCTGGACACAGTGGATCAAAGGGAACAGTGAATCAGTGGCTATTTATAGAAACTGACACGGAATCCAAAGACGCTTTCATAATTTTATGCTTCTAGGCAATGTCCATGTAAATTAGTGCTTCTATTCGAGACAGATCTCGCTGGTGGCGAATAGCGAGGTAAAGTACGTTTCTCACTATCAAGAGTAAAATGTAATGACTCTAAAGTTTTTCTGATTTAGTGTGGACCATCCAGGTATAGGAAACCAAGCACATGTTTGTAATTACAAGGATGTATCGTGAAGTTAAAGAGCATGTGCTCTCTCCGCTGCAGACGGCCATTTGTAAAAAAAATGTCTCGTGTGTGAGTATCGAGTGCATTTAATTCAGGGTACAGTGAATCGGGATACAATGGCTCATTATGCGAAATATGATAATTATGTTATCTTTGTATACGTTCAATGTTCATAATCCCGAACATAATCATGTAGCGTTATATTTAATTGTAATTTGCATCGGTTTGCCTAAAACGTTTGACCAAATTTTTTTTTTACAATAGCACAGGCTGCTATTGTAATGTAATCAAACTATTGTAATAATTATAACCCAGAACATTATGTTTAATCGCATTTAATGTATAAGTTAGCAAGTTAACTTACTTCACTCAAATAAATGCAATATTAATAAATACTAAAATCTAGTGTTGGATTCACTCTGCCGGTACTGGTGCACAGTGAATTATTTTTTTATTGTCAATCCCTTTCACAAAAAAATGGTGGCAGTTGGCAGGATAAGAAGAAACATTTTAAAAAGAGAATAATTCCATCTATCATCTCCAACACATAAATTAACAGTGCTGTCATTAAGCTAGGAAAATGTTGTAAAAGAAAATTTCCGATCGACTGTGCCCAGGTTTTCCCATTCAAGTCACAGTGCTACATTCATCAATGAAGACGACTTAATGGTGTTATAAAAAAAACTGCAACACATATAGTTTCAGAATTTTTTGTATCACTACTAAATTATTTTCATTGATGACTTTTCTACGTATACTAGTAGTAGTTTAGCGTAGTTTTGAGAGACCCGATGCTGATGCTCCCTGTTGTCCATTTTAGGAAAATTGGCAGTGTCCGCTATGGCTGTGCACTACGATTTGGGAGTGACATATTGGTGATGAGCTTGTTGTTTGAGCCGCATTCTCTTTTCAGCCGCATGCTCCATGTATGTAATACTGGTTGGTCTGGAAGCTTCCACTCCATGCGATTTTTCGGACAGTTTTTCTTCTGGTGGGTCCGTCTTTTCTTGCTCGCTAGAACACTTTGCATGGTATGACTGCTGTCTGGCATGCGGAAAACCATTGCACTTCCAAGTAGCGTGTCTCAGCAGTGCAATCAGGAGACACAGTGGTAGAGTCCAAGCCAGACAGCAGTAATTTTTAGCCGGACATTTCTGCCTGTCGTGTGCAGGTTGACACCCGCACCATTTGCAGGTACTAGTCGTGTCATCGGTTTGAATGTAGTCTCGTTTTGGGTTTTGACTCCATTTTCTGGGTACTGCTTTACTAGCTGGTCTGACGTCGATTTCGCGGGCACTGGAGGGCGTGTTAATTACACCTCTTATTATTTCTCTGTCTAGCTTGCGTGCTTCCGCCTGGTGGATAATCTGGACAGCTTGCTCAAGTGTCAAATCGGGTTTTGACTGTAGGTCATCTGACAGCCCGTTGTTGGCGACGCCTGCGACTATTCTATCGCGATTCAACTCATCCTTTTTCGTGTACTACTCTACTCGGTACCCCCCCCTATTCCCTGTGTATCCGTGTTATGTTCATGCAGCCCTTTCTCTGTTTGTACTGAATTTACGCCAACTATAGGGTAGGTTGGTATTGGGCAATCAAATTTATTAACACAGGGATTGCCACTGTGCACATATAATATATACAATAGTCACATCTTGTGCACAGCCAGGTACATCGAGATTACAGAGTGATGGACCACACATGTTATGTACGACACATTTTGTACATTTAGAATAATCATACTAGACATTTACCAAAAAACCCTTGATTGCTGTTATATTAATTACAGCATACCGACTGTAATATGCTTACAGTATATAGAACAGAAGGGAAAAAGATACCTGGTGTGCAGACTGCACACCTTTCTATAGTACTAGCCACAGTAATTCAGCTTGATATATACAAAAGTGGGGGATAAAAAACCCCCTATCTTACAACATTCATGTAACATCCCTATTTAGTTATCTTGCATTATGTATGCTCATATGGAAGTAACTAACACACGCTATACGTACAACAGATACAACGGGTGGGTGGGTAGTATTCAAAATGTTGTATTCAAATATGAAGTTGTCACGATGGCGAAGCGAAATGAAGTGACGAGAAAACCTTGCATCGTCTCCTGCCCACAATTTTTTCCCGCGCCCGCTGCTGGCCAATAGGATGCCGCGTAACTGACACGGGCTGAATGGGTATTTTGGGCCAGCTTATTAAGCGTTGAGGCGATTCAAAGGGGGTGTGCAGATATTACACGCTATGCTATGTTTAGCGGTATGTTTGAAATCGTAAAATTATACTCTATTGGCGTGTTCTCGTACGAGTTGAAATACAATTAAGGAACATATGATATGTTGAACATTGATCATATTTAGAGAGGATCTAAGGTGTGAACCGCTTGCGGAAACTCTGGAAAACTACACCTATGCTATTTAGTAATGTATAAACGTAATATTAATGCAAATTTGGCGGAAATACACCTTTGCCCATTTTTGCCCCAACCTCGAACGTAGAAGTACATACCCATCTCCGGCAACGAATGTCTTCTATTATCGCTCACATACCAGTCGTTTAAGTTTATTTTCATGTTATAATCATGCAAAAAGAAAAGAAAAAAAGTAACAACAAATAAATGACAACCCCGTCCGTAAATCAGACGTTTGATGTACTTATACTGCATTGATCTTGCTGTAACTAACTGCATGTATACACATGGTGGGTTTTTTGGGTTGTTTTTTAATGTATCTTACTAAAACTATTTGTAGTTGTAGATGAATATATAACATGATTTAACATTTCCTGGTGGTGATACACTGCAACATTTTGCTTCAGCGGTGATGGGTATGCATGCTTTTTCAACATTTTATTTTTGAACGCTGCAAGCACATTCTTCTAAGCAATGAAAAGCGGTGCTTTCTATAAAAAAAACAAGGTGTGTCTAACAGGTTGTTGAAATCTGTTCTAAACGACTTAGAAACGCCACAGTTTCTCCCTGGATGAAAGCAGTTGAACTCATCAGCAAGCTGATCACTTACCCCTTCTGATGCATGATCGAAGACAAGAGTGTTCACATCTTGGACATGAAAACTCACTACCTGCAACTCGTGTCATTCTGCCAGGAGTCATGAAAAAATATCAATGAGTTCATGAATTGGACGAGTACGCCTATCTTTAGAGTCGCTACTCGCATCAAGAAGGACAAGGTGTTTGAAATGCTGACAACACTTTCTGATGTAGATGCAGATGTGGAAGTGATTCTTCACATCCTATTTCCAGCCATCTCTGCAAACGGATCTTTGCAGATAGAACATTACATCAGATAATTCAAAGTTGCATAGCAATATATATATACAACATTATATATATATATATATAATGTTGTACATGCATGCTGTGTAGCAGAATGCTTATTACTGCTTGCAGTAGTTGGCTATCCTTCTCACTTTACTAATATCACACCCACGCAAGTAGTATATAGGGCCCACACAGGCACGCCCCGCCCCTTTTCAGACCTCGTCCTATGCATAAAAAACGCGCTAATCGTTTTCGGGAACATACTTATAAAAAAAAGATCAAAGGGTTTTGTGTAACCTGAGAGAAATCGGGAACATACTTATAAAAAACGTGATTGATGGCCTGTCACTTTTGATTGATGCCCTTGAGGTGCCGCCCCCTAACGATCATCCCAGTGACTATTTTAGCCCTAGCGGTCAACGTATAAACTAATTGCTTACGTATAATTATAATTATAATTAATTAATTAATTAATTAATTAATTAATTAATTAAGTAATTCATAATTAATTAATTAATTATATATATATATATATAGGCCTGTCACTTTTTGATTGATGACCCTTCCCTTGAGGTGTCACCACCTAGCGGTTATCCCAGTGACTAATTCCCTAGCGATCAACGTAGGACCTACCGTTGTGCTTACGTAAGTACTTATATAGCGTCCCTAGCGACCGTTGTATATATATATATATATATATATACACGTAATAGGCCTTTATATAACCACAACGGTTATAGCTAAAACCACTGTGGTTATAACGGCGCTCTAAACCCATTGTGCGAGAATAACACCGCTGTACCCTATGTAGCAGCAGCCAGCAGCGCTGGCCTATGATCTGGCGGCCTAGTCGCCTTGCCACGACGTCTTACGCACACTGAGCTCCACCTTCGTGCCAGTTAATTCCAGCACGATATATATATATATATATTTTATATATATATATATATATGCTTATGTAAGCCCGTATATAACCACAACGGTTATAGCGGCGCTGCGCTCTAAACCCATTGTGTGAAAATAACCCCGCTGTACCCTATGTAGCAGCAGCGGCGTGCGCTCGCAGCAGCAGCAGCAGCAGCAGCAGCCATGACCTATGATCCGGCGGCCTAGTTTCTAAATATAACCATGCGGCTAGCCGGCTCTGTAACGGCGTTAATTTCAGCCGTGGCGCTATCAAAACGAAACGAATCCCATGCATGCGTTTAGCATTTAAAAGCTGTACTCAGCGGCCTGTTAAAGCAGGATGGTTATATGCGGTGGATAGACGAATGGACGCAAAATGGTGTAAGTTATGTTTTATTAATAGAAGTCACGGTGGCGTGAGCCAGGCGGCCAGGTCTGCGTAATGTTTGCTTGAGAGCCTCGTCCCCCCAATTGGCTCAGGTGCCGTAGCCGAGCGGCGCGTGAGTTGTCCCCGTCAAACTGCCGTTGTAGCATTGTTGAGCGACCGGCTGGAATTAACGGCAAGTTTTCACACGACATACAGGTTTGTTGTAGAGTGTTGTGTGTAGGCAGGTGTATTTCCTTTCCACGTCGAGGCAGGTGGATTCTGTGAAATAATGCATATGAATAATGAGGAGTTTCCCAAGAACTAAATCACTGTTATTAATATAAAAGTAAATAATAAAGAATAGTTTAATACAAGAATAGCATATAAATAATATAAAAGTAATTAATATAAAACTTACCGATAGGATAAAAGACGAAATACCGCTGTACTAAATAAAATAAATAAAATAAAACTTACCGCTGTTCTTTGCATATGAATAATGGAGGAGAACTAAATCACTGTTATTAATATAAGAGGAGAACTAAATCAATAATTAATCAAGAATAGTAATTAATAAAGAATAGCATATTATTAATATAAAAGTAATTAATAAAGAATATAAAACTTACGGATAGGATAAAAGACGACTTAACGCTCTACTAAATAAATAAAATAAAATAAAACTTACCGCTGATCTTTCGTGGAAGGTTGCTCAGACGTTGTGCTGGCGGTAGCCATGATTGAATGAAAATGAGCAACGACCGTTGCATGCATGCATTATTTCCTAAAGTCATTTATGCGTTAAGCGCGCATGCGCGAAAATGACGTAAAAACAATGAATGCAAGAGATCGAAATAGCAATAAACGAAAATATAAATGCATGAAATGATGCGTTGTATAATATTATTTAGGGATCGGGCCTTTTGTGGTGTATAAATAATAGAGAAATTCGATGTAAAAAGTCACATTTGTGAAAACGGATGTACTAAAGAGAACGCTGATTTTTTTCCTGCAGCAGAAACCGAATGCTGACACAAAACAGCTGCGGCGCGTGATGTTATGCGTTAAGTGCGCATGCGCGAAAGCGACGTAAAAACAATGAATGCAAAGAGTTCGAAATAGCAATAAACGGAAATTTAAATACATGAAATGAAGCGTTGTATACGCTTAGCGAGGGATCGGGCATCTTGTGGTGAATTAATAATAGAGACATTCGATGTAAAAGTCACATTTGACAATGAATGTACTAAAGTGACCGCTAATTTTTTTCCTCCTGAAGCGGATAACTAGAAACCGAATGGTGACGCATAAACAGCTGTGGCGTTAATCGGGGGATCGCATATCACGATCGGAATGTGAAGCTAGAACAATGCCATTTCAAAAACGATACACGAACTATAAAAGCATGAATTGAAGCGTTGTTTAGGATCAGTGGGAAATAGGGATCTGTGTAGTGCCATTATATTATAGAAAATCGATGTAAATAACGTTTGTGAACGAAAAGCACTACATGACCGTTCATTTTTTTTCCGAAAGCAAAGACATCCGAGACTAGTCAGTTATGCGTTAGGCGAACTGTTGTAATAGAACCGTTAATTACATAATGGCATGGTGCTCAGCTTACGAAGCGAACTTATTTAAAGCATGACATTTTCTTCTGTAGGAGGTTCGTCGCGTACTGCTGGACATGTTAGCGAACAACGAGAGGATGCGTGCAAGGTATGCGGAGGTTGCCTTGTTCGTACAAACACTGCTGGACGGGGAAGTGGCGGATAGTGAGACGAAAGATGCCGTGCTGATGGAACGAGTTGCTAAAAAAAAGGGCGGACTAATCATAATAATGTGTGTTTGTAGGCGGCACGACAGCGCACCAGGCGTGAATGTATGTGCGAGTTCCTAGATGCTGACGGTGGTCGTAAAGATTAGTAGGATCTGCTTTGTGCTGTAGGGGTGCGTGCGTAGCGATAACGAGTTGGACGTTATCATCGAGGAGGCGCTAGGCGTACCACACATCGAACCGCCGACGTACGAGAGTCTGTACACGGTGTCGCCAACACCGCCGGAAGTGATACAACGTCAAGTCATCGCGACGGGTCGGGGTCAGTTGGCCTTCCGCTATGAGCGGCACGCGATGTCCCTCCTCGCCGAACACCTCAGTGAGATGATTCTGGAGAGGGCGCGCGATCGATGCGGCGCTGTATCTGGTCCAGTTCGTTTCGGACTGGCTGCTAGGCACGGACTGGCGCGACTACATCAACCGCGCTCTGCTGGAGTCGACCGTCCATACGTACATTCAGCGCAGGAGCGGACTCGAATAGAACATTATGCTTGCTTTGTTTGCTATAACATTGGTTAAAAATAAAAGCCGTTGTTTTGAATGTTGTACTACGATGGCGACGCTTAATAAAACGTTGAAAATGTACTTTCCGTTCGACAGTCCCACACAGCTCCCTGAAAGTGCCACACAATTTCCTGACAGTCCCACACAGCTCCTTGACAGTCACACACAGCTCCCCGGCAGTACGTCTAGCTTGTTACATGTTTGCCTTCCGTACATGGTCTAGCTTTTTACACGTCTGCCTTCCATACATGTACTAGCTTTTTACTTATTTGCTATCCATACATGGTCTAGCTTGTTACATGTTTGCCTTCCATACACGGACTAGCTTGTTACATGTTTACCTTCCATACACGGTCTGGCTTGTTACATGTCTGCCTTCCATACATGGTCTAGCTTGTTACATGTCTGCCTTTCATACATGGTCTAGCCTGTTACATGTCTGCCTTCCGTACATGGACTAGCTTGTTACATGTTGGCCTTCCGTACATGGTCTAGCTTGTTACATGTTTGCCTTACGTACATGGACTAGCTTGTTACATGTGTGCCTTACGTACATGGACTAACTTGTTACATGTTTGCCTTCCATACACGGACTAGCTTGTTACATGTTTGCCTTACATACATGGACTAGCTTGTTACATGTTTGCCTTCCATACATGGTCTAGCTTGTTACAGGTCTGCCTTTCATACATGGTCTAGCTTGATACATGTTTCCCTTCCGTACATGGACTAGCTTGTTACATGTTTGCCTTCCATACACGGACTAGCTTGTTACATGTTTGCCTTCCATACACGGACTAGCTTGTTACATGTTTGCCTTCCATACATAGACTAGCTTGTTACATGTTTGCCTTCCGTACATGGTCTGGCTTGTTACATGTCTGTCTTCCATACATGGTCTAGCTTGCTACAGGTTTCCCTTCCATACATGGTCTAACTTGTGACATGTTTGCCTTCCATACATGGTCTAGCTTGTTACATGTTTGCCTTCCATACACGGACTAGCTTGTTACATATTTGCATTCCATACATGATCTAGCTTGTTACATGTCTACCTTCCATATATGGTCTAGCTTGTTACATGTCTGCCTTCCGTACATGGACTAGGTTGTTACACCTCCCTGACAGTCCCACACAGCTTCCGACAGTCACACGCAGTTCCCTGACAGTCCCACACAGTTACCCGACAGTCACACAAAACTCCCGACAGTCCCACACAGCTCCATAACAGTATTACACAGCTTCCTGACAGTCCCACACAGTTCCTGGCAGTCCCACACAGCTCCATGACATTTATTTTATTTAGGTCTTATTATTTAGCAATAGACCGATAAGTTGCCTTTTACACGAGTCCTATTAATTATCTTTATTAACTAATAAGAACCTCATTAGTCATGTTTTGATTTAATTTGAGAACCTCCTCATTAGTCACAGCGATAGAGCGGTAGGTTCTGGCAGTCCCACACAGCTCCATGACAGTCCCACACAGTTCCCGACAGTCCCACACAGCTTCCCGACAGTCTCACACAGCTTCCGACAGTCACACGCAGTTCCCTGACAGTCCCACACAGTTACCCGACAGTCACACAAAACTCCCGACAGTCCCACACAGCTCCATAACAGTATTACACAGCTTCCTGACAGTCCCACACAGTTCCTGGCAGTCCCACACAGCTCCATGACATTTATTTTATTTAGGTCTTATTATTTAGCAATAGACCGGTAAATTGCCTTTTACACGAGTCCTATTAATTATCTTTATTAATTAATAAGAACCTCATTAGTCATGTTTTGATTTAATTTGGGAACCTCCTCATTAGTCACAGCGATAGAGCGGTAGGTTCTGGCAGTCCCACACAGCTCCATGAGAGTCCCACACACTTCCCGACAGTCCCACACAGCTTCCCGACAGTCCCACACAGCTCCCTGGCTACATGTCTCCCTTCCATACATGGTCTAACTTGTGACATGTTTGCCTTCCATACACGGACTAGGTTGTTACATATTTGCCTTCCATACATGAACTAGCTTGTTACATGTCTGCCTTCCATATATGGTCTAGCTTGTTACATGTTTGCCTTTCATACATGGTCTAGCCTGTTACATGTCTGCCTTCCGTACATGGACTAAGTTGTTACAGCTCCCTGACAGTCCCACACAGTTCCCTGACAGTCCCACACAGTTACCCGACAGTCACACAAAACTCCTGACAGTCCCACACAGCTCCATAACAGTATAACACAGCTTCCTGACAGTCCCACACAGTTCCTCGCAGTCCCACACAGCTCCATGACAGTCACACACAGCTCCCTGACAGTCACACACAGCTCCCCGGCAGTACCACACAATTCCCTGACAGTCCCACACAGCTCTCTGACAGTCCGACACAGCTCCTGACAGTCCCACACAGTTCCCTTACAGTCCCACACAACTCTTGACAGTCAAACACAGCTCCCTGACAGTCCCACACAGCTCCCTGACAGTCACACGCAGTTCCCTGACAGTCCCACACAGTTACCCGACAGTCACACAAAACTCCTGACAGTCCCACACAGTTCCCTTACAGTCACACACAGCTCCCTGACAGTACCACACAGTTCGTTCCCTGTCAGTCCCACACAGCTCCCTGACAGTCCCACACAACTCCCTGACAGTCTCACACCTCCGCCTGACAGTCCCCCACAGCTCCATAACAGTATTACACATCTTCCTGGCAATCCCACACAGTTCCTGGCAGTCCCACACAGCTCCATGACAGTCCCACGCAGTTCCCGATAAAAGTATGTTTTTATTACCCTACATACCTACATACATACATAGAGAACCCCCCGCCACCCCCCTACGAGTTAGACGAGTTAGTTAGTTAGTTAGTTATACGAGTTAGACGAGTATCGGCGCCGTGGTGCGACGGCTCCTACATACCTACATACATACATACATACATACAGAACCCCTGTATGGGACTGACGAGGAACTGCGTGGTACTGTCAGGGAGCTGTGTGAGACTGTCAGGGAGCTGTGTGGCACTGTCAGTCAGGAGTTTGTGTGTCTGTCGGGTAACTGTGTGGGACTGTCAGGGAGCTGTGTGTGACTGCCGGGCGCTGTGTGGGACTGTCATGGAGCTGTGTGGGACTGTCAGGGATTGTCAGGGAACTGCCGGGGAGCTGTGTGTGACTGTCAGGGAGCTGTGTGGGACTGTCAGGGAATTGTGTGGTACTTTCAGGGAGCTGTGTGGGACTGTCGGGAAGCTGTGTGGGACTGTCAGGGAGCTGTGTGGGACTGTCAGAGAATTGTGTGGGACTGTCGGGTAACTGTGTGGGACTGTCAGGGAGCTGTGTGGGACTGACGGGGAGCTGTGTGAGACTGTCAGGGAGCTGTGTGGGACTGACCGGAACTGTGTGGGACTGTCAGGGAATTGTGTGGTACTTTCAGGGAGCTGTGTGAGACTGTCGGGGAGCTGTGTGGGACTGACCGGAACTGTGTGGGACTGTCAGGGAATTGTGTGGTACTTTCAGGGAGCTGTGTGGGACTGTCGGGAAGCTGTGTGGGACTGTCGGGAACTGTGTGGGACTGTCATGGAGCTGTGTGGGACTGTCGGGTAACTGTGTAATACTGTTATGGAGCTGTGTGGGACTGTCAGGAGTTTTGTGTGACTGTCGGGTAACTGTGTGGGACTGTCAGGGAACTGCGTGTGACTGTCAGGGAGCTGTGTGGGACTGTCAGGGAGCTGTGTGGGACTGACCGGAACTGTGTGGGACTGTCAGGGAGCTGTGTTTGACTGTCAAGAGTTGTGTGGGACTGTCAGGGAATTGTGTGGTACTGCCGGGGAGCTGTGTGTGACTGTCAGGGAGCTGTGTGGGACTGTCAGGGAATTGTGTGATACTTTCAGGGAGCTGTGTGGGACTGTCGGGAAGCTGTGTGTGACTGTCGGGGAACTGTGTGGGACTGTCATGGAGCTGTGTGGGACTGCCAGGAACTGTGTGGGACTGTCAGGAAGCTGTGTTATACTGTTATGGAGCTGTGTGGGACTGTCAGGAGTTTTGTGTGACTGTCGGGTAACTGTGTGGGACTGTCAGGGAACTGTGTGGGACTGTCATGTACGGAAGGCAGACATGTAACAGGCTAGACCATGTATGAAAGGCAAACATGTAACAAGCTAGACCATATATGGAAGGCAGACATGTAACAAGCTAGTTCATGTATGGAAGGAAAATATGTAACAACCTAGTCCGTGTATGGAAGGCAAACATGTAACAAGTTAGTCCATGTACGTAAGGCAAACATGTAACAAGCTTGATCGTGTATGGAAGGCACACATGTAACAAGCTAGTCCATGTACGTAAGGCAAACATGTAACAAGCTAGACCATGTACGGAAGGCCAACATGTAACAAGCTAGTCCATGTACGGAAGGCAGACATGTAACAGGCTAGACCATGTATAAAAGGCATACATGTAACAAGCTAGACCATGTATGGAAGGCAGACATGTAACAAGCCAGACCGTGTATGGAAGGTAAACATGTAACAAGCCATTCTGTGTATGGAAGGCAAACATGTAACAAGCTAGACCATGTATGGATAGCAAATAAGTAAAAAGCTAGTACATGTATGGAAGGCAGACGTGTAACAAGCTAGACCATGTACGGAAGGCAAACATGTAACAAGCTAGACGTACTGCCGGGGAGCTGTGTGTGACTGTCAAGGAGCTGTGTGGGACTGTCAGGAAATTGTGTGGCACTTTCAGGGAGCTGTGTGGGACTGTCGAACGGAAAGTACATTTTCAACGTTTTATTAAGCGTCGCCATCGTAGTACAACATTCAAAACAACGGCTTTTATTTTTAACCAATGTCATAGCAAACAAAGCAAGCATAATGTTCTATTCGAGTCCGCTCCTGCGCTGAATGTACGTATGGACGGTCGACTCCAGCAGAGCGCGGTTGATGTAGTCGCGCCAGTCCGTGCCTAGCAGCAAGTCCGAAACGAACTGGACAAGATACAGCGCCGCATCGATCGCGCGCCCTCTCCAGAATCATCTCACTGAGGTGTTCGGCGAGGAGGGACATCGCGTGCCGCTCATAGCGGAAGGCCAACTGACCCCGACCCGTCGCGATGACTTGACGTTGTATCACTTCCGGCGGTATTGGCGACACCGTGTACAGACTCTCGTACGTCGGCGGTTCGATGTGTGGTACGCCTAGCGCCTCCTCGATGATAACGTCCAACTCGTTATCGCTACGCACGCACCCCTACAGCACAAAGCAGATCCTACTAATCTTTACGACCACCGTCAGCATCTAGGAACTCGCACATACATTCACGCCTGGTGCGCTGTCGTGCCGCCTACAAACACACATTATTATGATTAGTCCGCCCTTTTTTTTAGCAACTCGGGCCATCAGCACAGCATCTTTCGTCTCACTATCCGCCACTTCCCCGTCCAGCAGTGTTTGTACGAACAAGGCAACCTCCGCATACCTTGCACGCATCCTCTCGTTGTTCGCTAACATGTCCAGAAGTACGCGACGCACCTCCTACAGAAGAAAATGTCATGCTTTAAATAAGTTCGCTTCGTAAGCTGAGCACCATGCCATTATGTAATTTACGGTTCTATTACAACAGTTCGCCTAACGCATAACTGACTAGTCTCGGATGTCTTTGCTTTCGGAAAAAAAAATGAACGGTCATGTAGTGCTTTTCGTTCACAAACGTTATTTACATCGATTTTCTATAATATAATGGCACTACACAGATCCCTATTTCCCACTGATCCTAAACAACGCTTCAATTCATGCTTTTATAGTTCGTGTAGCGTTTTTGAAATGGCATTGTTCTAGCTTCACATTCCGATCGTGATATGCGATCCCCCGATTAACGCCACAGCTGTTTATGCGTCACCATTCGGTTTCTAGTTATCCGCTTCAGGAGGAAAAAAATTAGCGGTCACTTTAGTACATTCATTGTCAAATGTGACTTTTACATCGAATGTCTCTATTATTAATTCACCACAAGATGCCCGATTCCTCGCTAAGCGTATACAACGTTTCATTTCATGTATTTAAATTTCCGTTTATTGCTATTTCGAACTCTTTGCATTCATTGTTTTTACGTCGCTTTCGCGCATGCGCACTTAACGCATAACATCACGCGCCGCAGCTGTTTTGTGTCAGCATTTGGTTTCTGCTGCAGGAAAAAAATCAGCGTTCTCTTTAGTACATCCGTTTTCACAAATGTGACTTTTTACATCGAATTTCTCTATTATTTATACACCACAAAAGGCCCGATCCCTAAATAATATTATACAACGCATCATTTCATGCATTTATATTTTCGTTTATTGCTATTTCGATCTCTTGCATTCATTGTTTTTACGTCATTTTCGCGCATGCGCGCTTAACGCATAAATGACTTTAGGAAATAATGCATGCATGCAACGGTCGTTGCTCATTTTCATTCAATCATGGCTACCGCCAGCACAACGTCTGAGCAACCTTCCACGAAAGATCAGCGGTAAGTTTTATTTTATTTTATTTATTTAGTAGAGCGTTAAGTCGTCTTTTATCCTATCCGTAAGTTTTATATTCTTTATTAGTTACTTTTATATTAATAATATGCTATTCTTTATTAATTACTATTCTTGATTAATTATTGATTTAGTTCTCCTCTTATATTAATAACAGTGATTTAGTTCTCCTCCATTATTCATATGCAAAGAACAGCGGTAAGTTTTATTTTATTTATTTTATTTAGTACAGCGGTATTTCGTCTTTTATCCTATCGGTAAGTTTTATATTAATTACTTTTATATTATTTATATGCTATTCTTGTATTACACTATTCTTTATTATTTACTTTTATATTAATAACAGTGATTTAGTTCTTGGGAAACTCCTCATTATTCATATGCATTATTTCACAGAATCCACCTGCCTCGACGTGGAAAGGAAATACACCTGCCTACACAAAACACTCTACAACAAACCTGTATGTCGTGTGAAAACTTGCCGTTAATTCCAGCCGGTCGCTCAACAATGCTACAACGGCAGTTTGACGGGGACAACTCACGCGCCGCTCGGCTACGGCACCTGAGCCAATTGGGGGGACGAGGCTCTCAAGCAAACATTACGCAGACCTGGCCGCCTGGCTCACGCCACCGTGACTTCTATTAATAAAACATAACTTACACCATTTTGCGTCCATTCGTCTATCCACCGCATATAACCATCCTGCTTTAACAGGCCGCTGAGTACAGCTTTTAAATGCTAAACGCATGCATGGGATTCGTTTCGTTTTGATAGCGCCACGGCTGAAATTAACGCCGTTACAGAGCCGGCTAGCCGCATGGTTATATTTAGAAACTAGGCCGCCGGATCATAGGTCATGGCTGCTGCTGCTGCTGCTGCTGCTGCGAGCGCACGCCGCTGCTGCTACATAGGGTACAGCGGGGTTATTTTCACACAATGGGTTTAGAGCGCAGCGCCGCTATAACCGTTGTGGTTATATACGGGCTTACATAAGCATATATATATATATATATAAAATATATATATATATATATCGTGCTGGAATTAACTGGCACGAAGGTGGAGCTCAGTGTGCGTAAGACGTCGTGGCAAGGCGACTAGGCCGCCAGATCATAGGCCAGCGCTGCTGGCTGCTGCTACATAGGGTACAGCGGTGTTATTCTCACACAATGGGTTTAGAGCGCCGTTATAACCACAGTGGTTTTAGCTATAACCGTTGTGGTTATATAAAGGCCTATTACGTATATATATATATATATACAACGGTCGATAGGGACGCTATATAAGTGCTTACGTAAGCACAACGGTAGGTCCTACGTTGATCGCTAGGGAATTAGTCACTGGGATAACCGCTAGGTGGTGACACCTCAAGGGAAGGGTCATCAATCAAAAAGTGACAGGCCTATATATATATATATATATAATTAATTAATTAATTATTAATTAATTAATTAATAATTAATTAATTAATTAATTAATTATAATTATAATTATACGTAAGCAATTAGTTCCTACGTTGACCGTTAGGGCTAAAATAGTCACTGGGATGATCGTTAGGGGGCGGCACCTCAAGGGCATCAATCAAAAGTGACAGGCCATCAATCACGTTTTTTATAAGTATGTTCCCGATTTCTCTCAGGTTACACAAAACCCTTTGATCTTTTTTTATAACTATGTTCCCGAAAACGATTAGCGCGTTTTTTATGCATAGGACGAGGTCTGAAAAGGGGCGGGGCGTGGCTGTGTGGGCCCTATATACTACTCACGCACACATGCGGACACTCACAAACCTACATATAAATTATGTTTACATAATTATATGGTGCAAGGCCAAAACAGAATGTTTACATCAATGCATGCTATTTGGCTATGCTTATACTCTCACACACACTTTACTAACTTTGCATACATGACATGCACGTACTCACTCACGTCCGCATGCTTTTGTTGGTATACCTGCCACTTCTAAAACATGTCAGATTTTGTTGATATCCACATAATGGAAACCAAGTATATTCTCCAACCTGTGTGTAGCAGGATTCCCAAGCTGGTTCAATGTGGTGTATGACAACGAGCCAGATATATTGTGTACACGTATATACGCTGGATGACGATTTGAAAGCTTTTCCGATAGGTTAGATGCTTAGTTAATTAACTTAATTTTATGTAGAATTCTTGTTGTAAATGTTATTTGAAGGAAATACATAAAATAACAAATTGTATTTAAGACTTTTATATTATATACTATTATTTTTTTCACATTTACTTCAGATAAACAAAAACTGTCACACAAATTTATTCAATGGCCTTTACATAATTGTTCATAACTTCGCCAATTTTTTTACACTGAGCTGGACCAGTTGCTCGTTCGAATTTCCATGGACAGGGAAGTTGCATAGATTGGCGTACCTCTTCGTTGGCCATGTTCGCGTATCGCTGGCACCATGTGTTGTTGTCTGTATTCGTACAGAGATGCAGAGACGGCATTGTGTAAAACAAGTTTTATTTTAACAACATGGCGTGGTCATCACCCAAAGCATCATGGGACCTTACTCAGCGTTCTACCGAATCGTCCCATATGATAAAGTCCACCGTGGGGTAAATCTACAATTTTTTACAGTTTTGTGACGGCCTCTCTGTTAATTATTGGTAAACTTCGTAGACACGCAGGTAATTGACGCCCAACACAATTAACCGTTGGATGAAGTATATTGTTGAACTCAGAACTCAGAACTCAGAATCAATTTATTTGACCTATACATACGATACTTATACAATGAATAACGTAAGTAATAGATAAGGTCGGGAGACTCCCATTAAGACATATAATATCGCTAGCACAGGAGCCACCCCATAAATATATATTTAAAAAATTTACACAAATCAGAATAGCATAATTTTTGTATGCCTTGTTTTACAGTTGATAATTACTCAGTGTATCAACATACATACATAATACAAGGACTGATTATATGTACTCTTGTACAAATTGACGTACATATGGATATTTAGGTATACATTTCAATACGTATCATGAATTACAAATAAAATTCATCATATGTTTATTGATTAGCGGCAAGTATCTCCAAAGACCAATCGGCCGTCGCAGCATTTCCAGAAATTGTCGTTGTATGCCAAGGTCCAGCAACACCCGTTACTACTGCCTTTATGCCGTATCGCTATGAGGCTACACCTGAATCTATTGCTGTCGTATGCCCTGGTACAGCAACATGCGACGACACTGCTTTTATCCCGAAGAGTATCGTAGCAGCACATGTGGTCGTTGGTATTGTACGCTGTTGTATCGCAGCAAGCGTCCTTTCTGGTCTTTCGATGAACGGTTTCACCGCAGCAAGTATACCGGTTTCTGTTGTAGGCCCTGGTTCCGCAGCACGTCGTATTTGAATCTGTCAGTTGAAGCATGTTGTAGCAGCAGATGAAGTATTCTGGGCTTTAATTGCCGCAGCCTGTGAAACAAGCAACGAAAACTTGCTATTTCGCTTTTCGCGTAAACACACATAAATCTGCACACGCACTAACACACACACGCGCGCGCACACACGCACACAGATACATACCACACAGTGTACTTCACAGAGACGTCGAGATGGTGTTCAATTGTATAGGTCTACCAGGGAGTGAAGTATAAGCGTGTAAAGAGCCGTCCTGAGGACTGGATATTGCGCTATATAAGACCTTACTTTTGTCTATATTCACAGTATGAACAATATGATGTAAACCTTTAATTAAAACAATTAAATACAGTATTCCCCCATTTTGTCTGCAAAGGTGCTTTGACCGTATAAGAGGGGTGGACGCTCTACATAGGACTCGTAGTCAGCATCCTGTGTTTCACACAGTACATCATATATCATAGCATAGGAATTCATGGAAGACGACGCATGTGCGTTTGGCAATTTTCATAATAATCATCAGATGAACCGACGTTTGACCATCCGATATTTGTTGTACGACTGCCCCGTGTTGACGTAGTAAGAATCAGCAGTAATGTCAGCGCGACGTCCTACTGAAACCTGAAGTTATTTCCGTTATTGTTGTATTGCACGAGAATCTCCGTTAGGCACCACTGGCGCCACGTTTTCATTTGGGAAAGTTCGAAATATCAACTAATTTTATACTTTCATGTCGGCTGAATTAATGTTTCTATAGCAAGATTGTTAACGTAATGGTTACCTGTTTGTCTGGGCCCCGGAACGAAACAAGACTCGCTTTCGTCAAATAAGACAATGATGGTGGAGATGCAGAAAAGCACAACGCACGTCAGAGGGCGTCTCCTGTGAAACCAATATGACCAATATGTTCGATTATTATGTTATTGTTATTACTACTAATAGTATTATTAGTTGTTGTTATGTAGTTGTAGTAGTATATGTAGTAGTAGTAATAGTAGTAGTAGTAGTAGTAGTAGTAGTAGTAGAAGTAGTTGTTGTAATAATTGCAGTAGTAGTAGTTGTAGTAGTAATAATAGTAGCAGTAGTAGCAGCAGCAGAAGCAGCAGCAGTATTGTGTTGTATGTCAAACGTGTTGTCCACTGCTTATTATAAGCCATTAAATAGTACTACATTATGATCCGTTGGACTAGAAGGGATGTACGCTTGTTATCTTGTTATTTAAATAATACATCTCATGAGTAACAAAATATCATGAAGAAGCCACAGGCGGGGGAACGAAGTTAATATTGGGTGAGCGGAAAGCTACCAACATTGCTCATCCTGGAGTAGGTCTAAATACCAGACTTGACGCAAAGATTTACTCAACGTCACGCTTGAAGGCCAAGAGAAAAACAACAACACTTCACGTGTGCGTGGCCCTATATGCTGATGATGCTCCCATTCCGACGAACAATTACAACTAATCTTGAACCTTTGGCCTAAAAATCAACATCAAAACGACTGTCACCATGAGCCGTGGGAATCAAGAAACCAAAATCACTGTAAATGGTGAACCCATAGAAACTGTGGAGAATTTCTCCTACTTAGGCCCTATAATGTCTAAAAACTTTACACGTGACAAAGAATTGAACACAAGACTTGGCAAAGCAGCAACATCCTTTGGAAGACTCACGAATCGTGTCTGGTCCAACAAGAGCCTAACGTTTCAAACTAAGCTGAGAGTGTACCATGCTTGTTTTGTCAGTATTTTATTGTATGGTTCAGAGACATGGACAACGTACCGCAAACAAGAACGGAAACTCAACAGTTTTCATCTTCGTTGACTGCGAACAATCTTTGGCATAAAATGGCACGATAGAATTACTAATCTTGAGATGCTGCAGCGCTGCAAGTCAACGCCACTGAGCAACATCCTCAAACACAGTCGCCTACGATGGCTTGGATAGGTACAGCGTATGCCCAGTGACCACCTCCCAAAGACCATCTTCTACGAGGTGTTGACTGAGGGCAAACGTCCAGTAGGCAGACCCAAATTAAGATTAGATTCAAAGATACGGTCAAGAGATATCTAAAAGAGTACGGCATCGACACTCTACGCTGGCAGACTTTTGCTGAGGACAGAGTCATCTGGCGAGCCTGTCTCACTGGTGGTTTAGTAAATGACATCGAAGCATACCAGATAAACCATAAAACCAAGTGTGCGAGACGTCATGCCAGAAATCCAAGTCAACAAGCATTGTCTCTCGAGATAGAAGCTGGTCTCTACTACTGAAAGCCGGAGCTTCAGCATCACACCGCGCTGTCGGGGGGGGGGGGGGGGGGGGGTGCGTGTTGTTGATTAATTTTTTTGCGGCGACGTTCAACATTTTTGAATATCACCAGTAACACCTCCAATTGTACCCTCTTGATGTTCGCCAAACACCTCGAGGCTGTCAGAATAAGAAAACCTCGATTTGCACCCGCCCACCTTCAGGCTCGCCAAAAACTCACATTCAGGCCCAGAATTACGGGGTAGCAGAACCATGTCTGCCCCCAGCAAAATTCCTGGGGGGCATCTGCCCATATTGCACCCTATTCCCGCGCCTATGGACGAAGCACTCCATGCTTACTCTTATATGTTGATTCAATGCTAATTCACAAATCATACTGACACGACCCGGAAAAGTGGAAATGGAGTACTTCAATCCGATTGGCGTCATGACCACACAAAAACTAGAATACAAGCTATATGTTTGGTTTATTAATGTGTGGTGTTCAGCACTATTGTACAGTATTGTTCTACTGTGAAGCAGTTAAATGGATAGAGATTAATGTGATGTATTATCCATGTATATTGAATATGTATGAAGGTAAATTTGTTAAATATCATGTGATGTCGACGACGAAACCGAATTGGCTTTTTTTACTTATTGTTCAATGTTTTGTCTCGGGCCTCGTCAAAATGAAACATATCGATAGGATATTTCTTCTCTATTATTCCTTCTCATCATTTCGGATATTCTAATATGTAATGTTGCATTGTAGTTCAAGTTCTAAGAATATTTATAAGAGCATTGAACAATATCCAATTATGACAACACAGCCACTCATAGACCCCATAGGCCTGAATTTAAGTCCAATTTTCAGAATGAGACCACCTGATTTGAGATGTTGCCCTCCGAATTATTGTTCAGGAAAGCTTGAAGTTTAAAAAACAACAGGGCAACCCAAAATAGCTCGAACTGTCCATCTCGACCCCCGTGCTCCCTGATTATATAGGCATGTTAATATGTTATTCGATTATTACCTAATGTATAGGTGGTCGTATTGATGTAACTAGTGTCCGATGGATATATATATATATATATATATATATATATACAGATATATATATATATTTGTAGTTATAGTCGTGAGATTAAATCGAAAACCTTATAGAGGCGAAATACACGTCTAGAATATTTGAAATACTTGCATTTTAAGTTTTTTATATGTTTGATGTAATATATGTGCGTTTGCAATGTTTTGCTATAAAATTAGGGATTACGCTTAACGGTGTTCAATCGTCGTAGTTTTCATTAGCGTTTTTACAAATGGAGATGATAATTAGTATTAGCGCGGAAATTTAGATATGTATAAATCATACGCCCCCATGGACGTCTTGCCCCACGTGAGATGGTCAATACTTAATCGTGAATAGGTGATACTTAAAGTTTCTGAAGAGTGCATATAATGCAGATGCTGACAAGTGGGTGGTTATCAATTACGAAAGAAGAACCACATGACAGCAATATTCGGATCTGACATCCTGCAATACGCCACATCAGATACCGAATCATCGACAGCTTTGCCGACCGCCGCTTCGTACATAAGCTTACGTTCTATCGCCAGATCACCAACAACCTTTCTACTTGTCGCAGGATCATCTATAACCTTGCCACCGCACACCAGTCCAGAGTGACCTCATGTCCCTCACACGTGAGCGTCTTGTCCCCAGGCAGGGGGCAAAGCGCCCCCTTAGAACAACAGTTTAATTAATGATTATTAAAGGTATTTTTTAGTCAAATATAATTCATTGTTTGGTAATTTATAGCTTGAACACACGGCAATCATATGACAGCATCACGACGTCAAAAATGTCAAGATCATGAATAACTATGCCCACTCTCCCTTAATGTTGGCACCATGCCTCGCCCTACCTTAGTAGTAATATAAGTTACGAATAGTTCACCTTTAGTAGCCATGCAATTAATACCAGTATATATAATTCAGTCTAGTTGGTATTTTTTCAAACATTTTCGGAAAGTAATTATTATGTAATTATATAAGACAGTACGTATCTTAATTCTGTCCTTCTGTATAGTGATCACAGTCATTATTGACTATTCTATCACTGTATGGGGGATTCGCGTTGTTACATCAATATCTAACGACCCAAAGTGTATGCCGGTATGCAAATGGAGGTGCTGTCGATCGTCGTGTCAGGGTCATGCAGAGCGGGTAGGCGTGATTATTAAGCAATCATTCTTAATTTAAGGACGATGATGAATATGTTCCCGTTGTATGTCAAGGTTTTTCTTCAAGGACATGTCACGCTCAAGCAGCCAATCCCACCAAAACTTACAAGGAAGAATTCGTTCATGGTGGAATTTCAGTGTAAAGGGGTCGACGGGTTTTCGGATCTTGTACAGCGTCACATATCACTTCTGGTGACTTAGTCGGTTTTTTGTTTTCTTTTAGGTATTCATCGGCACACACGTGGCTTTATTTGGAATTGTTTCCCGTGCAAAGCCTTGCAAATCAGCTGACAAATATGTATAATTATTACTTCGTCACGGCGGGACCAGAATTTATAAAATGAAATTGTTGTAAACACGCATGGCAAACGGTAGTGCGTACCACTGAGTTTAAATTGGCAGCGTTAATTAAACGTAAAATGGTACTTATGCAACAAGCATTTCTATTACAAATAACAAATTATGCGCGGTGGCGTTCAACAGCCTCTCGCACGTCTGCTGCCGTGGCGTCGTCACCCCGGGATGTAATTGCAACTAGTTGAACTCAAGAGTTACAGTAATTACCATAACAAATAACACTGCTATGTACCGTTAGCATTTGTTAGCATAACTTTAGGGATACGTTGTAGTCATATCGATTTTGTTCACTTAATATTTTCAAACAACAGGAACTAACCTTTATTTTACGGATGTAGTTGTTCCTTACTATCACTCTATAGTCGGCAATAAACTTTGTGCACACATTTTATATTTGTGATTCCACTTAGCAAGGAGTAATTATGACAGTGCTTTGTTCAGTTTGGTGAATGATTGAACAAACGAACGAACGAGAAAAAAGAGTGAACGCACACACATATGTACGGCCTGACGGACGGAAAGACGGGTGGATGAATTATGAAGGAGCGGTGTATTCAAACAGTTCTCAATATAACATATACAAGACATACAAGGACATACTAATATATGTACATATCCGACAGCATCCAAAGTTTGATTGCGACTGCGGTAAGTATCAGGAACGTCACCGCGAAAAATCACCACTAGTGAACGTTGTTGTTGTGGAAAGATCCACACAAGTAGATTTAAATTCATACAAAAAAAAGAAAACTTTGTTGCGAAGACAGATCCGACAGCATCCAAACATCGTCAATGCCAACGTTAAATATCTCCCCAACAACAGCCCCCCCCCCCCATCTTCCGATAGTCATGTGGACAGGAGCCCATACATCGATATTTGACACAAAGTTCCACACTTGATGTTCCGCTTTCTATAAAAACGCACCCTCTTGTTATCGGAGACAATATGTTGACAAATCATTGTAAAACAGTACCTGATTAGTTTACCTATACTGTTTTCGTATTTCCCGATTGCTCGCTACATTCTAAACCATGATTTTACTTTCCTACAGCAGCTAGGTATATTGTGGAACGTCGTCCTTTTATGCAGTCGATCCTGACCTATTTCGTTGACACCTGTGGAGACACACACAACAATGGCTAGTGTCTTCCATTTGACGCCGATGACAGGAAAATACCCTATGTATGGAAAATAAAATAACCTGTCGGGTATGTTCAGTGCCAAGGTACATTTAGTGTAATGTATCATGTTGGTTCCGTTGCCTACGTGACGTAATAAAACAGTACTGGACTTTACTTAAATGGAGGTTGTCTCTTCGTTCCGTACCGACAAATATTATTATACTGTATAAACTATTATAATATTATTTGAGAGTGAGCGGCCAAACTTATTTAATCAACCATTTGTTTGTGACGTTTATATATATATATATATCTGGAGTAAACTGTTTTAGTCTGGGAGCACGGCGGTCGATATGGAAACCTCGTGCTATTTTGGTTGCCGTGTTGTGGGTCAGGAAGAGTTGCAATGCGTCGAGAACTTCCCTTATCTCGGAAGCTGCATCTCTAGGAAAGGCGACGCGGAAGTAGATGTACGAGCGAGTACAGGCAAGGTATCAGCAGTGTTCCAAAAACTACGTCCAATATGGTCCAGTAACACAATCAGAAAGGACATAAAACTACATCTTTACATGTCAATCGTAATACCAACAGCGATATATGCTTGTGAATCGTGGAAGAATACGGCGAAGATATAAAAAAACTAGACATATTACACCGAAGATGTCTTCGGTTCATATTGGGCATATCGTGGAGAGAGCACATCACCAATGAAGAAGTGATGAGGAGGGCAGGTCTGGATAGCCTGCATTACATAGTTAAGTCTCGACGACGAAGACTAGCGGGCAATATCCTACGCCTACCAAGAGAGAGAACAGCACATGTAGCAATGGAATAGGTGCCTGAAGGTGGAAACAGAAGGAGAGGAAGGCCGACTACGACCTGACGCAAGACGTTTACAGAAGATCTGGCAGAAATGGAAATCACCTGGAATGAGGGCAAATAAATTGCGAAAGACCATAGTAGATGGAAAAAGCTCGTCGCCCGATGTCTCGAAAGGAACAGGAGGAACTTAGTCTAAGTCTAAGTAAGTTGTTTTAAAAATTTCAAATCAGTTGACCTGATTTTGAAAAATGGACTTTCATTCGGGCCTATGGGGTCTCTGAATAGCCGCGTTGTCATATTTTGATATTTTTCAATGTTCTTAGAAAAGTTCGGAGATTCTGATCTACAAAGCAAAATTATGTATTGGGATATCCGATATGATGAGAGTGGATACAAAAAAATATCCTATCGATATGTTTCATTTTGAGGAGGCCTTGAAACAAAACAATAAGTCGAAAAAGCCACTTCGGTTTCGTTGTCGACATCGCGTAATATTTAACATGGTTACCTTCATACATATTAAATGTCCATGGATAATACATCACATTAATCTACACCCACTTGTATGCTGCACAGCACATCAATGTTGTAAAATTTTGCTGAACACCACACATTCATGAACCAAACATATAGCCCACCGTGTAGTTGTCTGTGTGACCGTGGCGCAGTAATTTCGCTGGGAGCAGACATATGGTTGTGCCCCCAGCCAAATTTTGGGCCTAAATGTGGGTTTTTGACGAGCATCAAGGTGAGGTGTGCAAACCGAGGTTTTCTTATACTGAAAGCCTTAAGGTGGTTTTGGCAAGCGTCAAGGAGGAGGGTCAGTTGAAGGTGTGGACGTTTCTGTTGAGCTTCACAATTTCTGTATGTCGCAGCAAAAAAATCAACAGCAATCTCCCCGATTCGTGTGATGTCATGATCTGAAGTTCCGGTTTTCTGCTCCCCCTGTATAATTTTGTTCCCGTGCCAGATGATTTTTCACGTCGCGCCGCTGCTGTCATTTTACATCCAGCTTCTCTCCGCTGTCTCTCCGATAAAATGATGACATCCGAAGACGGAGTGGGGGGGGGGGGGGGGGGTGGTTTTGGAATTATTATTACTATTTTTGGGAGGGGGGCAGACAACAATATATGTACCCTCCAATTGCACAAATTTACATTTTCACCCGCCATTGACGCTCGCCACAAAAACAAACAATCACGCTCACATTTAATGGGGCAGAACCATATGTCTGCGCCGCAGAGAAATTCCAGGGGGCAGTTGCCCCCTGTTCCCGCCTCAAAGGATACACCACATTTCGTCGAAGTCCCTTTGAGGTGCTCCAACATGTTTTATTGGTGCCCACACATATGAGCGTCTATTGAAACTCCTGTTATATTTAACTAGGTTTTTCTATGGCACTTTAAATATTAAACATTTCCAATTATTTCTAGATTTTGACGCTCGAATGTGAGAGGCTGAGCCTTTGAAGTATTCAATCCAACAAACTATATTCCTGACATCACAATTAATACTGTGACTAATAGGATGACCCGTCGAGTCTCGAACTATACCACTCCTACTTAAATCATCTAGCGCATCCTCACCTTTGACATCAATAGTAGACCGATCGGGCCACCCATTCTCTATCTCTGGCAGCCTGCTTTTCTCTAGTTCATATGAACTGATCAATTAACTTATTAATATTGATCACGGTTATAGTACTTTACATCCGTCCCCTTCCAGCAAAGATGACACGTCATGTCGTCTTAAACAAAACAGGAGATAAAGGACATAACCGTGTAAAGCATGACACAAAACACCCTGCACCAAAATAATACAATAGCAAATAAGTCATTGTCAGAAAGACCGCACATGTAAGCATGTCGGCTTCACTAACATCACGCAATAAACATCCCGTGAAACTCTAAAACAACAATTCACTAATGGTTGTACAATAACACATCATACAGTGGAAAATGCTACGGATGTTTTTGCTCTTGGAATGTTGACTGAAATATGTCGGCGTTATACAATCGAACATAAAATGATCAACCAGAGCCATAAAATTGGTTATCACAATAACTCGAAGTGTATTTTCCAGCCAGTAGCGCGTTCCGGTTTCCAATCTAGATATGACGAAAGCGTGCACAAGTGATTTAGTCGCATCTGTTGTGAGGTATCGTTTAATGCGACTAGTGTTGTGGCAATGCATATATATATATGCTGTTTAACAAATGGCACTTATGTGGTTAGTCATGTTGAGGGATGGGTCGAATCGAAGCAATGTAGCAAATGTGTATCTGTTTGTCTCGACTTGTCTTTGTAGTAGGTCTCGATGTTCATTCCGCCCCAATATGTTTCACCCGAACTCATTAATTATGTAGAAGTGAGAGTCCGCCAAGAAGCCACTGTGGTCATTTGTTCGATGACGTCTTTTGTGTGGTCAAGCTATTATGGAGTAATTACTCTGGCATATCGGAAAGCGAAGAAATAACCTCTGTCAGTAGTATACAAACGAGGCACACCCTCGCCCCGCCCCTTTTTAGACCTAAGTACGTGCATAAAAAACGTCCTTATCAAAATCGGGAACCTAGTTATAAAAAAAAGATCAAAGGGTTTTGTGTAACCTGAGTGGAATCGGGAACCTAGTTATAAAAAACGTGATTGATGGCCTGTCACTTTTAAATGACAAGCGCCATCTAGTGGTTAATACGATAATAGTAAAGCGCCATCTAGTGGTTAATACAGTGATCGCGTCCATAGTTACGTGATAACGCCATCTAGTGATTAATATAATAACAGCGTCCATAGTTACGTGATAACGCCATCTAGCGATTAATATAATAACAGCGTCCCTAGTTACGATACGGGGATATAGCAGAAACCAATGTGGTTATTTTATAGCTAAAACCACCGTGGTTACGAAGGCACTAAACCCCCGAATCCGTACGTCGGCACCTTTTTAGTTTTAGACGCGTCATCTGTGACTATAGCGTCCCTAGTTACGATACGGCTATATAGCTGAAACCACCGTGGTTATATTATAGCTAAAACCACCGTGGTTACGAAGTTAGTGCCTAGCGATCAACGTTAGGATATAACAGCGTCCCTAGTTACGTTCTTTATATAACCATACGGTTATAGCTAAAACCACCGTGGTGATAAATAAATAAATTAATTAATTAATTAATAATTAATTAATTAATTATATATATAGGCCTGTCACTTTTTGATTGATGACCCTTCCTTGAGGTGTCACCACCTAGCGGTTATCCGAGTGACTAATTCCCTAGCGATCAACGTAGGACCTACCGTTGTGCTTACGTAAGCACTTATATAGCGTCCCTAGCGACCGTTGTATATATATATACGTAATAGGCCTTTATATAACCACAACGGTTATAGCTAAAACCACTGTGGTTATAACGGCGCTCTAAACCCATTGTGTGAGAATAACACCGCTGTACCCTATGTAGCAGTAGCCAGCAGCGCTGGCCTATGATCTGGCGGCCTAGTCGCCTTGCCACGACGTCTTCCGCACACCGAGCTCCACCTTCGTGCCAGTTAATGCCAGCACGATATATATATTATATATATATATATATATGCTTATGTAAGCCCGTATATAACCACAACGGTTATAGCGGCGCTGCGCTCTAAACCCATTGTGTGAAAATAACCCCGCTGTACCCTATGTAGCAGCAGCGGCGTGCGCTCGCAGCAGCAGCAGCAGCAGCCATGACCTATGATCCGGCGGCCTAGTTTCTAAATATAACCATGCGACTAGCCGGCTCTGTAACGTCGTTAATTTCAGCCGTGGCGCTATCAAAACGAAACGAATCCCATGCATGCATTTAGCGTTTAAAAGCTGTACTCAGCGGCCTGTTAAAGCAGGATGGTTATATGCGGTGGATAGACGAATGGACGCAAAATGGTGTAAGTTATGTTTTATTAATAGAAGTCACGGTGGCGTGAGCCAGGTCTGCGTAATGTTTGCTTGAGAGCCTCGTCCCTGCCGTAGCCGAGCGGCGCGTGAGTTGTCCCCGTCAAACTGCCGTTGTAGCATTTGTTGAGCGACCGGCTGGAATTAACGGCAAGTTTTCACACGACATACAGGTTTGTTGTAGAGTGTTGTGTGTAGGCAGGTGTATTTCTTTTCCACGTCGAGGCAGGTGGATTCTGTGAAATAATGCATATGAATAATGAGGAGTTTCCCAAGAACTAAATCACTGTTATTAATATAAAAGTAAATAATAAAGAATAGTTTAATACAAGAATAGCATATAAATAATATAAAAAGTAATTAATATAAAACTTACCGATAGGATAAAAGACGAAATACCGCTGTACTAAATAAAATAAATAAAATAAAACTTACCGCTGTTCTTTGCATATGAATAATGGAGGAGAACTAAATCACTGTTATTAATATAAGAGGAGAACTAAATCAATAATTAATCAAGAATAGTAATTAATAAAGAATAGCATATTATTAATATAAAAGTAATTAATAAAGAATATAAAACTTACGGATAGGCTAAAAGACGACTTAACGCTCTACTAAATAAATAAAATAAAATAAAACTTACCGCTGATCTTTCGTGGAAGGTTGCTCAGACGTTGTGCTGGCGGTAGCCATGATTGAATGAAAATGAGCAACGACCGTTGCATGCATGCATTATTTCCTAAAGTCATTTATGCGTTAAGCGCGCATGCGCGAAAATGTTAAGAGCGCATGCGCAAAAGTGAAGTAAAACATTGAAGGCAAAGAGATCAAAATGGCAATAAACGAACGTTTAAATCATAAAATGAACCGTTGTATACGCTTAGTTAGGGATCAGGCATATTGTGGAGTATTAATAATAGAGAAATTCGATGTGAAAGTCACATTTGACAACGAACGCGCTAACGTGAACGTAGAATTTTTTTCTTGGCAATAACTAGAAACCGGATGGTGACGCAAGCCAGCTGTGGCGCGCGTGAAGCTAATGGGGGTAGCTTATCACGATCGGAATGTGAAGCTAGAACAATGCCATTTCAAAAACGATACACGAACTATAAAAGCATGAATTGAAGCGTTGTTTAGGATCAGTGGAGAGTAGGGATCTGTGTAGTGCCATTATATTATAGAAAATCGATGTAAATAACGTTTGTGAACGAAAAGCACTACATGACCGTTCATTTTTTTCTTTCCGAAAGCAAAGACATCCGAGACTAGTCAGTTATGCGTTAGGCGATTAGTAGGATCTGCTTTGTGCTGTAGGGGTGCGTGCGTAGCGATAACGAGTTGGACGTTATCATCGAGGAGGCACTAGGCGTACCACACATCGAACCGCCGACGTACGAGAGTCTGTACACGGTGTCGCCAACACCGCCGGAAGTGATACAACGTCAAGTCATCGCGACGGGTCGGGGTCAGTTGGCCTTCCGCTATGAGCGGCACGCGATGTCCCCCCCTCGCCGAACACCTCAGTGAGATGATTCTGGAGAGGGCGCGCGATCGATGCGGCGCTGTATCTGGTCCAGTTCGTTTCGGACTGGCTGCTAGGCACGGACTGGCGCGACTACATCAACCGCGCTCTGCTGGAGTCGACCGTCCATACGTACATTCAGCGCAGGAGCGGACTCGAATAGAACATTATGCTTGCTTTGTTTGCTATAACATTGGTTAAAAATAAAAGCCGTTGTTTTGAATGTTGTACTACGATGGCGACGCTTAATAAAACGTTGAAAATGTACTTTCCGTTCGACAGTCCCACACAGCTCCCCGAAAGTGCCAAACAATTTCATGACAGTCCCACACAGCTCCTTGACAGTCACACACAGCTCCCCGGCAGTACGTCTAGCTTGTTACACGTCTGCCTTCCATACATGTACTAGCTTTTTACTTATTTGCTATCCATACATGGTCTAGCTTGTTACATGTTTGCCTTCCATACACGGACTAGCTTGAAACATGTTTACCTTCCATACACGGTCTGGCTTGTTACATGTCTGCCTTCCATACATGGTCTAGCTTGTTACATGTCTGCCTTTCATACATGGTCTAGCCTGTTACATGTCTGCCTTCCGTACATGGACTAGCTTGTTACATGTTGGCCTTCCGTACATGGGCTAGCTTGTTACATGTTTGCCTTACGTACATGGACTAGCTTGTTACATGTGTGCCTTCCATACACGAACAAGCTTGTTACATGTTTGCCTTACGTACATGGACTAACTTGTTACATGTTTGCCTTCCATACACGGACTAGCTTGTTACATGTTTGCCTTACATACATGGACTAGCTTGTTACATGTTTGCCTTCCATACATGGTCTAGCTTGTTACAGGTCTGCCTTTCATACATGGTCTAGCTTGATACATGTTTCCCTTCCGTACATGGACTAGCTTGTTACATGTTTACCTTCCATACACGGACTAGCTTGTTACATGTTTACCTTCCATACACGGACTAGCTTGTTACATGTTTGCCTTCCATACACGGACTAGCTTGTTACATGTTTGCCTTCCGTACATGGTCTGGCTTGTTACATGTCTGTCTTCCATACATGGTCTAGCTTGCTACATGTTTCCCTTCCATACATGGTCTAACTTGTGACATGTTTGCCTTCCATACACGGACTAGCTTGTTACATATTTGCATTCCATACATGATCTAGCTTGTTACATGTCTACCTTCCATATATGGTCTAGCTTGTTACATGTCTGCCTTCCGTACATGGACTAGGTTCCCTGACAGTCCCACACAGCTTCCGACAGTCACACGCAGTTCCCTGACAGTCCCACACAGCTCCATGACAGTCCCACACAGTTTCCGACAGTCCCACACAGCTTCCCGACAGTCTCATACAGCTTCCGACAGTCCCACACAGCTCCATGACATTTATTTTATTTAGGTCTTATTATTTAGCAATAGACCGGTAAGTTGCCTTTTACACGAGTCCTATTAATTATCTTTATTAATTAATAAGAACCTCATTAGTCATGTTTTGATTTAATTTGGGAACCTCCTCATTAGTCACAGCGATAGAGCGGTAGGTTCTGGCAGTCCCACACAGCTCCATGACAGTCCCACACAGTTTCCGACAGTCCCACACAGCTCCATAACAGTATTACACAGCTTCCTGACAGTCCCACACAGTTCCTGGCAGTCCCACACAGCTCCCCGACAGTCACACGCAGTTCCCTGACAGTCCCACACAGCTCCCTGACAGTCCCACACAGTTTCCGACAGTCCCACACAGCTTCCCGACAGTCTCAATCAGCTTCCGACAGTCCCACACAGCTCCATGACATTTATTTTATTTAGGTCTTATTATTTAGCAATAGACCGGTAAGTTGCCTTTCACACGAGTCCTATTAATTATCTTTATTAATTAATAAGAACCTCATTAGTCATGTTTTGATTTAATTCGGGGACCTCCTCATTAGTCACAGCGATAGAGCGGTAGGTTCTGGCAGTCCCACACAGCTCCATGACAGTCCCACACCGTTTCCGACAGTCCCACACAGCTTCCCGACAGTCTCATACAGCTTCCGACAGTCACACGCAGTTCCCTGACAGTCCCACACAGTTACCCGACAGTCACACAAAACTCCCGACAGTCCCACACAGCTCCATGACAGTCCCACACAGTTCCTGGCAGTCCCACACAGCTTCCCGACAGTCCCACACAGCTCCCTGGCTACATGTCTCCCTTCCATACATGGTCTAACTTGTGACATGTTTGCCTTCCATACATGGTCTAGCTTGTTACATGTTTGCCTTCCATACACGGACTAGGTTGTTACATATTTGCCTTCCATACATGAACTAGCTTGTTACATGTATGCCTTCCATATATGGTCTAGCTTGTTACATGTTTGCCTTTCATACATGGTCTAGCCTGTTACATGTCTGCCTTCCGTACATGGACTAGGTTGTTACAGCTCCCTGACAGTCCCACACAGCTCCTGACAGTCCCACACAGTTCCATTACAGTCACACACAACTCCATAACAGTATAACACAGCTCCCTGACAGTCCCACACAGTTCCGGTCAGTCCCACACAGCTCCCTGACAGTCACACGCAGTTCCCCGACAGTCACACAAAACTCCTGACAGTCCCACACAGCTCCATAACAGTATTACACAGTTACCCGACAGTCCCACACAGCTCCATGACATTTATTTTATTTAGGTCTTATTATTTAGCAATAGACCGGTAAGTTGCCTTTTACACGAGTCCTATTAATTATCTTTATTAATTAATAAGAACCTCATTAGTCATGTTTTGATTTAATTCGGGGACATGCTCATTAGTCACAGCGATAGAGCGGTAGGTTCTGGCAGTCCCACACAGTTCCGGTCAGTCCCACACAGCTCCCCGACAGTCTCACACAGCTCCCTGAAAGTATCACACAATTCCCTGACAGTCCCACACAGTTCCCTTACAGGCACACACAGCTCCCTGTCAGTCCCACACAGCTCCCTGACAGTCCCACACAACTCCCTGACAGTCTCACACAGCTCCGCCTGATAGTCCCAAAACTCCCGACAGTCCCACACAGCTCCCTGACAGTCACACACAGCTCCCCGGCAGTACCACACAGTTCCTGGCAGTCCCACACAGCTCCATGACATTTATTTTATTTAGTTCTTATTATTTAGCAATAGACCGGTAAGTTGCCTTTCCGCTCATAGCGGAAGGCCAACTGACCCCGACCCGTCGCGATGACTTGAAGTTGTATCACTTCCGGCGGTGTTGGCGACACCGTGTACAGACTCTCGTACGTCGGCGGTTCGATGTGTGGTACGCCTAGTGCCTCCTCGATGATAACGTCCAACTCGTTATCGCTACGCACGCACCCCTACAGCACAAAGCAGATCCTACTAATCGCCTAACGCATAACTGACTAGTCTCGGATGTCTTTGCTTTCGGAAAGAAAAAAATGAACGGTCATGTAGTGCTTTTCGTTCACAAACGTTATTTACATCGATTTTCTATAATATAATGGCACTACACAGATCCCTACTCTCCACTGATCCTAAACAACGCTTCAATTCATGCTTTTATAGTTCGTGTATCGTTTTTGAAATGGCATTGTTCTAGCTTCACATTCCGATCGTGATAAGCTACCCCCATTAGCTTCACGCGCGCCACAGCTGGCTTGCGTCACCATCCGGTTTCTAGTTATTGCCAAGAAAAAAATTCTACGTTCACGTTAGCGCGTTCGTTGTCAAATGTGACTTTCACATCGAATTTCTCTATTATTAATACTCCACAATATGCCTGATCCCTAACTAAGCGTATACAACGGTTCATTTTATGATTTAAACGTTCGTTTATTGCCATTTTGATCTCTTTGCCTTCAATGTTTTACTTCACTTTTGCGCATGCGCTCTTAACATTTTCGCGCATGCGCGCTTAACGCATAAATGACTTTAGGAAATAATGCATGCATGCAACGGTCGTTGCTCATTTTCATTCAATCATGGCTACCGCCAGCACAACGTCTGAGCAACCTTCCACGAAAGATCAGCGGTAAGTTTTATTTTATTTTATTTATTTAGTAGAGCGTTAAGTCGTCTTTTAGCCTATCCGTAAGTTTTATATTCTTTATTAATTACTTTTATATTAATAATATGCTATTCTTTATTAATTACTATTCTTGATTAATTATTGATTTAGTTCTCCTCTTATATTAATAACAGTGATTTAGTTCTCCTCCATTATTCATATGCAAAGAACAGCGGTAAGTTTTATTTTATTTATTTTATTTAGTACAGCGGTATTTCGTCTTTTATCCTATCGGTAAGTTTTATATTAATTACTTTTTATATTATTTATATGCTATTCTTGTATTAAACTATTCTTTATTATTTACTTTTATATTAATAACAGTGATTTAGTTCTTGGGAAACTCCTCATTATTCATATGCATTATTTCACAGAATCCACCTGCCTCGACGTGGAAAGGAAATACACCTGCCTACACACAACACTCTACAACAAACCTGTATGTCGTGTGAAAACTTGCCGTTAATTCCAGCCGGTCGCTCAACAAATGCTACAACGGCAGTTTGACGGGGACAACTCACGCGCCGCTCGGCTACGGCAGGGACGAGGCTCTCAAGCAAACATTACGCAGACCTGGCTCACGCCACCGTGACTTCTATTAATAAAACATAACTTACACCATTTTGCGTCCATTCGTCTATCCACCGCATATAACCATCCTGCTTTAACAGGCCGCTGAGTACAGCTTTTAAACGCTAAATGCATGCATGGGATTCGTTTCGTTTTGATAGCGCCACGGCTGAAATTAACGACGTTACAGAGCCGGCTAGTCGCATGGTTATATTTAGAAACTAGGCCGCCGGATCATAGGTCATGGCTGCTGCTGCTGCTGCTGCGAGCGCACGCCGCTGCTGCTACATAGGGTACAGCGGGGTTATTTTCACACAATGGGTTTAGAGCGCAGCGCCGCTATAACCGTTGTGGTTATATACGGGCTTACATAAGCATATATATATATATATATAATATATATATCGTGCTGGCATTAACTGGCACGAAGGTGGAGCTCGGTGTGCGGAAGACGTCGTGGCAAGGCGACTAGGCCGCCAGATCATAGGCCAGCGCTGCTGGCTACTGCTACATAGGGTACAGCGGTGTTATTCTCACACAATGGGTTTAGAGCGCCGTTATAACCACAGTGGTTTTAGCTATAACCGTTGTGGTTATATAAAGGCCTATTACGTATATATATATACAACGGTCGCTAGGGACGCTATATAAGTGCTTACGTAAGCACAACGGTAGGTCCTACGTTGATCGCTAGGGAATTAGTCACTCGGATAACCGCTAGGTGGTGACACCTCAAGGAAGGGTCATCAATCAAAAAGTGACAGGCCTATATATATAATTAATTAATTAATTATTAATTAATTAATTAATTTATTTATTTATCACCACGGTGGTTTTAGCTATAACCGTATGGTTATATAAAGAACGTAACTAGGGACGCTGTTATATCCTAACGTTGATCGCTAGGCACTAACTTCGTAACCACGGTGGTTTTAGCTATAATATAACCACGGTGGTTTCAGCTATATAGCCGTATCGTAACTAGGGACGCTATAGTCACAGATGACGCGTCTAAAACTAAAAAGGTGCCGACGTACGGATTCGGGGGTTTAGTGCCTTCGTAACCACGGTGGTTTTAGCTATAAAATAACCACATTGGTTTCTGCTATATCCCCGTATCGTAACTAGGGACGCTGTTATTATATTAATCGCTAGATGGCGTTATCACGTAACTATGGACGCTGTTATTATATTAATCACTAGATGGCGTTATCACGTAACTATGGACGCGATCACTGTATTAACCACTAGATGGCGCTTTACTATTATCGTATTAACCACTAGATGGCGCTTGTCATTTAAAAGTGACAGGCCATCAATCACGTTTTTTATAACTAGGTTCCCGATTCCACTCAGGTTACACAAAACCCTTTGATCTTTTTTTTATAACTAGGTTCCCGATTTTGATAAGGACGTTTTTTATGCACGTACTTAGGTCTAAAAAGGGGCGGGGCGAGGGTGTGCCTCGTTTGTATACTACTTCTGTCTATCCTATTAATATTATGTTGTTATAGGTAGCAAAATATTAACATAAACTTAGATATTCTATTATCATAAAAATTAGTCGAGGTAAGACTCGTGGACAGGTATATACATTTTATGTTTATGACTTGTGGAAGCGGTTTCAAACTGTATCATGCAATGGGAATGGGAATCTCACGAATTCTCATAGCATACAGTAGAGGAACCGTATTATAATAAAAAAGCAAACGTAACAAGTGTTGGCTGTCTTAAATAGTTGTCATGAAACATACTTTGTTGGAAGTGAATAAAAACCGTGCAATTCAATCGCATACTGTTCCCATTGATATTTAAATTATACAACCATCAATCATTGCCACTCCTTGCGTGACATGCCTTCCGCTATAAAGACTGCCAGGATTCCAATGAAACGGCAGTGGTCGACTTGCAGTGTACAATCCGCATCGTCCTTCATAGCTCCAGAAGAAAAGACCAACTACAACGATGTAAGTAGAGTAAAAGCGGGTTTTATTGCTATTGCAGTTTATATATGCCATTATTGTTTTAATTACTATATTACGACGAACAGTGTGTATATAACTGTTTAGACACGGGTACTGTGTGAATGGAGATTAGGTGAATTTGTAAGAATTTTGAATGTTCGTGAAACACAGTTATCTTCCTTCGTTCCATGCTTGTAGCACAGAAATATAGGCTCAACCAAATGGGAAAGATTGATAGAAACTAACAGGGACAGAATAATAACACCTTTTAGTTGATGTTTTCACCCGCGACAAGCACGTAATTGCACAAGTTATAGGCATGATATGCCACTGGTATTTGCTATTAAGGAAAAAATAATTATATCAATTCCATTAAAAGCAACACATTTCAGATGAGAAATTAAATTTAACTGATAATTAGTATATATCATTTATTATTTATGTTTAGCTTGCTCATGTGGGATGTTCGATATGAATGTTTGTGTTGAATGTTATTATCGGCCGAGAACGTAACGTACTTCGGGTTGTTATAACACAAAAGCACTTCTTTGCTTGCATTCATAATTTGACTGTCGATGTAAATAAGGTCGTCGCTTCGTGGGATCAATAATGGAATCTACAGGGCACCAAAATTACGTGCAACAATATTCGTTTGGCCTGCGAATGTGATATTTGCAAGACCGTTCAAAATCCGCTGTAATGTTTGTAGACAAATTTGACACAATTTTATGCTATTTATACATTTAAAATGTTTTATTAGGCGGCGCCAACTGGTGTATCTGCTGGTCATCAGCTTCGTTCTCGCCGCGCTGTTTGTCGACGAAAGCGAGGGTGGGTGGATTAGACGCCGCCACCGTCGAAGCTCCAGACGTAATGCCGGCGGTAGAACTGGCGGCAGATCCGGCGGGGGATCAAATGGTAAACATCTTCATTAAACCATGAAATGATAGGCTATTTCAGATACTTACACTTCCATTTTTTATGTACGAAATAATATCCCATTTAAATGTATATTATGTCGTCCGTTAAAAATAATAGTTGATTAAATCATAATAAACTAATAAATGACAGTGTGCATATTGCTTGCCTAGTTGCTTGCCATATAAAATTCCTTCAGCTACAAAGAAGTACGGCATTATGTCGAAAGTTTCTACTTCCAAATTAGGTACGCCGGTATAACTAACACTTCCAGTGACGTCACTCTGGTGTCTTTAACATGTAACTTCTTATTTTAACACAGTATGCAGTCCTTTGGACTATTCAAACCGCTTGACAATTTTTCTCCCTGGTAGACATTTTAAATAGAACACCATCTCTACTAATATGGAAGGATTCATCCACGCTGCAGTTAATGCGCGATAATTATTCAAACACAAATAATATTCACTGTGCTGATTGAACCGGAGTAACGAAGAGGGAACGAACTTGCCCAATGTTCGACACAGCAGCGTATGATTCGAACACGGATTACATCTCATTAGTAATACTATAGAATAATGACGTATAGAAACAATAAACATCCAGTCAGACGTAGTTTCATTACACTATATTTATGTATACGTTATGTGGTTATTTCTACATGTTTTAGGTTGTGGCAACTACAATCCACGTTTCTCCATCTGCTGCGCCGGGAGGCTTCAAAATAAAGGCAATAATAACGCCTGCTGTGGCACGACGGCCTACAATACTCGTTTTTACATCTGTTGCGCTGGAAGGCGTCAATACAAGGGCAATAACAATGCATGCTGTGG
The DNA here is from genome assembly GCA_963995525.1 of Escarpia spicata. NCBI lineage: Eukaryota > Metazoa > Annelida > Polychaeta > Sabellida > Siboglinidae > Escarpia > Escarpia spicata. The sequence continues at coordinate 23,746,036 of OZ023205.1, read as the reverse complement.
CGCGACGGCCTACAATACTCGTTTTTACATCTGCTGCGCTGGAAGGCGTCAATACAAGGGCAACAACAACGCATGCTGTGACGCGACGGCCTACAATACTCGTTTTTACATCTGCTGCGCTGGAAGGCGTCAATACAAGGGCAATAACAACGCCTGCTGTGGCGCGAGGGCGTACAATACTCGTTTTAACATATGCTGAAATGGCCGCGTAGTATTCGGAAGTAGATGCTAGTGACTGTTAATTGTGAACGCAGTCCCACAATGCAAGAGTGATTTTAGATATCCTAACAATAACTATACTTCGTAACGAACATTGCATTACTGTCGTATATGCATAACAATATGAACGTTATTCTGGTTTAAGTTGTACGATAGGAATTCGGCTTTTTAACTCGAGTATGCCTTGTTTTCTTGAAATACAGTGTCATAATAATACATGGTTATATTGGTGTCTTATTTCACATGACATGCTGACAGAGAGAAAGTTTATTTGACCGTTGGACCGAATGGCTGATCGACCGTTCGACTCACAAAAACAAATAACGTAATGATATGCGGAAACTATTGCTATAATGAAGCGTTCTGTTTGCTCTTTCTCTCCGCAATGAAATTACATTTCATTAGTTGGTTGCGTTAATTGTCGATAGAATTCGTCAACTAGTTGGGTTATTTGATATGCAGTTCACCGTGTAGCTGACGTATCAGTATAATCTTAAGATGAAATTTACGGTAACAACACGTTTACATTTTATTTGACAATATATCAACCGTAGCAAAATATATTGTTGTAAAACACACTTATTTGTTTTGGACTGCTAACTATAATCGTCTATTGATGGACGACGTTGGTCTCCATGAGCTTACTTCCTCCATGTGTCTTACCGGACAGCACGTACCATGAATACTAACATATTGACATCATTGTTCTAAAAAGTATTAAATCAGGTTGTTATTGTAGTGGTAATAATACTATTATTAGTAGTAGTAGTAGAAGTAGCAGTAGTAGTAGAAGCGATAGTTGTAGTAGAAATAGTTGTTGTTGTTGTTGTTTTGTTGTTGTTTGGTTGTTGTGGTCATCATCGTAGGTGTTGTCGTTGATGATGACGTTGTTGTTGTCACCGTCGTTGTTGCTGATGTTGCTGTTTTGTAGTCGTCGTCGTTGTCGTCTTTGCTATTTTGTTGTTGTTGTGGTGGTGGTGGTGGTGGTTGGTCGTCATCGTCGGTTATTGATGATGTTGTTGTTCTTGTCATACTCGACGTTGTTGTTGATGATGATGTTGCTGTTTTTGTAGTCGTCGTTGTCGTTTTTATGTTGTTGTTGTCGTTGATGATGTTGTTGTTGTTGTTGTTGTTGCCGTTGTCGTCGTTGTTGTGATTTTCTCAATCGAACTTTGTAGTTCACACATACAACACATTTCCAAAAAGTTTATTAAATTAATTACATTGTGGCTAAATGAAACAAAATAAAAAGTTAAATCATTGTAGTTGCCTTAATGTATAGAAGACGTGTTTGAGATATGACATTAGACGGGCTGAACAGTTCATATTGTAGCACCTCCGTGAACGAATGCACAGTCCTGCAGTCTTCTTTTGCACAATAAAAACACCGTTAGTTACCCTGTAGTGTTCATTAATTAATATGTAAATGTCCGTTTATAAATCAGTCGGTATCGCGTGTCAACTGCATTGCAAAGGATATTGTGGGGCACAGCTTAGGTCAACCAGTCCTTCCCCATCTCAAGGGCGTCCACAGAGGACACGGGCTTTGACTAATTGCTTATGTGTCAGCCTCGTTTAATGAACAAGAATATCCATTTTTGACGGTAAGTTATTTTAGTAGTACTGTCATTCTGGCATGTTGAATGAGATCGCATTAACATAGGGCAACACGCAAAGAGATTATTTCCAAAAAGGCGCTTAACCATATGGTGGCAAATACATAACTAACGGATTTTTATACGCATATCTTTCTATACTGTTTATGCTAGTTATTGTAGCTTGCCAAAGTAAGCAGTTAAATTTATTTTAGCTCTATTTAACCGGATATGTAAATGTTGCAACCCAAAGCAACAGCACCCAACCAGTGTTCGTGTATAGCTGGCCAGTCCTTTCCAAAATGTTGTAGACACAATTAATCAAACCACTTGCATTGTTTTGTAATTTACCCACTCTAACGTTTGTGCCTTTTTTACGGGATGAATCGGGGCATGATGTGCACACTGACCCATATATATGCATCAGGTCAGTCGAATTGTTGAAGCGGGTTCAAATAGTGTATTACAGTTTGTTTTGTTTGTATGTCCTGTATTAGTGGCAAGGTGATACCCTAATAGAAGACAATCACCCATATAGCGTTAAACGTTTTTAGCCCCGCAAGAACTTATTAACACTTTGCTAAATCAGTGCAATTATAACTCAAATAACTCACAGAGACCGTGAAAAGTGGCCTCTGCCCCCACTCTGCAACCTGAACAACAACGCCTTCTTGTAAGACAAATACAACTGACCAGTACGGTCTCACACTTTATTGTTAGTCGCATGGTAAGAATTGTTTACTTCATAACCGTATTTCATTCACCGCCGTTTCTACTGTGACCCGACTTATAGTATAAATGGCGTGGATCGCATTAAATGCAATGTGTATGTCTCGCCGAGAATCGACCGTATCATTCATCTTTGTCGCACGCACCAGAAATCATCAACATGTTCAATACAAACACGCACGCACGCGCGCACGCCCGCACGCGCACACGCGCACACGCGCACACAAATCTTCATGTAAGTATGCAGTCGCTGCTGTGTAAGAAGGTTAAAACGTGTTTGCATTACTACGAACATGTTCAATACACACACGCACGCATGCAAGCACGCACGCATGCGCACACGCGCACACGCGCACACGCAGGCACGCGTACACAAATCATCAACATGTAAGTATGCAGTCGCTGCTGTGTAAGAAGGTTAAAACGTGTTTGCATTACTAAGAACATGTTCAATATACACACGCACGCACACACGCACACACGCACACACGCACACACGCACACACGCACACACGCACACACGCACACACGCACACACGCTCGCACGCTCGCACGCTCGCACGCACGCACGCACGCACGCACGCACGCACACACGCACACACGCACACACGCACACACGCACACACGCACACACGCACACACGCACACACGCACACACGCACACACGCACACACGCACACACGCACACACGCACACACGCACACACGCACACACGCACACACGCACACACGCACACACGCACACACGCACACACGCACACACGCACACACGCACACACGCACACACGCACACACGCACACACGCACACACGCACACACGCACTCATGGTAGCGTTTATGTGTTCATGAAAGTTGGCAAATTGGGACAGCGGTTGGCTATAGGGTATCATACATGCAGTCGATTACAGTGCTTCCCAACCTTCTCCTGATATGTTCATGCCAATCAAGATTGGCATGAACATATAAATGCATACCAAAAAAAGCTAACTAGTGCTTTATACATAATCAATAAAGGTAACTGCTATCTTCCACTAGCTGCACCTAAAACAATTTATTACACTTTAGTTTACCCTTACTTGACATACGGAATAATTTTGTGGGATCCACATACAAAATTCATATCGAAAAATTATTCATTATGCAGAAAAATAGTTCGTACCATTCTTAAAACAAACTATTGGGAACATTCATATCCCCTCTTTACATGTTTAAGTATAATAAAATTGCATGATATTTATGAAATTTAAGTTCGAAAATAATGAACAGTTTGTTATGTAAAGGTCCGATGATCTGGAATACAATTCCAACTGTTATACAAAATAAACCCAATTTAAATAGTTTTATATTATCATTAAAGGAAATGTTGTAAGGGGGTTTGGTGTTCTAGTTTAATTTCATTCCACCCCGAAACGGCTGACATATGTGTTTGATATAATGTGATTCTACTTAGGTATTATTCCATTGCTGAAGCTTGACATAACTACATGTTTTTCACAACTCTACTACAAGGCTAATTATGCGAACATTTATCATATAATATTACTGTTATTACATTTACATATATGTTCTATTAATTACAACAACGTAATCAACACAATACACGTGAAATCATTGTTGATAATAGTTATTTTGGAGATGACGGCGGCTAGTTTACTTAATCATTATCATCTTATATTGGAATAATTAAAACCAACTGGTTACAGCCTTAATGGGCTGCGCGGTCAACCTGGAATTGTATATAATTTTGTTGATTGTTTTACGGATTGTATATACTTGTATGTATGATTCAGACAATTCCAAGTAAAACGTACCTACCTACCTACCTACTGGTGTGCCTCCCAAGATTGCCGCAGCATTTCTGGCTATTAACATAAACAGTAAGAATGTTATTGTACTAATATCAAGCAATATTCCTAGACACTCCATTATAAGCTTCACCGTTTTATAATAGTGATGACGGCATTATATTATGCGTATCTTGACTCGAAAAGAAGATGACCAGGAAATGTGTGATTGTTTCGTTTGTTCACCCGCATCCAACATTAGTCCCACGTATGATTTAATGTCTTTATGGTGTACTCAAACATTCTGATGCGCATGCGCCTTGAAGACGCATATGGCGGCATCGGAGTTGTAGTGGATTGTAGCGCTTCTGTTGTTACTGGCTGATCTACACCGGAATCATGACATTTCGTTCGACGGCTAAGCGTCTCTGTACCACAAGACAGGCGCAAGCTTCTCACTAGTGCCAAGTAGACGTTCCGGCCTACACATTAATTGTATAACATATGATTTGTAATTATTATTTGAGAGTCGTGTTTGGAACAGGTTACGTTTTTTATTATCTGCATCATATATTGACTGGTAATTCAGACTTATTTTCAAAATAAAACTACAGCTCGTATTAATTTATATTTCGGATGGCACTTCTAGTTAAATTATTTTTTGTTCAATACGTTTGCTAAAATGTTCTTATCCGTGGGGAAAACGATAATTACCATTCCACCAGATGACTAGTGCGTGGTGACAATAAGATACACTGTGACATAGGAAAATATGACTCGGTGTGCCACGAGGATCGAACTAACCATAAAGTGTTCCACCAACTTTAAAATGTTAAGAAGCATTTGGTTACAGTGTGGTTCTATGAGCCTTTAATAGTATATTTAATAAGTTTGTTGACTTAAAATATTCATAGTTTATGTGAGTAAACACGATTTTGACTTAGGAATATAATTTTACCGTAGATATTTAAAAAAAAATGGCACTACTGACATTGCCTTTCCCTATTTATTCATTTCATTGGATCACTGACCACTAACCTACGCTAATTATATATTGTATTTTACTCACGACGTGAGCAATATAATGGCAGTTTACCTTCGCCACATATCAGAAAACATTAGGACCTTACATTGTGGTATCAACTATCGTACGAAAGGTGCCGCTATTTCATCGGGTTTGGTAGGTGTGAATGTGGTGGTAGTTATCGAACACCATCTCGACTTATCTGGGAAGCATTCAGTTGTTGTTGTTGTTGATTGCGGTGACAATTGTGGTAGTTGTTATGGTGGTGTCAATAGTGGTGACATTCTTGGTAGTGGCGGTAATAGCTGCAGGTCTAGTTTTTTTTCCAGCACTCGGCAACGTTCTATTAACTGACTGGTCTGTATTATTGTGAATACTAGTCAGCCTTTTTCAGAACATTATCACCAAGCCGACCTTTCTATACTGGCACTGAGAGTGGTCACAGCTAGGGTGCTTGTCGTCTTCAGTGGTTATTTTATGTCCCAACTTGAGACGCGACCGACATTAACGGGTTAATAGTGGCGGTAGGTGTGTTAATGCAATAATGACGGTATTGGTGATAGCGGTGGCAGTGATGTGGAGGTTGGAATGGTAATAGTTCTATAGTGGTTACAGTGGTGTTAGTAGGGGTGGTCATTTTAGCCGTGATGGTATTGGTGGTAGTAGTGATAGTGACGGGAGAAGAGATGTGGTAGTTGTAGTGGTGGTATTGGTAGCAACGTTTCCAGCGGTTATTTCCTTCTTACTGATTATATTGGTGATAATAGTGGTAACGGTAGTAACGTTGGTAACAGTGATGAAAATGGTAGCAGCGGTATTGATTGTACGGAGGTTGTAGTAGACATCTTGGTAATATATATATATATATATATATATATATCATTAATTAATTAATGTGAAATGAAGTACAAAACGGTTGATGAATAATGCTGTTTGTAATCGCCAACCGAGAGAGAAACAAACTTTCAAAACAAACACACAATTTCTGTTGAAGCTTGTACATGACCATATGTGGTATCATACGAAAGGATTCATTATCATACTCATTAACAAGATTTAACAAGATTGCCACCCAGAAAATTAACTCTAGATAGCAGATGGACAAGGAAGCCTATTGGCTCATCGAGAGTCCAATACTTTTTATCTGCGACCGTTTTGTTATCATTCACCTTTAGTCGATTGTCGACCATCCACACGCGGACCTCGTTGATGCAGTGCTCAATTCGGCGTAGAGACAACATTCTGTTGGTTTCGGTCAACTCAAAGTTTATATATAGCTGGGTATCGTCCGCGTAGAGATGGATGCCCAGGTTGTGTCTTCTGATGATATCACCGATAGGTGCTGTGTACGCAGAGAACAAAAGAGGCCCCAGCACCGATCCTTGAGGGACGCTACAGGCGACGCTGGTTTTGCTGGAAGCGCCATTTGGTATATTTACTGACTGCGACCGGTCGGTTAGATATAATCGTATCCATGCCAGCACGGAACCAGCCATTCCGAAGCGTTGGTCTAATCGGTTGAGCAGAATAGAACCAGGATGACTCCATACCGCCGGTTTAGCGCCTCGAGGATGTCATTCTGTACGAGAACTAGCGCAGTTTCCGTGGAGTGATGCGATTTGTTGGCTGATTGGTATCGTTCAAGAAGATTGTTATCAGTCATGTGGTCGATCAGACAGCGTGCAACGTACCTTTCGAGTAGCTTTGACACAAAGGTATAATTCAATATGAATACATCATAGTAATATGCATTGTAAATTGCATTAATATATTTCTTACTATAACTGAACGTTTAAACCCCAGTAGTATGTTCTCATTGTTCGTTTGCAGAAGAAATGTGAAAACTGTTTAATGAACGTCTTATAACTAACCGTTGTTTTGTGTTCCCATTCCAGGAGGCATAGTTGGTGCTGGCAGCAAATGTTTCAGACGTTCTGTGGCCTGCGGGCTTATGAGTGGTCTCATAAAAAGTTAGAAAATCCCAAAAACGTTGTGTTAAGCATTAATTCAACCCCCGCCCCATTACAGCCAATACGTGGTACGGGATATGCGACTTTTATTATATAAAATATATATTGCCGTCAATTTGCATTAACATACCGTACTGTTCCAGCAATTTGTTTTCGTCGCGATACATGGTGACGTAATACTTCAACGTATTTCGAGACTGCGAATTTATGCGACCAATGCTTAGTGAAAAGGTACGGAAGGACGTGGAATGTTGTTCCTTAATATTTTTGAGAAGTTTGTCTCAACGCTGGTACTCTCAAAACGGTGTGAGTTTGGTCAAACAACATGTGGGAGCTGTAGGTTGTACCACCCCAAAACATGGATCAGTGTACGTTGAAAACACACTCTCTATGCTAACGGCGACCGCCGGGCCAGCAGAAACGACGCAATGCCAAAATGACCGGAGGTTTTCCACTTCATACGGAAAAATCAAGCTAGTTGCCGATGCTTCATTTCAGATAGCGTCTTGGAGAAGAGTAGTGCTCGTGTTTGCGATCATTGTGTTTTATATGAGTTTTATATTATCGAGGCATAGGCATGTGATATTGTAATTGTCAACAAATTGATAAAACCACAAAGGCAATTTTAACGACTCAATTACCAGTAGGTATTTGCAACGTACCCGATGTTTGCTTTTAGTATTAGCACTTTAATATAAACTGTGTTTTCAGTACTATCCCTGAGAGGAAGCCACTACAGCAGATAGAAGTACGCTGTATTTGTGGTTATTTTGGCCGACTTTAATAAAATAAAATAAAGATAAGTTCTTATATGGCGCAGTATCCAATCCTCTGGACTGCTCAAAGCGCTTTACACTTTACTCCCTGGCAGACCTGTTCAATCGAATACCATCTTCTCTGGGAAGCATTCAGCCGCGCTGCAATTAATACGCGAAGACTATTCGTACACAAATATCCACCGCTGTCTACAGCCAGGTACTCATTTATACAGCTGAGTGAACTGGCGCAACGTATAGTGAACGAACTTGCCAATGGTTCGCCAAAGCCGCACAGGATTCGAACCCAGGTTCTCTCGGTTGAGAGTCCGAAGCTCTAGCCACTGCACCACGGCGCCACACATTTAGCTGTGGATTGTTAAAAGAATTTCTTTTTTGTAGGCGGCGTCCGAGGAATTACTGCAGGTAATTACCATGGGTGAAGTGCGTTGTTCTTTCCTTGTGGTAGGGTTATGTTTGGGGTTAGGATTATATTTAGGGATGTGGCTAGGTCCATATTACATGGTAATTACCTGGACCCTGCCTGCCAAAAATTGACGCCTACGGATATGGCCGTCTGAATGAGTAAATGGGACCAATCGTAACCAATATACAACGAAATGAGGCGATGTTTCCATGGATACGCATAACAATTCAAAGTTTTAAATATTCCTTTGGTTACCTACGTGGCAGACACGTTTCCGCAAACAACATTGCATATGAGGTTCTCCGTAATAGAATCTATGCGCACATTCAAGTTCTCCATCACGTTCAAGCATGTGTGCTATCGCTAATTGGGGACTTACGCACATTGTTTTGCACATCAAGCGCACAAACACGGACACACATATACACATACACACTTAACTGTCGTAGGTGACATGCGTACTTGCATAAACGTGTATACGAATACACGCGCACTCATACGCACACTAACACACGCACACGCGCGCACACATATACACGCCGGGCCAAAATCTGTGGCCAAAGACGGGTAGGTCTAAGCCCGAAGTTATCTAAGCACAAACCACCATATAATAACGCAACGATAATTAAATTGTCTAGTGATCATTAATTATGTTATTAAAAATAACCTCAACACCATTAGTACCCGAACATTGTCTAATATCTAGTGATACTGAAAAACAGATTACGCCTATTTATAAACTAGGGCCGGAATGATACACCGGTGCACCGGTACACACCACACGATACAGTTCACGATACACAATATCCGTATCGCGATACGCTGCGATACACGCCAGCAGTAGGCAAAACAGTATTCGCGCCACCGTTGTGAAGCAAGAAACGTCCAGCGCAAACCACAATTGTTTGTTTATTAATAAAATACCGAGTTATAACAAGTAATACGTGTATATTATCTAACTATAATCTATATAAAATCTTTACACACTATTCTGTTTTCAATGCGCGCATGCAATGTACTTGTACTACTGTTTCGTTTCAATCGTTCACAATAAATAAACGAGTGTTTTACTGTTGTTGTACCATTCTAGTCAGTGTTGTCTGTATCGCGATACGTATCGTATCGTGACCTCTGTATCGCAATACCTATAGTATCGAGTCGTAACGCGAAATAGTGTATTGTTCCGGCCCTATTACGAACCATGCGTGGCAGGTGTAGTCATCAGCTGCTCGTTTTGCTTTTAGACTGCCCGTGCATCGAATTTATTCAGTTTCTTTCTTCAAGAACAACTAATAATTATGCATAAGCTACTCTGTTAAATTAATATATTAAGGCGTTACATAAACGTCACCAAATCGGTACAGTCGAGATCGAAAGTGTGTGTATGCGAGATCGCACGAATGGGTACATGTGCGTATACGGGACCGTGCTAATTGTTTTGTTTATGTGTGAATGCATGTGTGTGAAGTGTAATACATAATTATAACCATCAGGCTCAAGTAACTGAAATACAGTGTCGACTTTTGTTATAGTTCGTTGACTAAGTAACGAAATCGAATCAAATCATAACGATGATTCGTGGTGTTTAGAAACAATATCCTTTAATTAGCAACTTCATAAATCACCTATAACTCACTACAAGTAACATGTGTACTATTTTTCGTTTATTCTGTTCTGACAACTGATCGTTACACCGCATAAGATGTGATGCCATACGCATAGGCGGATCGAGCAGGGTGCCTGTGGGGCTTTTAGACCTTATGATCCTTTAGACCGTTTGAAATGTGTCCCGTTCAAGATATAATAAGCTGAAGTTACGCTAAACAAATTTGCAACAGCATCGCCGTCCCCCCGTGATCAATATTACCAGTGCATCCGAGAAGTTATGGCGGCGCGGTAGCGAAAACAATTCTACTACACCATTTGATTCGGCTGCCAGTGAAGTTTTGTGTGCCCCCCCCCCCCCCCCCCCCGATTCGATTTCTGGATCCGCTGCTGGGGCCGGTTTCATGAAGCGTACTTAAAGTTACGCAATTATTTAGCGTCACGTGTTTGCGTAAACTCCTATATTCGCCTATATTTTAAAAATCACGTCATTTACTAAGACAATCACGTTAGCGTTAAGAACGTTCTTAGCTGCTTCATGAAATCGGGTCCCGATACTGGCGCCTTCCAACGACCAATACGTAACCTAAATAATAGCAGTATTTGCAGTTATTCAATACTAGCCAGTCAGTTATAGCCAATTCACCATGACTGTTACAAGCGGTGTCGACTGCCATTCGCCCCAGTTCCGCTTCATCTCTCATTTGTTTTGGATACAGTTAAGAAGTCGCTGATATAATCATAATAACGGTGAGCGGGCGCCACAGCGACTTGAGCAACCAGACACTCGTAGAGCTCATCAAGAATCTTCTTTCGTTCTTTGCCATCTCTTTTTTCGACAGCCCTCTCGAAAATATGCGATTGCTTCAAATGCGTATAGAGGTTTTTTCAGTCACGTGTTAATTATCACGTGACATTTGTTTTTTTCCGCCATTTTAGCTGTCAAGCTTCACGATGTCTGACGATACTGCGAACTCCAACATTAAGTTGTCTACAATGGGACAGAATTTAGATGTTGCATGTAAACACAGGTATATAGAAAAACTATTGCTTGCTGGTGTCACGGACCCATATAGTTTACCGGAAATGCTGTTTACACCATTAGAGAATTGTTCCGCAAGCCAACTACCGAAATTGCAATACCCGGACATGTACAACTACCTAGTAAGCAGTCCTTCGCCTTCCACCATCGGTATTTTATTGCTGGATGGGTGCATAGCTGCATCGTGTGGAATATTTCAGACAAAGATACATGTAGAGTGCTTGTGATGTCAAATGTGAAACACTCGCAACGTCTGAACGAGCCTCGGCTCAAAGTCTGGACTCTGGCCCTGGGTGATTGTGTGCACCGATGGGCAGGTTGTGTGTTGTCACTGCACATGTATGGCCGGCTTAGGGGAGACTTGCACCCACCTAATAATTGGTTATGTATTGTACATAATTATAAAGAATATAATATTGTATATATCAGCATACTATTTACATTATAATATTAATTCACTCAAATATTGTTACAAAAATGGTCTAATGACGTATTTATGATATTATACTGCCTTCCAACAAATATTATAATTATCTTCACATTATTATTAATTATTTGCACCATTGCAGGCTGCATCAGTGGAAGAACACACGCGTATGCAGGCGAAGAACAAACGGTGGTTTATTCACTGAACTGGCCGTGTGACTGCATCGATATTTAGAGCTGCAGCGAGAACTGACCCGGATAATCCACCCAAGTCCCTTGTCAAGAGGATCTGCTATCCAGAACAGTACAGCTTTTCAACAACGGATATAATATCAATTCAAAATATTGAGGAAACCTAAAATCTACTCGGATGTTTTATTGAAAATTGGAGTACACGACCCACAGATTCGTATTGCTGGACAACAAATATGCCTGAGGTGATAAATGGGATAAAGCAAGCATCTTATTCAGTCCTCTAATTATTTTGAAACACAACATAATGTTGAGCATTTTTTTCAATTTCTTTGGGTGGAATGCTAACTGTCTAGATCACTGCAGCTCTATGGGAAGATAACATTGATCACAATAAACTGAAAATTTGTCATTTTGTTTCCTAACTAAAAAACATTGTCTGATTTTAGGTGTGGATGCAGTAATGAAGAAAGAGCGCGCAACGAGTACATGCGTGTAATGTCTCCCAGCCACACCGAGATGACAGTCACAAAGTGTGGACTCTATATATCACCTAAATATCCCCGTCTGGGCGCCTCACTCGATGGCATCGTTCACTGCAAATGTTGCAACAAGGGTTGTGTCGAGGTAAAGTGTCCGTACTGCTTGAACGGCAGCAGCATTGACAAAAGAGTCAATACACGCAATGACTTTTGTCTGGAAAAGGACAACAACGGATGCTAACAGCTGAAAAAGAGCCACTTATATTATTTCCAGGTGCAGATGCAGTTACATGTTACCAATATGGACTATTGTGACTTTGTTGTGTGGAATGACAATGCGCTCTTTTTCAGAGACATGTTCGTGATGTGCATTTCTTCAATGATGAGCTGATGAGAGTGAACAGTTTACACTGTGGCTGTGCTACCTGAACTGATTGGCAAGGTGTTTACACGCATCACTGCATTGTCTTGTCAGTTCACAGACGCAGACAATGACATGGTTCACTGCTGCTACTGCAAATGTCCGCCCAATGAGTACTATGGTATCAAGCAATTCCACCAGCAATGTCTCGGTCTAAAAATAATTCCAAAGAGCAAATAGTTCTGTCCAGACTGTAGGAAGGGAATGAAGGCACTGAGGAAAGCTAAATGTACATAGGCTAACTCAACAAGAATATACCAATGAAAATGTGCTTAATTTTATTCTTATATCGGTATACATGGATGTCAAAATTATTATTCTAATCATTTGCCAACGACACAAATTTTCACAACGTTGTTCGGTATAGGCTATCCGACTAGAAAAAAGTTACAAGCACTATCCGGTATCTAGCCGAACAGTAACATCACTTTCGTATTCATCCATGTAGTTGTTTTTGCATCTTGGATATTTTGTGCCATGAGCTATATAAATAAATTCAATCAAATGTCCATTCAATCAAGTGGGACAATAGGTTCTGCAAAATTGGTTAAAGCACAATAAACATGAACCATTTTGCCTAATGTTGTCATCCCACTGTTGTCTGATTGCAATAAAGTTATTGGAATGGTATCACCCAACATTGTATACTTCTGTCTCGCCATGCCTATCACACGTTCTACATGACTGCGAACAGCTGCGAGGCCTCTAGTAGCTTCTACATCCAACGGACTCAGTTGATTTTTGCCTCTGGTGAATGCAGGAATTTGCAAGTTTGCTGCATGTAATCCGACAGAATCACTGATGTAAAATCCTCTATCTGCTGATATTAGGTCTCCCGGTGTCAAGTTCAGCAAAAATCCATAGTTTCCTGTGACAAACTTGTCACTTGTTCGTCCACCGCAGCTTTTCGAAATGTATGAAATCACGCCCAGTAGAGTTATCCCAATCAAATATTTCACGATGTTGTGAGATTTGTAGCTTGAGTCTGTGCCCTGGCTTTTAAATCGCTAGATCGTTCTAAACAAATTTCATGATATACAGACACATTTGTGGAACTTTGCTCTAAATGACACTGGGAGACTTTTTCGTAAACATTCACGTTCTGGCCATATCACCAAGGCTGGAACAAGACGACAAAACATCACATTAATAACATATTGAAATAGTCTTGACGCAGTAGCAAGGGATACATTGAAACAGTAGGCAAGAAACTGAATGTTCAGATTTTAACGCAACCTCATGCATGTCGATAAACATTGTTGAAATGGAGCGAATTTCACACCGGTAATCAAATATGGGTAGAGAGTTATGAATATTGTCAACATCACGTAGTATGATGGCATTCCGGTAAACTACTTCACTTCATCATCATCATTGTCTACAAATGACATCTCATTATTTTACGGAGGCACTCATTGTCTGCTCTCAAGCTGTTGCACTCATTCTGTAGTGCAGTAATGTCATTAGTTGTTAGTTCGGTTAGAGTGACAATGGTGTCATAATTCTCAGGAGGACATTCAAGCACATCAGCAACTGTTTGCTCCGTGTCATTCGTGACAGACTCCTTGCCGAGTTCACCAAGCTCCAGTAGACCACTTGCAGCTATTGCCACATTTTGGTTGTGGGCTTTTTATCGTTTCGAGTTTTGTCGTCGTTCAAACTTATTCAGTGCAGCAATTTTCGTCCTTTTTGTAGGCGACGGAACATGACGGAAGATGCTTAGGACAAAACTGGCGATAGAGGGTTGTTGCTCTTCTTTCCTGAAACAAATATGGCCACAAATAATAATAAAACCTATAAACGAAATATGATGTAATTTCCATTCAAAAATTAGAGAATCAACTATTAATTTCATTAACTTTGCACTACAAAACAATATGTCTGCCTGACAGGCATCATAAACGATTGTTATGGCTATGCTTATGCCCAGTGTCAGTGTCGCTACTCACGGTGACGTCAACGACTACGCTTACGGGTCAGCCTCAACAGCAATGGCTGACACCAATAGGTTAACTCTAATAAACAAATCATTACGTATTAAATACAATTAAATAGTACCAGAATTACACTACGGTAATTGCGACAAATAATGTCATCACGATTTAACTCGATAATAGCTAGCAGTAGCAGCTATCACTATCACAGTATCAGTGACAGTGTCACTGTCAGTGTCGGTGCGCGGGCTTCACAAATATGCTACAAAATGATGTCCACAAACACGCGAGTATGGTGTTGGCTGCCAATTGTTGCGTTTCACTGCTGCGTGTTACCTCCCCGATTATTGCAACCGACAGCGCTGCACGTCTCTGGCATGGCTTCAGACGCTTGACAGCTAAAATGGCAGCACAACAAATGTCACGTGACCCCGTGATGTCACATGAAATACCTCTATATACTGTACAAACGCTACAGCGTGGCCTGTTGCAAAGGCATTGTCGCCTACAATCGAACCAGAATAATAAATTAACATTAACCCAACAAATCATTATTATCCTCTGGGCTAAAGAGTAGGACCTTCTTCATCACACACAGTCTACACACTTCTTTACTAGTCAAAACGCAACCATGTTATTTGTATTACTAGCGGGTGTGAGTCCCGGATTTAGCTGAGTGGTTCATCCTATAATATATTAGGTGTTCCTATTAAAAAATGCATCCTTGTATAGCGTAAAAAAACAATTAAGTGTGGTCGGGCATCGTGGCTGAAAGAAGAAGACGTTAAAGACCGGAAAAATGGCGACAACTCCTACACTCCACGCCGACCCCGTGAGGGATAATGGCGACGGAAGAAGAAGGCCATCATGGATTTACTGGTTCCTATGGCAACCGGCCTCATTGTTTCCAAGCTCACACTATTCCTTGATGATCGTTGTTTAATAATATGTAGGGTATTCCTATTCATAAAATGGTTCATTGTACATTAAAAATAAAGTTGAAACGTTTTATTCAATTTCACTGAAACAAGAAACTAAGTATTCAGTGTTAACTGGCTATCCAGAAACTCAGCACACAAATTCTTAAACTTCTATCTAAAGATAAGACTATGATGCAATGTAATATTTCAATCAGCAAGAACAACAAGAAGAACTTATATCAAGCATTGCACGAGAGGAGTGATATTAGAAAAACATGGATTGATATTGTAAATCGAGTATCCCGATCTTGTGCGAATAGTTGAATATGGGATGGGCCGTTGATTGAAAGAAGATTAAAGCTAGTAAACCACTTAGACATAAAAGTGTGAGAGGCTAGGCGAAGTTGCGTGGAAGTACCGACGCCATGTTCAAGCCGTGGTGGCGTCAAGGAATTGTGTAGGTCCGAACGTTGTAGAAAGAGCCAAATAAACACATGTGGGAACCGCCCATGGAAATATCTTGTGAATACGGGTACAATTGGTCTGAGAGAGACGCACCTGACAAGTAACTAGCAGAAAATAACTCGGATCAAGGAAAATACAATAAAGTGAAACATGGGACAGATGGCATTATATGAGAATAAAGACAAGATGTCGACATAAAGAAATACCTGGTATCGAACATAGATGGTAGGGAACTCAGGCAGAAAGGACACACATTTAGAAAGAATGAGGGCAGACTGATCAAGGTGCTTGGGAAATAAATCAGGATCGAAGAAGAAGAAGAACAGGAAATCGGACGGTATGATTGAAATTTAGTATTATAGAAACCATCGCTAAAGGGCAATGAAAAGAGTATGTGTGGGAATGTGGTAGGTTATCGTAAGAAATGGAGAAGAAACGTATGGTGAGCCAACCAAACAAAAGTACACACACGCATTCAACCGCACATACTCACACCCGCGCGCGTGCACGCACGCACACCCATACAAACACACACTCAAGTACATGTCCACACACACACACACACACACACACACACACACACACACACACACACACACACACACACACACACACACACACACACACACACACACACACACACACACACACACACACACACACACACACACACACACACAAATACAAACATACACGCACGCACGCACGCGCGCACACACACACACACACACATGTATACACACACAAACGCCCGCGCGTGTGCGAGCGCGCGCACACACACACACACACACACAAACACAAAGCTTCGCGCCCCACGCATTATCATTACATTACTAGAAGTATCTATAGAAATGGAGGGCTCCTAGAAAATGAACATTTTGTAGAATTGGCATGTAATCCTGTTCTCACCTTGTTTGTTAGACATGTGTGTGTTGTAAAACAATACTGGAAATAATTAATACATATTATACTAATCCATCGCTCATTCGTGCGTACAGTTGACTCTGGACAACTTAAAACTGTTTCAATATATAACGATCGTAACGTCCGATTTAAATAATTATGTTTGTATATGTCATACAGTTTATTATTGGTCGCATATTTGTCCAAGTATGTGATGTTGTGTACCTCGGTTATGACTTTCTCGTGCACTATCTTTCCCCATATAGTCGTCATTGTTTTGAACAGGCACCATGTGCCAGTGCCAGCATTGGTGCAAGGACACGTTGCTCTGTCCATCGTTGCTACCACGAGTCGACCGCCTACCAAATAAAGCTTGTCGATCACTTATTACCAATAGTGGGGCGGCATAGTTTAGGATACCATAACGATTGTGCAATATGTGATAAAAGCATGACACTTGTTGAATATATAGACTAATTTGTGTGGAACATTTCCGATATTGGAACATCTAAAATTATACTCGTGTAGGCCGCCATTTTAAAATTCTAAATGGCTGACATATAATGCAGTTTAAATACCATAACAATTGTGTAATAGGTGATAACAACATGAAACTCAGTGAATGTGTAGACTAATATGCATGGATAATTTTCAGATATTGGGCCATCTGAAATTATAATTGCCGTATAGGCCGCCATTTTGAAATTCAAAATGGCTGACATATAATGCCATTTTATTTTCGTAAATAAATGGCTGTCAGTAGTTATGTAATGTATATCACATAATGAGTAAACAAACAGTAGGGGAAACTGTTTTTGATTTGGAACAGCATGCCATTTAAATTGTTGGTTGTGACAACTGGTACAGGCAGACATTGCGTCAGCCGGTACTGCTGATTCCTTCTTGCATGCATCACACGTTACACGCACAAGACGAGCCAACCATATCATTGCAGCCGCTTTGTATATTCTTCGGAATCGTGCCTATGGTTACTACACACTCACTAGTAGAGACAGTGAGATGTCTTTGTTGCGATTTGAAGACTGGTGTGATGAACAAAGACAGAACTATCCTCAGTTTTAGAACTGGGCAACAGTGATGGATCATGAATTGTGCAAACTTGTCTACGTGCGTTCGCTGCGAGAGGCCAACTTCTCAATGTATCTAGATTCTCTGACAAAACTTGTCCCAAGGTTCGACGCTTTAGACAGAACTAACTGTGCTCGCTGCATCCCAGTCCATCTGAGAGATATGGCCGCGCTGCCGACAAAGTTGCCGCATAATTCTACGCTGGCCATTTCACTGTGCAGAGGAGTAAGCGCGTGTTCTCAAGTATTCCGATTGACTAAGCCCACGAAGCAGTTGGTTAGAAAGACAACCCAGGGGCCCTTTGACGATGGATGGTTGCAGGTCCAGGCGTCGCAAGAATCATAGCAGAGTTTGAAGAATCCCGTCAACACTGGGGGAAACGAGTGGATCCACATCACCATGACCAAACGCAGAGTGTACAGAAAGCGTTTGCGAAAGATGTTCGCTCACTTGTTAACGTGATCGAGGAGCTTGGCAATTCGTTTGTAAAGGAAAACAAGGACTTGCTTGTCCTTGTCACAAAGGCGATCGCAAATCGGGCTGTCGTTAAGACGGTCTATAATCTGGAGAGGATTGACAAAGACCAATTCGATGTTTTCACGAAAGGATGCTTCATCGACATGACCAAGTCACTATATGATGCTAAGCATTGTTCAGCACCTCCACACCCAATGTCGCGAACAAAGGGAAACAACAGCTCACATCGATGAAGAGAGATTTAGAACTGTTCTCAATGTTTCACGTTGGTTGTCAGACGAGGGATGGCAACTTAGATTAATTCTTTTGGCACGAGAATCAAGCATGTCCTCCTGCTCTGTCTGATGCGGGACGACTACGCCTCGGTACCAAGAATGACCTTCTGACATGCCTAGAAGAACGGTCTGCGCCAGAGTCTGAGCCACTTGCTGCTACCGCTGTTGTTTTTGATGGAGCGTCAATCGTCCAGATGTTGAAGACACACGCACATCCAAAACGTTTGAAGAATAGCAGCAGGTTTTCATCCCATATGTGTCTGCCCAACTTCGAAATGCATCACGCTTGGATCTGGTGTGGCACATTTACATAGCGGATTCTCTGAAAGGAACAACCCTAGCAAAACGTGGCCACGGGGTGTGTAGACGCGTTATGGGTGTAGCACCCATACCAGGAAACTGGAATAACTTCTTACGTGTCGATAGTAACAAGACTGAGCTGTTTAGCTTCCTCTCGAAGGTACTCGTCCAGGCATTTGATGGAAAGCAGCTTGTGATCACATATGGAGAGCAGGTACTCTCTTCGCCTCCATTACATGAAATCAACTCGCTCCAGGCAGACACCCGTATGTGTTTGCATGTGTCACATGCATCACGCCATGATCATCATTAAATTACCATACGCACAGTCGACACTGATGTCGTGGCATTGCCCGTAATGATTGCACAGATTGTAGCAGCTAATGACGAATTATGGCTGGCATTCGGAACATGGAGAAATTTCCGTTATTTACCGGTCCAACGGTTATCTCTCATCCTCGGACCAGATAAATCGCGCGCTCTTCCAATGTTCCGCGCCAACAGGGTGTGACACTGTGTCATCCTTTGCTGGACATGGGAAGATTACAGCACGGACAACCTGGAACTCGCTACCAGAGCTTACCGATGCACTGCTTAGTTTGGCCTGTGCACCAAGTAACATCCCAGTGGAAAGTATCCGTGTCATCTAAAGTTTTGTGATATTGCTCTATGACTAAACAAGCACTTTCACTGATGTGAACAAAGCCAGAAAGAAATTGTTCGCGAAAACCAATTCGGTGCAAAGAATTTCACCAACGCAAGCTGCACTCGAGCAACATGTGAAGTTGCCATATCTGGGAACAGGCAATGCTACCAATTCCTGTGCTCTCCTCCCCCATTAGTTGGAGCTGGATCGAGAAGGACAGTAGTCTATGAGTACTGGACAAACCTGCCCGAAGCGTCAAAGCTGCCATGAACTGGTTTCGTGCGGCTGCAAGAAAGGGTGTCATATGCGCTACAAGTGTCACAAAGCTAATATTCGATGCACAGCTCTGTGTATTTGTGAACGAGAATCTTCCAGCCAGTAACAGGGTAAGAGTATTGGTGTCCATACATTCAACGACTAAAACGTATAATACAACTTTACTGTTTAAGCTGTTTTTCAGTATTAAATATAATTAATAATGACATAGTAACAAAATAGCACACGTTTTGTTTTATATGTCTTTCGGTGTCGTGGACATTAACAGACAATACTTGTTTGGTGGTCAGCGTAGATCACTTTCAGCGTAGTTGATCACAGTGGGTCATACAAAAGTGAAAGTAAAATAAAACAGAAAACGTTAATAACAATTGAGTTTTTTATGTTCTTAAACTTGATTTAATGGAGTTACATGTTTTAATTCATAAAAACGTGTAAATAAGTGAAGAAATCATAGCAATTTATGAACCTTTTCTATATGTCATGATCTCGTAGATTTCAAGCAAATATGAGCTATGTAATTCAAATCAACGCGCATGCGCACAGGGGTATAATGTTGAGTGGTCCAACATCTGAAAATGACCGTCATATATTAGTCTATATATTGGCCGAGTTTGGTGCTTTTATCACAAAACGCACAATTGGTTTGTTATGCTGCCCCACCACAACAACATATTCCTGCTAATTATTCTAATCGCTACACGTCTCGATTCTCCTCCTGAAAACAGGTAACAACCTGCCAGGTGACTAACAATTAGATATATAAAGATAATAATAATGTGTAAAGAGAACACCGAAGTAAATATAACATTCTACCAGGTGACGAACTATTAGATATAGATAGCATACAAGATATTATGGGTAAAGAGAACAGCGGGGTAAATGTAACATTCTACTAGAACAGAACAGAACAGGACAGGACAGGACAGGACAGGACAGGACAGGACAGGACAGGACAGGACAGGACAGGACAGGACAGGACAGGACAGGACAGGACAGGACAGGACAGGACAGGACAGGACAGAAGTGGTTTATTTATCCAAACTGTACAGGCAATCAATGATAATATACATTTTTATAAAGTGACGGTGTACAGAGAGGATCATGGAGGCTTCTACTAAGACTTGTTGAAAGTCGCTACCGCAGGAGCCACCAGTCGTATTAGTTCAGTTTCTGTTGAAAGAAAATAATATATAATATATGTTATACAAAACTTAAACGTTAAAATGTAGTGATATCCATCGTCACTAAAAAACTGGATTGTTGTGTTTTAGTATGCAGCTGGGGTATATAAACACATATTGCATAGTGTTTGGCCGTAGATGACATCATTGCATCACTTTATATTGACATTTCTGTTATCGAAATTAAGAAGACGTTTCCAAGTCACATAGCATATACCATCGTAGAACTCTCAAGACGACAATGCCTCGCTTGCGAGATTGACGATCCTAGTAAATGTTATCACGATTGTATGTTACCTGATGACAGTCTAATTTAGATGCACTTTGACGAGGCCGTTGAGGCCATTAATTCAACTTCTGTCTCATGACCGCGCCCACTGTTCAATGAACAAACATGTTACTTATACGAACTGGTAACTTCCAAACTGACACATGAAGTCATCAGGTGGCGATTCGTGTTTGGCTAATAGGTGAAACTATGACATGAATTATAGGTAAGACTATACAAGTTATGCATAATGTATACATGTCAATACATTCAATATGGTATGTTCAAAGTTCAAAGCAGTATGCAAGCGGTACACTTGTCTAGTCCAGTACACTTGTCTATGTAATGTCATTGACCTCGATAAATAGTTCACCACATAACTACCAGGGGAGCTTACAGATACGTGGTACTATTAACTAATGGGTTATTTTTCAATTTCGAATTGTAAATGATAAGTTCCGAGCGAAGTATTACTGACACATGGCTATCGCCATGCGTGCTAGAGGACATTAATACATGAAGTTAGTTATAAATATAGGCGTTATGAGGACTTTAGTCAATTTCTAAGTTAAAACCTAGAGGTCATAATAGCTGGATATGGAACTAATTGATAGTAATTGATTATGATTGACCTCGTGTTTCGTCTAACTCGTTGATCTAAGTTTGGTTCGTTTAATTCGTTGATCTAAGTTTGGTTCATGGAATTTGTTGGTCTAAGTTTAGTTTGGTCCATGGTACTGTTCCTGTGTCTTGCAGATCGTACACGAACCTGTTTTACGGAAATCGATGACCGTAATATTGACAATACCGGTAGTCTCTCTTTAATTGTGAAGTGTAAGACAACTAGTAAGGTTCCCAACGTATGTTTTGCATTATACTACGAAAAAAGACAAAGATAAGGTTTGCACATATTATTCGTGTACAACACAAACGTATTTACAGGTCACACTCCATAAATGCAAGAACCAGAGACTGGACATTGTTTTGCCACTGCTCTGATTGATACAGAGTCTTGCAACCAACTCTTGATAATTGTTCATATGCCATGTCGGATAGTTTAAAAACTGCTTCTCGTGGGAAAGATTCAAAGAGTCTTTAATGACTACGGTTGGAGTAGCCCAAATGTCCTCTAAAAAGCTTCTCGTGGGAAAGATTCAAAGAGTCTTTAATGACTACGGTTGGAGTAGCCCAAATGTCCTCTAAAAAGCACAAGACAGTTATTTACAGGTCATCCTCCATTACTGTCAGAACCATTTGTTTCACAGTGTTTCGCCACTGTCCCGAAAATGAAACCAAGTATTGATATTACACAACATTTCGGATTTCACGTCGGATAGCTTCATACCTGCGTCTAACAAAACCCTCAAACAGTCTTTCATCACAGAAGTTGAATTAATGGCCATCAACGGCCTCGTCAAAGTGCATGCAAATTAGAATGTCATCACGTAACATACAATCGTGATAACATTGACTAGGAATGTCTGTCTCGCAAGCGAGGCAATGTCGTATTGAGAGTTCAACGATGGTATATGCTATGCTACGTGGAAGCGTCTTCTTCATTTCGGTCACAGGAATGCCAATGGTAAAGTTCGGACCAGTGGCGGTAGGAGCGAATAGTGTCGGCGGAAGTTGTGACGTCGGCAGGGATGACAGACGTTGTGACATGGGCGGTGTCGGAGGAAGTTATGACATCGGCAATGTCGGTGGAAGTTATGACATCGGCTGAGTTGATAGAATTTATAACAACGAAAGGAGCGGAAGTTGGTGTTGATGACGTTCTGTTGTCATTAATCGTCTCCGACACAGAGACCAGTCGTTGCCGCTTTTGTGGTAGTGGGCCTTCAATGTAGTTTTGCAAGAATATTTAAATAATATTTAGACTATCAAAGATTGCATAGGAATAATACACAGTTGCTAGAGTACGATAATATAAGAACAAGTAGGAAACGAAGTTACGTGACAGGAATTAAGGTGACAAGTTGTATGGACATAAATTCTCGACAAAAATTACCCGTGGACGCGACCGTATAGGAAGTGATGTGAAGAACCACGTATGGGGCGTAAATCTTGGAGTCAAAGACGTGACAGAATATTGTGTAAGTATAGAAAGCGAAATACCATTTCAGAGGGTGGCCATTTTAGGTGAAAGTATATAGTAAAAAAATATAAAGTATGACTACCACCGGCATATCCAAATTGGCTTCCACGGCCGTCCTCTTTCGGCGGGCACAACATCCGCTGGCGATGTGCCGCTTCAAGGCGTCCCGTCGCGTGAAATGGGTCTTACACGACGGGCAGATGAAGGGCGCCCGCGATGGTGGTAGTTGTCTCGTGGTCGATAGGGCCTCTTCATATGCAAGTTCTTTTCGTACCATGATATACATGTTAGAGGCCACGTAACCGTGTCGTTCACATTGCAAATGACCCATATCGTCGACAATGATATAATTCTTGCAGTATCTGCACCCGACATAGAAATGAGTATGCTGGATTACTTTGTCTATAAGGAGACCTTTTACCTTGGTAAAGGCGTCAGCGCTTACCCTCCCTTCTAGGGTTGACACATCCACGACCTCTGGTTCTGACAGCAGGGATGGACAGTTGGTCACCGGCATGATCGGTAGGCTCTTCCTCGAGTGAGCTATGTCGCAAGGGCGGTAATAGGATGTATTGAACATGATGCTATTAGCCATGGTGTCGTCGTGATACGAATAACGATCCGACTGGCAGAGCGCCGCGCTTATATAATTAGTGAGCGTGCCGAAAGTTCACGTGAGCGTGCCGAATAAGCAGACTGCAGAGTAGAAAGTACACGCACGGACTGCAGGGTAGAAACTACACGCACGACCTGTAGAGTAGATGAGACTTGAACAGCGAATACTACTTCAAATCAGTTTGTTACCAGGCGACCAACTGAGGTAAGTGCACTGTCGTATGTAAAGACTATAGCTACCTCGTCGAGTTTTCCTTGATGATGATAAGGGACACACGAGCTCCCGTCGTAGTTCGCTCTTTATCTGCAACAGTGTATTCTTGATGAGCACGGAGCGCCGGAGAGACGTCTCTGGGTCGTGAGACTCTCGCAGTTTTTGATCCGACAACCTCAAGATGCGTCGTTTCTCCTTGCGCTACATGGGTGTGTTCAGCAGTCGCTTGGAGGGCCGATAGTCATACAGGACGTTCGCCGGGTATCGTCGCTTGTTGCTTCCCGCAACACCTCGGACGTTGTTCATTTTCAAAATGTACGATTTAATAACCACAAAAGTAGATGCAGGCATTTTATATAAGTTAAACAAAATATAAATGACGCCGTAGCGTGCCGAAAGGTCACGTGGACGTGCCGAATAAGCACGAACCTCATAGTAGAAAATACATAAGCGGACTGCAGAGTACAAAGTATTGTTCAACAAACCTTTTTTTTCGTTCGCCACGTAAGAGACAGGAATTTAAAACTTTCACACATTTTCCACCAGGGGTCTCTACTTAGCCTACATATTTAGTTATACACCTATTCACCAGGGCCATTCTTGACCTTGACCTTTTGACAGTAACCGAAATGACATCATTTGACCTATTTTTCTAGCTCAGTACCTGGTCGTCAAGATTTGACCTAATTGTTAATGTACACGGCAGGGGGCGCTATGCTTGATAAATGGTTCACCACCTGTGCGACATATGAAAAACACCATTGCGCATGAACAATGACCTATTAATTTATGTCTTTGACCTATTTTTGTAGTAAAAAGAAACGAGGCACGAATTTAAGCAGTAATGTTTCTTCACGGAAGGGGGCGCTACTTCACATAGTTTATAGTTCATGACCTATTTGTCAGGGGGCGCTATTTAACAAAATCAAGAGGCAAAAATTTAAGCTGTAATGTTTCACCAACTATCCACCAGAGGCGCCACTATTGTTTGTATTGCATGACCTATCCGCCAGGGAGCTATTTTTTACCTATATATTTGATCTTGACCTTGGCAGTTGACCATGTACCGGAAGTGACGTCATTCCTCTTACGGATACCGGATTCCATATCACGTAAACCACACGACATACTACTGACTTGTGCTCAGGACCACTGTCTCCTCCCACCAGTATTGAGCCGCGGCACGCAAATGCCGGTGCGTTACCGTGGCCCTGCATTAGCCGACTCAGTACTGTCCAACTGTTCGATGCTGCGTCATATTTGAGACCTGTGCCACATAAATACAGTCGTTCAATGTAGCTGCAGCGCCAATTTTGCACAAGGCAGGGTTGTCTGATCGAGTGCTCCAGTTACCAAGTGCCGTGTCAAACACTTCCGTGCAACACCAGCCCTTGCCCGTCGAGTCTTGCCCACCGAAAACAAAGATTTTATTGCCGTACGTCACAATAACGGGACGAGTCGCTTCCTCTGTCAATTCGAGTACGGGCGTCCACTCTTTCCTCTTAATATAAACACGTTCCACAAAGTCATAGTTAAGCACGTCGCCGTCATTACATTCCTCTCCCACCTCGTAGACACATTATATACACTACGGTGGCAATACTCAGTGACGGCATCGTCTCCCACTTCTTTGTGACAAGTCGTACAGCCAACATTCGCCCTGTCGCTCGATTCTTTGTTCTACATGTCAGCAGCAAGCCTCGGTCAACGCGACAGACGCTGTGAAACATTCCGACTGATTACGGGATCTCCGCCTGCGACATCCAACAACTGATGACTTCCTTATAGTACTGACAGTGTTAGCTTATAGTAGTACTCGTTGTTCTGACTTGTAATCATACCACCAATCACCAACAGAGTAGATTTCCCTCGGGTGCTCGTGCAAGGCACCGAACCCAACACAGCATCGAAGACATAATGTACATAACATAATGTATCACGGTGTGTGCGGAGGTGTGTGTGTCAGTGTGTGTGTGTGTGTGTGTGTGTGTGTGTGTGTGTGTGTGTCACTGTGCATGTGCAAGCGTGCGTACATGCGCGCGTGCTTGTAAGCGTATGTGTGGGCACCAGCGTATACACGTATTTTATTGTAAACTTACCATGGTGCCAGTATTTGTCAACCATTATGCACTTGATATTTCTCATTTAATGTCACTAATAAATGAGGTCTACTGAATCATTTCTAAAAATACATTTTTCTATATGTCCAAATGTTATGCAAATGTCCCAATAATAGTGCAAGCAGAGGCAGATTGTGCATGTGTCGGATAATAGATATTTCGTATCATGTCATGTTTTCTAAGCTCCACTGCAAATTGCAACTACAATAATCAACTACTGGATTGTTTACTTTACAATCAGTAACTAAACATTCACACGCGTGCCCGATGTATACTGAACATACAATGACATGCCAGCTTTTCATTCAGTGATGCAAGGGTACAGCTAGACCAGGTATCTGTCAGGGGGTCATACTCTTCAATGACCGATGACATCTGCCCGTTATCATCATCACCCCCTGAAATCAGTATAGTGCCGAGCCAAACGATTGCCGGGGCGTTTCCATGTTTATGCTGTGGCTTACTCAGACTTGTCCAACTGTCCAAAGCAGGGTCATATTTGTGACATGTGCGTCCGAAGCCTCCCACAACATAAATACAGTCGTTCAACGTGACAGCTGCACCGATGCTGCACACGGTAGGTGAGTCAGACTGAGTGCTCCAGCTGCCTCGCTTCGTGTCAAACACTTGCGTACAGCACACGTCCAAACACTGCGTATCTCGTCCACCAAAAACGAAGATTTTTTTGCCGTACGTAGTAACCATGGGAGCAAAAACCGCTTGTGGCATGTCTGGCATGGACGTCCACTGCCGCCGGTTAAAGTTCAGACACTCGACAGATACCAGCACATTGTTGGTGCCAACACCCTTCCCTCCCACCACATAGACGCACTCGCCCTGCGAGACAGAGCGGTGGTACCACCGAGCAATTGTGATTGGTGGCATCGTTTCCCACTTCTTTGTCGCAAAGTCGTAGAACCAGCATTGGTTCAACGCGACTCCCTTGAAGCCACCTGTCAGCAGTATACCTCTATCAACGAGACATACGCTGTATTGCTTGCCGACCAATTGTGGCAGCTCCGTCATCAACTCCCAGCAATGGGTATCTTCCCCGTAGTACTGACATGGTTTGTGCTCAACTTCTTTGCTCTCTACACTAGTTACCCCACCAACCACCAGCAGACAAGACTTCATTCGGAAGTTGGTGCGAGGCATTGTGCGACAACTGCTGATTTCGTGTTGTTGCACGATGTCTGCCTGGAACGCCATTGCCTCGTGTAGATATTCAAAGCACTTGACTGTCAGCAGATCAACTTTGTCCTTTATGTGTCACAGGTAGTTGCGCGAACAATACGGCAGGCGGACGTGTTCAAGGATGGTTTCCAAGGACGACTTCCTTTTGACAAGATCATGTCGGACCCAACCCAACACAGCATCGACGACAACGTCTTCATCTTCAACATTGACATCATCATCTTTGATACATTCGATGAGTTCCGCGCACGACAACTCTTTGAACTCCTCCACAAACGCTACAATTTTGAACTCAAACTTCATCATTCTCCTGGCATTCTGCTGCAACTGATTGAGTCGGTACAATGCGGAAAACTTGTAGAATACGATACAGTTGGCCGGCTCGACCTGCTTCAACATAAATTTCTCGCAGGCCGCCTTGAGCGTGTCCAGCTGCAAGACGTCGCATGCCTTGATCAAACTCTCCACGCTGTCGACGGTCAGCTCAATCTCACCGGTGTAAATATAGTCGACGATGATGGGCAGTAACTCCGGTTCCATTGTCAGTTGGACTGGGTCCGATGTGCTTTCTTTAAGACCACACATGAACATTGCCTTGAGGTAATTACTCGCGACCGCAAGAACGTTTCGATGACACTGAATTTGGACATCGCCCGACTGCAACGTCACATCGGTGTATTCCATGTTCAGGCGCAGTTTATGCATACACTTCATGAAGTCATTCTGGTACGGCTTATCAACAAACCTTTCGACCTTCGTGGTTGCATATGCTACAACAAAGACGTATATAATTTACGTCATTAGCTCAATTTAAAACATAGAGAAAGCTCTATTTAAAATAAATGTCGAATATATTGTCAGTTTCTGACAAACAAATTACTATTTTCATTAATAAATTACTCTACAGCACATGTAATCAAGTAGGCTCTCACTCTCTCCCACATTCTCTTTGTCTCTTTCTCTCGCCCTATCTCTCTCATTCCCTCTCTAACTCTCTCCCCCCCCCTTCTCTCTCTCTCTCTCTTTCTATATCCCTCCTCTCCCTCTCCCCCCTCTCTCCGCCTTTCTGCCTCTCCACCAGCCTCTCCCTCACACATTAGTATCGCATTATTGGTTCCACATGTGTAAATTAGACATGTGCAAGCACTGAAATAATAATTAGTTTAACAACAACAACAACGATCTCCTCGATTCTACTTTCGTTATTTTTCAACCCAGCTTACTGAAATGTTAGGATAACATTAGTTATACATAAAAACAATTTTACAGATTTATTACAATTTTGTTTGTCCACCAGGTGGCGGTAGGGTCGCCCCCAACTTGAATTTTGGCTGATTCACCGTGATTGATAGATCTGGAAAATGGATTGACCAAATTCATTCAAACTTGGCACACCAATAGAGTACATAAAAGAGCAAATTATGAGTCTTTGTTTTTTTGTAACTTAAAAAACAAAATTTATATGAATTTTTCAATCTTTGTTATTTTTTGAAAGTCAACATTTCATCAAAGTCATGATATTACATGGAATCCAAATGCTGTGTCTAAAATCTAAGTCTGTCATAATGTAGCCCATTATCTTGGTGGGAAATGCTGAAAATTTCAAAGGATTCTGTTGATAAATAACCGAGTTAGACAAAATAAGAGATTGCTCGTCGGCAAAAAACATTTTATTGAGAAAAATTGCATTGAAGTTTCTCAACATTTCAATACAAAATTTCATATGCAAAAATAGAACTGCAGTACTAACATTTCACACAAAGCTTCTACAGTTCATTGTCTTTCCAATGATGTATACTGTTCATCATTTGGGTGTGTGAAAATATGTATAAAAATTATACAAGACCATAAATATGTGACCGTTATCACTACACAATGGTACTACACGACTAAAACTACAAACTGTCTTTTTCTAGTTCACTGCCTTTCTAATAGTTCAATTGAAACCACACAACATGTATTTCAACACCATCACAGCTGCCAAATTGTCCACTAGCATAGTCTCTGAGTGTAGCTTCAGCATCGGCTGCACGAGTGAGCTTTTCTTTGTTGATCCGGTCGGACGACAGCGTCGTGTTCAGCACTGCCCCACACGTAGTGCAGTACATCTCGAACAGGCACACAATGCCAAGGTGACAGTCGATGGCACGGATCTTCAGTGTTGGCTCACTGCACTCGAGACACGCCAGGCCGTTGACATCGTGCTGCAGCGAACGAATGCTGTCTCAATGGGGCGTCAACGTTTCTCAGCTGCACTGATTCTCTCACGCAGTGGCAGTCATTGTCGGTATCCAAACTTTTGCTTTGTAGACGAGATGGGGGTTGTTGCTACAGACGTTGATGGTTGAGGAGGCTCCAGCTCAGAGTCAACCTGCATGGAAAATTATTTGTTATTAGATTGTACATCCGACAATTAGCATAATATCAAAAATAAACAGTGCATATGAGCTGGACAGTAATCACTGACATCAGTAAAAACAGGCACAGGTTTTATGTTAGACCAATTGGCACTGTCATTTCTGTGATATGTCTAACATGACAATAATATAACAGACAACATAAATAATAAAGTATATACCATAGTATAATAATATAGACGTGAACATCTGCAAAATTGAAAATGTAAACATACAGTGACAGTCAGTGTGACCAGGCTAGTAAATTATGTAAATATAAATTATTAGTTTTATGGCTACTTGGAATATCGGTGCCTGGATAATATTCAGCCTTCAGGTATTCCAAGTTGGCAAGACGTTACTATTACATATCATGTCTTAGATATTGTACCCAAATTATGTTGCCAGAATATATTATGAATAATAACCTGATGTAAACAATGATAGCTTATACGTACATCAAGTTCTGTCGACGAGGGCATCTGCTCAGCAGTCTCCCGGCACGGGTGCATCGGCACTCGTGTCAGCTTCTCTATCGCCTTTCTCCCGTTTGCGGATCAGTGACCGTGCCAAACTCAACTGTCGGCGTCTAGACATCGGTTTCGTACCAAACTGCTGCTTGGCTTTCCCGTGTCTTCCGGACATATTACGTAAAATACAATAAAGCGACTCGAAGCGAACAAAAACAGCAATGGCGAACAGAGAGGGGAATTTCCTTGGTGACGGCTTTCCAGGCTGACAGCCAATCAGCGCGCCCCATTCGGGGGAGTGTCCGTGGTTGACCAATCGTAGTGACGCTAACGCGTCACAGAGAGGCCTCTTCTAGGTCAAAATGCTCGAAATCTACCAGGGATTTTTACAGAACCACTGCTATCATGGTGCCCTGCGAAAGTGAAGCTACACATGGATACCAAACATGTTGGGTTGTTGACAAAGATGGCGGAGCACGCGGCCGCCAAAAGTGTCGTATTTTTCGATCGCGGTTGCGTAAGATTATCACTCTAAGACAATGGGCCTGTTATAAATGTTAGTTTTTATTGCATTTGGAGAATTTATTCATATGTACAAAACACACAGATCGACAGTTAGATAATAATAGTATATTAATATGACAAAATATGAAAATAGCCAACAAATAAATAAAAATCGGAAAAAATGTTATTTTTAGGAGAGCGTGTCCCCTTAACATAATTCGCATTCTGGCCCATGCATACAAGAAACGGATATAAGAAAGATTTTAACCAAATCCCACCTTGTTCCTTGTGTAGCTACTGTCACTTACTTAATCATACCCGCATATGCAGTCTCCTGGTGAAACCTTCAGTGACTGAACTGGGTTTAAAATAATAAATGTACGTTATTCTATAAAGCGGTATCCAGTCGGTGGGACTGCTCTAAGCGCTTTACACTCCCAACCGAACACCATCTCGACTTTCCTGGGAAGCATTCTTCTGGAATGTTTACGTTAGTGGCTGCACTAAATCGACTTGATTTATTAGTTGCCTTGTCCCATTTACTACCGAGAACGTCGTCTTCAGTTGCAACACGTGGGCATTGCAACAATGTATAGGGTAATTAGTGAGGACAGTTCTTGTGTTGCTGTAGTAATGGGCTACCTGCATTACTAAACCATAGCGACAGCTTCATGTCTGTTTCGGCAGTAATGGGAGAGAAAACAATCACAATGTATAGCGAATACTTACGAACGCAGCCGCAGTTAATAAGTGACGGGTGGCGCCGTTGAGTGGCTTTGAAGGTAATTGATTCAAAAGGGTCTGCACCAGTGTATGTGTGAATGACGACTCAACCAGATGACATTTCAGAACATAAACCTCCAGATGACAAGTGTACGAGTTATCAAGGGTCCAAACCTGTTTGTATTGGTGTGATAACGTACAAGGGTGACGATGTGGTAGCTTATATACCGGGAACACGATTGAAGTAACTCAAAGAAAGGCTTCACAACATATAATGGGAGTTAGAAAGGAAGTGTCCACATAGGCACAAACAACACACAGGCTGATGCTACAATCGGTATAGTTAAACCGATATTTAAAAATTAATTAAGATACATGCTACAATGTTTGACAAAAATGCATCATTAAACATATGGTATATAGTTTTTTGTTCAACAATCGTTTCTAGTACCTACTCTCGCCTTGAATAGGTGCCTGCCGCTAACGTCGCAAAACGTATTTAGTGAAATAATAATCCCTATGCCGACTGGAAGGGAAAGTACGGAAACAACCTGAAACGCGCCTGCTTGTCGTTTTGAGATATGCACACCACATGGTCCTTTTCAGAAAAAAATGCTGATTCGTAATATATAATTATTTACCTTAGCTTCACTATTGATCATCAGTATGAACTATTGTTTTAACAACGATTGAGTTTACTTTTCGAAGGTACAGTATTAGTTAGAAAGCGAAATGAACCACAAGTTGGGTAGATGATTACGTTAGATATTTAGACTGTAAGGGGAGGCAAAAGAGAGCATTCTTTAAACTGTAAGAGTTTGACGGTCAACAAACTATAGTTTAGCAGAAAAGCGTGGAGAAGTGGGTTACATGTGTATAATTGTAGTGGTACGTTTTGGGGGTAGAAAACGTATTGGTGATGGATTGGCTCCATCTAAATGGACAGGGGCGACAGCTACGACCGGTCGACTGTGGTATGTGTACCACAGAGAATTTATAATGAATGAGCAGTGGGATTTAAGAAAATAAGAGAGTGGGACAAACAAATCAGCAAAGAAAATCCGGCAGAGGCATGAAACTGGATATTAAGGCGATTCCTAAAATGCAAGGAGCATAGCAAACAAATGTTTATGTTATTAACAATCTCATATATATATACTACCCCATAATAAACCCATAACAATTACTGAATACGCTGATACACCCACACACCACCCACCCACCCACCCACCCACACACACACACACACACACACACACACAATAACTATTTTCTTGAACCAATTTAATACATTGTTGAATACCCAGATATACGTAATATATGTATATATATATATATATATATATGTATTAAATTGGTTCAAGAAAATAGTTTTAGCAATTCGAAATAGTTCCATATATTCATGTGATCATACATGTCATTTCAGGGAGGTGGAGTTTCTTATTTAGAGAGCTATAACAATGTATTGAACTCGTTCATGAAAATATATTTATAATCGGTTTCTTGTCCTCGAGAATAAAAAGGTATAATGTTTCATGTTCTATGTTCTTCATATCCAATACGATCACAACACGGTTGTATGCAACTTTATCGAATTGCCAAAACTATTTTCATGAACCAGTTCAATACATTGTTGTAGCACTCTAAATTCAGCAATAGTTTCTCTCCTCCTGATTCCCTGTCGTCAGGGGTGAGGTTGGCCTTCATTCCTTTCCTCGATTTAAGTTTTGTTTTTCTTCTTCTTCTTTTCTCTCACAATAGATGGTCTGAAAATAAAACATGTACAGCTTTGGGAAATTTCGTCCATACTACACTTTCCTGAAATAACATGTATGAAATAAGCATAGTTTGCACTGAAGAAATATGTACCTATTAACATGTTAATAACTAACTTTGCTAGCTTTGATTCCCAAATTTATGTTACAACTGCTCACATCGCAATGTATTGGACAGAATTCGTGACACGTGTGCCAAGTGCGAGATGACGTTCGTGTTGAGACTGAGATGTGTAACGTGTACGCAATGTCGCAGACTGTAAAGGTCAAAGTTTAACATGCCGTGGTATATCTTCTTCACAGCTAGTGTTGTTTTCCAGTCAGACCAGGGGTTCGTGAGTGGATCGTATTGCTCGATGACCGACGTTTTGGCGTGCTCGCTCCTCCCCCTGCCACCATTATTATAGGGCGGTGCCATTCGTGTGGCCGGCTCAATATGACACTCTGCCCGCCTACCACCAGGAGACGAGACTTCAGTAGATATGTAAATCACATTGGGAGTAAAGAGGCCACCCATGTCATGTTTGTGCCGCAGGTAATGGCTGGTTCAATACGGCAGGCAGACGTGTTCGAGGGTCGCCTCAAAGGACGACTTCCTGCGGTCAAGATCATGTCGGATCCAATCCAACACGGACTGGAAGATTGGGTCCTCGTTTTCAACACTGACATCTACACTACGCGAGATTGATTGGACGTTTATATATATATATATATATATATATATATATATTGATTTGACGTATATATATATATAGATATATATATATATATATATATATATATATATATATATATATATATATATAGTTATATATAGATAATGCGTTCAGGAAATTCACACAAAAAAACTTAACTATGTTATTCAAACATTCCCAGATACGTAATACGGAATGAGTGGATGATAAAGGTCTATTAAAATCGTCAGTAACATCAATCAAACTCTATAGGAAATGTACCGGCAAATCTAAGACACATTCTACTTATATCCGTTATGTACAGTATAGACACATGTGTAATAAACTGAAACAAATTGCCAAAACAACATATTATACGAATGAGTTAAAACATTTAAGAACGACTCTAAACTAAATTAAAACTTGGAAATTACTTAGAACCATGATTGGGAAAAACAACAACAAACCAAGATTTCGTCACACTTTAAATATAATAACGATATAATTAAGAACCCTCATCAAATTTCGACTATATTCTGTAATGTTTTTACTAATGTTGGTTCAAACCACACAAATGCAATCTCTCAACCTAAAGAGCAATTTACTAAATATCTTCAGAATTGTCCTAAACAAAATCCAAGAAGTCTCTTCAAGAGTCCGATCGATGTAAATGAAATCAGGCAAATTATATTTTCTGTCTAACCTAAAACCAGTTCTGAATATGACAATTTTAGTCCCCGTCTCATGAAATTATTCGGTGAGCAAATAGCCTTACCACTAACTATTTTAATAAATCAATCATTAGGTGAGGCAATAGTGCCCGACGAAATAAAAATAACAAAAAAACATGTTTATAAGTATAAACGTACTGATGATTTTTGGTGACATTTCGTTTTCAGCGTATTTCATTAATAAAACATCTTAACTTCAACTTTTAATTAATAAATGTCCATATTTATGTGTCTGTATGTGAAATAAATGCTTTATTTGATCACCAGTGTTGTTGAGAGTTCCTTTGTATTGCGCACAAAATAATGCAGAAATTAGGCGTGTTTCACTCCTTAGTTACCGGTACTTTGCCTTACTGGAGGCTGCCATGTTGGATATAAAAATTGAGCTCTTTCTCCCGGCTGCAAGACAGGCTTATCCGCGGCGGGAAACACTCATTAATATGCAGCCAATCAGCATTAGAACCCGAGCCGATTCTATACGGAAATTTCCTTATATGGCACAATGCTTCGCGGATCCGCATTCTCTCGATTCTGATTGGCCAATGGCCGACCTTCGGACTTCTCCGGCAAGCTACGGCATAGCAACAAAGTGAGACAATATGGCGGCCGTTGTTTTAGCTCAGTGATTTTGTCAGTATTTAGTACGCAATTTCTAGTCAAGATGCCGAAGGATCGCGGTGTAAAACAGACTACGACGAGAAAGTATGGATCGAAGAAGCGGGCACGGTTAGCGCAGATGAAATCTGCGCGAGAACTACGGAGTAAACCGACCAACATCGCCGGTGATAGCGCCGTGGCTAGCGGCAGCGGCCCGGCCCCGAGTGGCAGCGTGGTCACCGTGGAAGGGGACGTCGTGGAACCTGGCGAAATGGACGTTTGTGCTGGAGCTAACGATCAGCATTCTGTTCGCGAACCGTCGATCGCGTCCTCGTCACAGACAGATGAGCCCGATGTCGACGAACCTCAACGTCCCGTGACAGACAACAATTGTCTCTTTGTGCAAGTGGCCTCGTTGAAGAAACTCATTGAGAACCTTCCGTGCCCGGTTTGCCAGGGAGCTTTGACAGTTGTTGTCATCGACAAAAGGAAGGGCCCAGTCGTAGCATTCCGCACCAAGTGTCTGCAGTGAGACACTGTCTTCAGGCAGGATTGGTGATCGTGGCAGTCAGTCACCATTTGCCACAACGAGGAGATAGGTGGCAGGAACTATGGACTGCTGTGTTGGATTTTCGGGGCTTCGTCGGATTTGTTGGTGGATGGATTCACCCTGCATCCATCAGAAGACGTATGTGATACACCAGAAAGAGATAGCCACAGCAGTGATGGACACTGTGACCACTTGTCTCGATGTCAGTGCTGTTTACGTGAGAGAAGCATATGCCGAACTGTCTGGAGTCCCTCCAGAGGACGTGAGAGACATCAATGTATCGTACGATGCAACCTAGATGACTCGAGGACACCAGTCCTACTACGGCTTTGGCAGTGTCATCGACTTGATCACCTGCCTTGTGATTGACTATGCAGTACTGAGCTTATACTGCCATGGCTGCACCACTGTGGGGGACCACCTGGACAAAAACACTGATGAGTACCGAACGTGGAAGGCAGCCCATTGGTGTAACAAAACTTTGACGGCACTGTAGGTGGTATGGATGCTGCCGTTGCAGAGATCCTGTGGCGCCGCTCGGAACAGAGACACGGCTTCCGTTACGTCACCGTGCTGTCAGACGGGGACGCGAAGACGTACAGCCACCTGGTGCCCCTGAACAGCTACGGAGACGACTGCCAGGTTACCAAAGAAGAGTGCGTCAACCACGTGTCAAAGAGGCTTGGCACTGCCTTGAGAAAAGTCGCAGCCGAGGGTCGACAAGAAGGTGTTGTCACAGGTGGAAGGGGCTACGGCAAGCTGACAGCTGCTACAATCACGAAACTGACTAAGTACTATGGCAATGCCATACGAAGCCACCGAGGTGATATGGACGGTATGAGGAACGCAGTTTTTGCCACCTTCCTCCATGCACTGTCGACTGATGATGACCCACATCACGATCGCTGCCCAGCAGGGGTTTCAAGCTGGTGTTTCTATCGGCGCGCTGTTGCAAAGGGTGAACGACCAGGACCACACAAGGACAACATCGGCACACCCCTGTCACGTGAAGTAGGTCGCTTCGTGAAGCCTGTTTACGTGCGGCTTGGTGATGAGAACCTCCTCCGTCGATGCCTCAGGGTAAAGAGGCAGAACGCAGTCTGCATTCGGTCGTGTGGCGGAAGTGTTTGAAGACGGACTTCCTTGGGAAACTGCGTGTCGAGGCTGGCGCTGCCATCGCTGTCCGTGTATTCAACCAGGGGACGGAGAAGACAGTGGCTGAAACAACAGCTGCCCTTGGGTTTCAGCCTGGTGAAGCCCAAGTGAAATTGACACTGTCGAAGGACCGAGAAAGGCTGCGAAAGGAAGAAAGGCTGATGCGCAAGAGAAGAAGAACCGTGAACGTTGACGTCTTCAACGGATTCGCCAGCAAGACCTGCTTACCCAAGCTGAGGGTGGGCCTTCCCATGCCTCCGGAGAGTTCTAGGGACTCATGAAGAAAAATAAACGGCTCTCTTCAGAGCCAACAAAACAAACGGCTCTCTTCAGAGCCAACAAAACAAACGGCTATTTTCAGAGCCAACCACTCTTACAGAAGAGTTTGCTACACCATCATATTTTTTTATGTTGAGTCCAAAAGATGCATTTCCCACATATGAATAGTCAGAACAGGTGTATATATACACATTTGAACAGTCAAAAACCACCTGAATAATAACAAAATGTGAAAAGATAAACACAAACGTTTGTTTTGCTGTTTTCTCAGAATTCTATTTTTATTCAATACATAAATTTCACGCGGACCTCGAGAGAAAGTATTTTTCCATGTTTCCATTTTACCTCCCTGCACATTCAATGCATCCTATCAAAATAATAGGAAATTATGTCTAGTTTTCCCAAAAAATATTTTTGATATAAAAAAGTAAAAGAATAAAAAACCCTTCTGACATTTTGTAGATATTTGTATTTATTATACATGCAGCCTGTTTTGAATGTTGTAGCACAATGTATTGTTTCTGGGGATTTGCATAAAAATTGGTTTAGAATGGACCACTAAAAATGGCTGCCATTTATATGGCAACCACCTGTCCAGAAAAAGAAAATTCAACCTGTTATATCCATCTTAACCCACAATGATCATTTCCACCAAGTTTCAGTTCTCTATCATTACAAGTAAAGAAAAAAGTTTGCCGCAGCACTTGTCCCTTCAATTTCTAAAATACTGGGAAAAGTTGTGTATAGAAGGGCTTATGATTTTATATAGAAAAACAATATATTGAACAATACCCAATACAGTTTTCGTGAGAAACATTCAACAACCAATGCTATTACGGCTTTTACTAGTGACGTTATTAATGCATTATAAAAAAAAGACGAGTCGGTCCTTGCAGTTTTTCTGGATCTAAGTAAAGCATTCGATACTATAAACCACCGAATCTATTACACAAACCTGAATATTACGGTATAAGGGATACTCCACTTAAATGGTTTAAGAGTTACTTTTAAAACAGGAAACAATATGTTAAGTACAGTTCTAGTGACTCATTTCAGCAGGATGTCCCACATGGTGTCCCACAGGGATCTATCTTCGGTCCACTTTTGTTTATTTTATATAGTAATGACCTTCCATTCTATGTAAATATGTGCAAAACAATATTATTTGCTGATGACACTACTATATACAAAACTAGAAAACAAATTAATGAAATACATAAAGATATGAATAACGAACTTGAAATATTAGCTGACTGGTTTCGTGCAAAAAAACTATCTTTAAACATTTCTAAGACAAAATGCATGTTATTTTCTAGATCTCGTCCTGCTCAGAACGAAAAATTATTATTAGCGATAGCTAATAACATAATTCAGCGAACAAAATGTAAAACATTTCTAGGCCTTCATCTAGATGACAGACTTGATTAGCAAGAACATATAAATGCATGGAAAAACAAGCTAACTAGTGCTTTATACATAATTAATAAAGTTAACTGCTATCTTCCAGTAGCTGCACTTAAAACAATTTATTACACTTTAGTTTACCCCTACTTGACATACAGAATCATTTTGTGGGGATCCACATACAAAACTCATATCGAAGAATTATTCATTATGCAAACAAGTAGTTCGTTGCATTCTTAAAACGAACTATTGGGAACATTCACATCTCCTCTTTACCTGTTTAAATTTAATACAATTGCATGATATTTATTAAATTGAAGTTGGAAAATTTATGTATAATTATGTCCACGGGAGTCTGCCACATTCATTGTCGGATGTTTTTACATTTACCTATGACATTCACTTGTACAAAACAAGACAAACCTGTAATATAGTCCTATCATCAGTTCTACTGAAAGATCTTCGGACAGTTTGCTATGTAAAGGTCCGATGATTTGGAATACAATTCCAACTGTTATACAAAATAAACCCAATTTAAATAGCTTTATATTATCATTAAATGCAAATGTTGTAAGGGGGTATGGTGTTCTAGTTTAATATGATTCCACCCCGAAACGTTTGACATATGTGTTTGATATAATTGTATTCTACTTAGGTATTATAACATTGCTTAAGCTTGGCATAACCACATGTTTTTTTACAAGACTACTTATGTGAACATTTATTATATAATATTACTGTTATTACATTTACATATATGTTCTATTAATTATAGCAACGTAACCAACACACTCCACGTGAACTCATTGTTGATAATTGTTATTTTAGGGATGACGGCGACTAGTTTATTCTTAGTCATTATCATCTTACAGTGGGATAATTAAAACAAACAGGTTACTATCTCAATTGGTTCGACTTCTGAAAGCATTCCATCACGCTGCAATTAATGCGCAAAAAACTTTGCGTACACAAATATCCACCATTGCCTGACATTCATACTGCTGAGTAAAGTGAACGAACCAAAGTTCCAAACGGCTGTAACAATATTCGAAGGTGACTTGAGTTTGCTGAATTTCGAGGTGAGGGTGAGTGCGAAGGTGAGTGTAGTTGTAGGTTTTTGTTGTGCTTTAAGAGGGCGCAGTTGGATGCTTTTTGGAGAGCCTCAGAGGGGGTGCAAATGGATGTTTTGGACAACCTCAGGAGCTGCAACTGGAGGTTTTGGGAGAGCCTCAGAGGAAAGTGCAATTGGAGATTTTTGGACAACCTCAATTTACGATTTTAGGTGACACTCAGCCCCCCAAATATTAGCAATTACTGAACCGATATATATACCATTTTACTGCAATTTTTCATGGGCTATGGGACAGAACAGATAACAGAACAGTACCTATTGTTGCTCCTTGAACAATAATATTAATTGTTAAAGGAGTCAGAAGAATACTTGGGTGGGTCCATAATTTGTTACCATCGATTGAACTGATATATGTCGTTTTATGAAACCTTTACATGGAATATGGGACAGCTCGGATAAAAGGTTCAAATAACTGTTGATAAATAAAAGATAACTTGGGTAGGTACATAATTGTTCACCCCCATTGAATTTTTGAATTTATATATGCCGTTGTATAAAATTTTTACATAGCATATGGGACAGACCGGATAAAACCCCCATATTGTTGTGTTGTTTCTTAGAACAATAAGCCGGCATGCACGGAAAAAAGAGGCGAACGACAACGGGGAGGAGCTGATGCTCACCTAAATCTTCCTGCCCTTCCCTTTAGGCTCAGAAAAAAACCCAACAACGCCACCATCGAGACGCCAACACACTCCAACTGCTGAAATACATACATGCTGAAAATCATACCCACAACCCCCCACCCAAAATATTTCATGACACATTCAATACGGATTAGCGAAACCTACGAAAGGCAATCCAAAATAGTTGATTTCTAAAATTAGGAATTCCTAAATGATGAAGCTATGGTGGACGATTGTTGATTGGTAAATAAGTAAAATTACAACATGAAATTGAATAAATATATATACAGTGTAACACGCTTATAACGAACACGGATACAACGAATTGACGGATATAACGAAACAATTTCTTACGTACGGATTTTTTCCCTATCTTTTCCTTATTAGCGTTCAGGCATATTACGAACACGAGTATAACGAATTCACGGTTATTACGAAGACGTTTTCCCGAACAAATTTCGCCGTATAACGAATTTCTGTCCAACTGAAAATCGCCCGGTTGTTCGCAAATACTTCCCGCCCGTGACCTGGAAGCCATGCCGTAGCCGCGACGACGCTGCAGCGCACTGCGACTGGCTTGAGGATTTCCTTTTGTCTGATGCCTTAGCCAAAGGCAAACAAACGTCAATGGAGGAATTCTTCAAAGCAGATTAACTGGTGTAATTCTGTGTGTGTTAGGTCAATGAGGGAAATCATCAAAGTTGATTGTTAGCTGCCCGTTATACGACAGTTCATCCGTAATAGGGCTACGCAGTCACACGACATACGCTGCAGCGCACTGCGACTGGCTTGAGGATTTCCTTTCGTCTGATGCCTTAGCCAACGGCAAACAAACGTCAATGGAGGACTTCTTCAAAGCAGATTAACTGGTGTAATTAGGTGTATGTTGTATAAGAAGTAGTACTACTACTAGTTACCGTGGCACCATCATGCCACAGTTCGTGTTTTAGTGTGCTAGGACGCGACGTGCTCGCCATGTGTCTACGTCATACTGTATTTCGTTATTTTTTCACAGACGGTGGACTGTGATCTTATACTATAACTACACTTAATAGTGACATTTGTAACTGTTTTGTGTCGTCTAAAGAAATGGTAAACAACAAAATGTCTTTGCGTTTGATAGACAGCTGGCGAATACTTTAAAAACTGTCACATACAACACTGCCTCCTAGCGGGTAAAGCGTACACGAATATAACGAATTCACGGATATAAAGAACTCGTTAGCTACCCACAAAGTAGTTCATTATAAGCGGTTTCCACTGTATCTACGAACAGTTTTGTGAAGTACAAGTAATCCTGACGATCTGATTGCCAGCTATCATCACCATCGATAGTAGACTATCGTTACGTCGATATTAGTGATGCATCGATATTCCATTATTATATAATGGGTTTTAAGACAGATTTTTTATAGATATGTGTGCGAAAAAAATAAAAATAAAAACACGTCCCAAAAACGTTTTGTTTTAACGAATGCTCATACCATTACGATTCGTCCGATCACAACAATCTTGATACCGTTTGAAAGCTTACGCTTTCTGCTATTCAAACATGTAAACATGGTTTCCGGATAACCGTTCAAAAAACAAACTATAAACGGACCTACAACCCTGCCGTTTCCGGTGTCTTATACACCGCGAACGATGTTGGTTCGTCGGCACAGTTCACCAATCTACCGATTGAGGCACCACTATCTAAGCTCCACCCACTTTTAAATTGCGGCAAAACTAACATACTCGAAGTAGGCGTGACGTTACAATCACGCAACCAACTGAACGAATGTTGACCCTTTGTCTCCCTCCGTTGGTTGGCGTACGCTATTGTGACGTCACGCTGAAGCAGAGATATATCGGTTTCGCCGCCATCAAATCCATCAGTTTCGCCGCCGTTTAAAAGTGGGTGGAGCTTATAACATGAAAAAAAAAAATGGGGAAATGCTCATGTCTGAGTACTCGCCGCCACCATCGTTTGGAACTGTACAGAACACCAAGAACGGCTCGATTATAGGTCCGTTAATAAGTGTTCTATGAACGACTACCCGGGAATCTAGATGACGCTAGAATAACAGAAAATGCATCCTTTCAAACGATACCAAGGACGGACGTGTTTTGAGTTGTTTATTTTTAGCTGGTTAATCTACTTTTGGTTTTATGTACTTTGCCACTATGCTTTCTAGCAAACCATTAACATGTAACATAGCCATAAGAAATGCATCTATACAGCCTAAATCAAGTGTTGTATACTCTTGCCTACAACTTATTATGTAACTATTGTGGACTGCCACAATATTATCTACTAATTACGGGGTATGGCTCTGCGAAGAGGGTTTGTTCACTGATCCAGGCTCAGAAATTAATATATAGTGAATGTCAGGGGCCGGCAACCTTTTTAAATGGGGGGCCAAATAAGTTACTTGGGCTAGGTCAGCGGGACACACTTTTATTTCTTAATATTGTTTATCACTA
This sequence comes from Escarpia spicata, assembly GCA_963995525.1. NCBI lineage: Eukaryota > Metazoa > Annelida > Polychaeta > Sabellida > Siboglinidae > Escarpia > Escarpia spicata. Next base: position 23,702,906 of record OZ023205.1, on the reverse strand, counting down.
GCCCAATTTTGGAAACTTGTACGTTGTTATGATGCGTAATGTATGTATGTATATATACATATACATATATATATATATACATACATACATGTATATACATATATATACATATATATATATATATACATATATATATATATATACATATAGGCATTCTAGCTCATATGCGTCGAAGCTGAACTTACACAAGTTGGTAGGGGTCGGTCACATATGATTTTAGGTGACCTTGTGGCGGAGTGACCCCCACCGATACGGAGTCAATGGTAAATTTAGTGTCGTGAGATAGTTAGTACTGGTGGTTGGTAATACGTCTACGACTTGTAGGTAGTGGTTAGTAATACCATTGGGGCCGGCATGCTTGCTGTGAACATGTATTGAAGTATTTATGTGGTTGTTTATGAGTTATGTGAACGAATAAAGATGCATGTCATTAAGTAGGCCTATTTCAATCTACACTTGTCTTGCGTTGTTGCTTTGCGTAGGAGGATATATGTGTCAGGGGCGCATACAAATATCCTATGTGAAGTAACGGGGTAGGATGGAAAGTGGTGGCCCCTAGCTGAGTAGGCCAGCGGCAACATGGTGGACAATATAGGGAGTGGACTTATTCGTGCGCGTAAGATTACATAGCGGTAATTAGTCCTAGTAGTATATAAACGTGGACAAAGAACGGGCTCGTCCCATTCGCCGTTCACCGAGATCTTGTTTGAGTTGTTCTGCGCGTGGTTTTCGGTTGACGAATCATTTACTGCATTTTGCGCTTTATTGTTGAGTTTGTTATTGCTAGTGGTTTATTGTTATTCAAGTTGTGATTTTGTCTCCCACCCTCCTCCCTGTACCACACGTAATGCATGACTGTATACAATGTAGATTCTTTTACGCTTTTCCCTGTTATATAAGTACTCGAGGTTTGGCCTAGACTTTTCCCTCTTACTGGATCTCAGTAGTGTACTCAGGGTTTTTAGTGCGGTAAATAAAGTAGGTTGCTAATGGTGCAGAGGCGGAGTGACCCCCACCGATACGGTGTCAATGGTAAATATAGTGTCGTGAGATGGTTAGTACTGGTGGATGGTAATACTTCTAGGACTTATAGGTAATGGTTAGTAATACCATTGGGCCGGCATGCTTGCTGTGAACATGTATTGAAGTATTTATGTGGTTGTTTATGAGTTATGTGAACGAATAAAGATAAATGTAATTAAGTTGGCCTATTTCAATCTACACTTGTCTTGCGTTGTTGCTTTGCATAGGAGGATGTATGTTTCAGGGGCGCATACATAGGCATTCTAGCTCATATGCGTCGAAGCTGAACTTACACACTTTTTAAGTTGTTGTTGTTATGAAACATCTATCGCTCATTTTGAACAATTTGCTATTGAAAATACACATTATTCTAGGTCCGCATTGTTGTCGTGCAAATTACATCTTGACAGTGCTCTACGTCCAAGTGAGCTTGGCGTGAGTGATCTTTGTTTTAAATGTTCCATTAGCATGTGCATTTCGTTGCAAACTACACCTCATCGGATGTCAATTTGAATGTCATAGAGCCACATTATAAATTGGTAAACTTCGACTATAATGGGCTGTAAAATAAGAACAAATACTAGCTCCGAGATCTATAAAACGCACTGAAAACTCCTATCTCAACAGCTCAATGAATGCTTCTTACGTATTCTAACTTTCTGGTTCGTTTTCAGGAGTGTTAAAAAATGCATGCAATAGTTGTGTAAGGATCTATTCCACAATCGCAAATTGATGTCGAAAGCGGAAACGAACTGGAAGAAAAGAACTAGAAGAGTTCTTTGGTTACATGTCCTCGTCCCTTAAGTTGAACATTCAGTAGATTGAGACGCACCACGATGTCGAGGAGAAATGAAAACTTGCAGATGCACCTGAGGGGTCAGCGATGTCCGGTAGAAAAGGTTTCCCTTTCGAAACAAGTTCTAGGTTGATTATAAATTGACTTAAGTTGCATTTCCTCGTAGATTTATGTCATACTTACCAAGCTTGTTATAGTCTCGTTTAACCGACACTTGCCCTGCTGCGTTGCTTCGCCAGGAAGAGAGTTTGGTTTCAAGGACGTATACTTTGACTGCTCACTGCCGAAAAATGGTATCACTGTTTTGGATTAATTCACAGGTCTACATCTACAATACTTATTAATGTTTATATCTTATGTATGTCTTCGACAACGAAATTAAGCTACAAAATAGCTATATACAAACTAAAAAGTAGAAGATGAACACATGGTTTTCATTTTGCGATGCACCTCCTAGTGACTAATCGGGTGATATGGTAGAAAAACTGAAAATTAACAATTTTGATTTTGATTTATTTTATTGTATGAATTGTTTCAGTCATCGCATGTTTTTATATTTTCAATTCTATTTTTAGCCAAATGGTTTTCTCTACGTTGGTGGGCTGAGCCGGATCTTCAGTGGCACTCAGCTGTCGGTATGTTGGATCCTAACAACGAACGACAAGGGGTGCTGTTGAAAATGTTTCGCGACGTTCGTTATTTTTCAGAACGTATGGGGGCATAACGGGGACACATTCCAAAGATCTAGGGGGCATGTCACTCTAGCATAGGCATAGCGCAGCAAAATTCCATAGATCCACGGAGCTCGTGCCACCAAAGCCACTGCATCCGTCTATAGTTATCCCCGCAGAAGAGGGACCTCGCCACCTAACCACCCCGATACCGTGGCGAATAGAACGGTAATCTACCTCCTTGGTTTGACCCGGTCCGCATGCCGTTTTCTTGCATATGGAATCCTAGCTTGAGGTAAACATACGTGTGGTTTTCAATTACGTTACAGTTACACCATTAGATTTTAATAACATCTCAAAGCTACGACTGGACATGTAACATAGGGCAGATATAATCTGTATCAGCTTACAGAATTTCAGTCGAATGTTGACAGCGTAACGAGAAGTTGCGTGGTGGTATGTCGTCTGGTGAGAACACTGATATTTATAACAATTAATATGTGAAATCCCACTAGAAGGCGACAAACAATGTATATGTCCTGTTGTCATGTACACATGCAGCGATACTCTGAGATTGGTATACACATTTTAAAGTCAGACGTAGTATATAAAATGAAATCATATACGTTGGAACTAATACAGCCAGCATTCTTCACCAATAATGTGCTGTTAGTACGTTACAAATATCGATACTGCGACTGTCGATTGGTCAAGATAATACTGTTCTTCGACACTCTTCGACACTCTTCAGGATATTTTATCGTTATTACTGAACCATTTTGTTAAGATATCCAAAACGTTAATGAACTTAGTAGAGGTTTTTACCTGCATATCACGCAATCGTCGTCAGTACTTGTGTCAAAACAACAATCCAGTGTCATTATTGGTTTTATTTTGACATGTTGTTTGTGGTGCAATGTCTGCACTAACGCAACATTGGTCTATTTATGTACGGTCGTGGCGACACCATGCCAACATGATACACATTGACATGCATACCAACCAGCCGTTAGTTATCAGATATAACACAAGCATTGACCGGATATTGGCTTTCCGACTGTTGATTAGTCTATGCAACCAATATTGACCTACCAACAAAGATGCTTTTTAATTCCAGTCCTGTATATGAATTATTATTATTGTTACTTTATTAATTTCACTTCATCACTGACCGTGGTGTTTTTTAGGGTTTCATATCCACAGCGGACTGCAACTTAAAGTTCACACACGTGTCTGATATGTAAAAGGTTTGCATTGTCTGAAATGGAGGTCAACGTTGAACATACAGTGACACGTCAGCTTCTCGTTCAATGTCGCTACGCTAGAGATAGACCAGGTATATGTCAGGGGATCATACTCTTCAACGACATATGACTTGTGCTTAGGACCACCGCCTCCATCCACCTGTATAGAACCGGGCCACACGACTGCCGGGACGTTGCAATGGCGTTGCAGCGGCTGACTTAATTTTGTCCAAATGTCCGATGTCATGTCATATTTGAGACATGTGCGGTTGCACCTACCACAAAAATAAAGTCGTTCAATGTAACTACAGCGCCAGTTATGCACAATACAGGGGTGTCTGATCGAGTGCTCCATTTACCAAGTGCTGTGTCAAACACTTTTTAGTAAGTAACTTTATTTACAACGTAACAACGTAACATACAGTTAACATATACATGTCATACAAATGGAAATGTGTTACATTGCATGGATGTCACTTGGCTAACAGCCGTCTTCCAGTGAAACCATTTGATTATCATTTCTCTATGATTGCAATCATAACAATCATCAAAATCATGTTAAACAACTCACTCAAATTCATCACCAGCTCACCTCCGTACTATATAATACTAAACCGGAGTATTATTGAACATATAGTATGTGCTGTTGCTGGTGATATATGACAACGAACTGAGGATTATGATCCATTGAAATATATGAATTTGTACTTGGTTAACAAAGTAGTGTAAGAACGGTAAAATACTTACAAACAAAGGTACAGTTTCATTTAATCAGTTTAATTACATTATGAACATCTAAGATTTAAACAATTCACTTGGCGAAGATAATCATTTAAGTAGAAGTCACACAACATGCGTCTAAACTCTAACATGTGTTTAGTGTTTATTCTTTTTTTCGTTTATGTTGTTCCAGATTCTTGTGAAATTATATTTAGGTAGCTTAGACGAAAATTGTGATCTAGGTGTCTCTTTAACAAGAAGGTTGCATTGTCTGGTTATTATTATACTTTTGTCTAGTCTTTTTGATCGCAAAATTTGTAAATGATTTGGGTAATAAGTCATGTTTAAAGTCTTACATAAATAGTGAGACCTGTAGTTTATATACGTATGAATTTTTTATTATCTTGTCAGACTTAAATAAAGGATCAGCACGACTCCTATATCTTTTTTTAAATAAATTATTGCACGCTTTTGTAAAATTTCTATTTTCTTTGTGTTTCCACTGCCCCATGCTTGTATACCATATGTTATGTGACTGTGAATTAATGTGTAATATAATGATTTTAATGATTTGTGTGGTAAGAAATATTTCACTCTATTTATTGCAAAAATAGCTCTAGATATTTTGGAACTAATTATGTTGATGTGTTCTTTCCATGTTAGATATATATATATATATATATATATATATATATACAATCCCAGGAATTTAACAGATTCGTCATTTTTATACTTGCCAACCTGGTTGATGACTTTATTATTTATTTTAATGCTATTGTTTACTATGTAGTTTGTATTTACAGGACTAAAAACACAGAAATGTGTCTTTTTGACGTTCAAGCACAATTTTTTAGCACACAACCAATTGTATAATTGTTTTAATTCTTGATTCACTTTTATAACTAAATGTTCAATATCATATCCTGATTGGTAAACGGTGGTATCATATGTTGCAATGGATAGCAGAGATAATTAGAGAACTAGAATTCACTATGTCGTTAATATAAATTAGAAAAAGCACAGGTCCTAGTATGGATCCTTGTGGTGCTCCGTGTGTTTTATTGATCAATGGAGATTTGCAATTATTTATTTCAACATTTCTAAAAATATAGTATTGTAAATGTTATACAAATGTTCCAATAATAGTACAAGCAAGGGCGAATTCTGAATGTGTCGGATAATAATACATATTTCGTATCATGTTACGTTTTCAAAGCTCCACTGCAAATTGCAACTACAGTAATCAACTACTGGATTGTTTACTTTACAATCAGTAAATTGACATTCACATACGTGCCTGATGTGTAATTGTTCGCACTGTCAAACAGAGTGGAGGTCAATATTGAACATACAATGATGCCTCAGCTTTTCATTAAGAGACGCAATGGTCCAGCTACACCAGTTATCTGTCAGAGGTTCATACTCTTCAATGACTGATGACATAAGCTTAACATCACCGCCCCCTGCAATCAGTATCGAGCCGCGCCAAACGACTGCCGGGGCGTTTCCGTGTTGGTGCTGTGGCTGACTCATAATTGTCCAACTGTCCGAAGCAGGGTCATATTTGAGACATGTGCGTCGGAAGCCTCCCACAACAAAAATACAGTCGTTCAATGTGACTGCTGCACCGAAGCTGCACACGGTAGGTGAGTCAGACTGAGTGCTCCAGCTGCCATGTTTCGTGTCAAACACTTGCGTACAGCACAAGTCCATACCCTGCGTATCTCGCCCTCCGAAAACAAAAACTTTGCTGCCGTATGTGACAACCATGGGGTGACTCACCGCCTGCGGCATGTTGGGCATCGACGACCATTGTCGCCGTTTCAAGTTCAGACACTCTACTGATTTCAGTACATTGTTATCGCCAACACCCATCCCTCCCACCACATAGACGCACTCGCCTTGCGAGACAGAGTGGTGGTACCACCTAGCAATTGTAAGTGGAGGCATCGCCTCCCACTTCTTTGTGCCAAAGTCAAAGAGCCAGCATTGGTTCACCACGCCTCTCTTGTAACCGCCTGTCAGCAACAAACCTCCCTCGACACAACACACGTTGTATACCCTTCCGACAGACTCTGGTAACGCCGTCAGCGACTTCCAACAACTGGAGCCTTCATCATAGTACTGGCAGTTTTTGTACTCAACATAGTTGTACTTATCACCGTTGTAGTCAACATCGTTGTACACAACATCGTTGTACACAACATCGTTGTACACAACATCGTTGTACTCAACATCGTTGTACTCAACATCGTTGTACTTAACATCGTTGTACACATCATCGTTGTACACAACATCGTTGTATTCAACATCGTTGTACTCAAAATCGTTGTACTTAACATCGTTGTACACAACATCGTTGTACACAACATCGTTGCACTCAACATCGTTGTACTCAACATCGTTGTACTTAACATCGTTGTGCTCATCGTGACCCGTAGTCAGTCCACCAACCACCAACAGACAAGACTTCATTCGGAAGTTGGTGCGAGGCAGTGTGCGACAACTGGTGATTTCGTTTTGGTGAACGATGTCTATCTGGAAGGCCATTGCCTCGTGTAGATATTCAAAGCACTTGGCTGTCAGCAGATCAACTTTGTCCTTTATGTGCCGCAGGTAGTTGCGCGAACAATAAGGCAGGCGAACATGTTCAAGGATCGTTTCCAAGGACGACTTCCTGTTGACAAGATCATGTCGGACCCAACCCAAGACAGCATCGAAGACAACGTCTTCATCTTCAACATTGACATCATCATCTTTGATACATTCGATGAGTTCCGCGCACGATAACTCCTTGAACTCCTCAACAAATGCAACTGTCTTGAACTCGGACTTCATCATTCTCCTGGCATTCTGCTGCAACTGATTGAGTCGATACAATGCGGAAAACTTGTAGAATCCGATACAGTTCGCCGGCTCGACCTGCTTCAACATAACGTTCTCGCAGGCCGTCTTGAGCGTGTCCAGCTGCAAGACATCGCAAGCCTTGATCAAACTCTCCACGCTGTCGACGGTCAGCTCAATCTCACCGGTGTAAATATAGTCGACGATGGTGGGCAGTAACTCGGGTTCCATTGTCAGCTGGACTGACTCCGACGTGCTTTCTTTAAGACCACACTTGAACATTGCCTTGAGGTAATCACTCGCGGCCGCCAGAACGTTTCGATGACACTGAATTTGGACATCGCCCGACTGCAACGTCACATCGGTGTATTCCTTGTTCTGGCGCAGTTTATGCAGACTCTTCATAAAGTCATTCTGGTACGGCTGATCAACAAACCTTTCGACCTTCGTGGTAGCAGATGCTACAACAACGACATATATAATTTACAACCATCAGCTCAATTTTGAACTTAGAGAAAGGTCAATTCAAAATAAAGGTCCAATATATTGTCAGTTTCTGACAAACAAATAAATATTGTCATTGATAAATTTCACTAGAGCACATGCACACAAGTACGCTCTCCCTCTCTGCCCCTCTCTCCCCCCGTCTTTTTCTCTCTCTTTCTCCCCCCCCCCCCCGCCCCTATCTCTCTGTCTCTCTCTCGCCATCTCATCATCCTATCTCTCTTTGTATCTAACCCTCCTGTACGCCGTCTCTGCCCTCCCTGTATTTTTCTCCCTCTCTCCCTATCTTCCTCTCCCACCTCTCTCTCTCTCTCTCTCTCTCTCTCTCTCTCTCTCCTCTCTCTCTCTCTCTCTC
>OZ023205.1:23410700-23694549 GCA_963995525.1 Escarpia spicata | reverse complement strand
AATAAAGTGAAACATGGGACAGACAGCATTATATGAGAATAAAGACAAGATGTCGACGTAAAGAAATACCTGGTAGGTATCGAACATAGACTGTAGGGAACGCAGGTAAAAGGACACACATTTAGAAAGAATGAGGGCAGATTGATCAAGGTGCTAGGAAAATAAATCATGATCGAAGAAGAAGAAGAACAGGAAAACCGAAGTTATGATTGAAATTTAGTATTCTAGGAGCCATCGCTAAAGGGCAATGAAAAGAGTATGTATGGGAATGTGGTAGGTTATCGTAAGAAATGGAGAAGAAACGTATGGTGAGCCAACCAAACAAAAGTACACACACGCATTCAACCGCACATACTCACACGCTCGCGCGCGTGCTCGCACGCACACACATACAAACACACACTCAAGTACATGTCCACACACACACACACACACACACACACACACACACACACACACACACACACACACACACACACACACACACACACACACTCACACACAAGTACAAACTTACACGCACGCACGCACGCACGCACACACACACACAAACATGTATACACACACAAACGCCCGCGCGTGTGCGAGCGCACACACACACACAAACACAAAGCTTCGCGCCCCACGCATTATCATTACATTACCAGAAATATCTATAGAAATGGAGTGCTCCTAAAAAATGAACATTTTGTAGAATTGGCATGTAATCCTGTTTTCACCTTGTTTGTTAGACATGTGTGTGTTGTAAAACAATACTGGAAATAATTAATATATATTATACTAATACATCGCTCATTCGTGCGTACAGTTGACTCTGGACAACTTAAAAACTGTTTAAATATATAACGATCGTAACGTCCGATTTCAATAATTATGTTTGTGTATGTCATACAGTTTATTATTGGTCGCATATTTGTCCAAGTATGTGATTTTGTGTACCTCGGTTATGACTTTCTCGTGCACTATCTTTCCCCATATAGTCGTCATTCTTTTGAACAGGCGCCATGTGCCAGTGCCAGCATTGGTGCAAGGACACGTTGCTCTGTCCATCGTTGCTACCACGAGTCGACCGCCTACCAAATAAAGCTTGTCGATCACTTATTACCAATAGTGTGGCGGCATAGTTTAGGATACCATAACGATTGTCCAATATGTGATAAAAGCATGAAACTTGGTGAATGTATAGACTAATTTGTGTGGAACATTTCCAATATTGGAACATCTAAAATTATACGCGTGTAGGCCGCCATTTTAAAATTCAAAATGGCTGACATATAATGGAGTTTAATTACCATAACAATTGTGTAATAGGTGATAACAACATGGAACTCAATGAATGTGTAGACTAATATGCATGGATAATTTTCAGATATTGGGCCATCTGAAATTATAATTGCCGTATAGGCCGCCATTTTGAAATTCAAAATGGCTGACATATAATACCATTTTATTTTCGTAAATAAATGACTGTCATTAGTTATGTAATGTATAAACATAATGAGTAAACAAACAGTGTGGCAAACTGTTTTTGATTTGGAACAGCATGCCATTTTAATTGTTGGTTATGACAATTGGTACAGGCAGACATTGCGTCAGCCGGTACTGCTGATTCCTTCTTGCATGCATCACACGTTACACGCACAAGACGAGCCAACCATATAAATGCAGCCGCTTTGTATATTCTTCGGAATCGTTAATGGTTAATATACACTCACTGGAGAGACAGTGTCTTTGTTGCGATTTGAAGACTGGTGTGATGAACAAAGACAGAACTATCCTCAGTTTTAGAACTGGGCAACAGTGATGGATCATGAATTGTGCAATCTTGTCTACGTGCGTTCGCTGCGAGAGGTCAACTTCTCAATGTATCTAGATGCTCTGACAAAACTTGTCCCAAGGTTCGACGCTTTAGACAGAACTAACTGTGCTCGCTGCATCCTAGTCCATCTGAGAGATATGGCCGAGCTGCCGACAAAGTTGCCGCATAATTCTACGCTGGCCATTTCACTGTGCAGAGGAGTAAGCGCGTGTTCTCAAGTATTCCGATTGACCAAGCCCACGAAGCAGTTGGTTAGACAGACAACCAAGGGGCCCTTTGACGATGGATGGTTGCAGGTCCAGGCGTCGCAAGAATCACAGCAGAGTTAGAAGAATCCCGTCAACACTGGGGGAAACGAGTGGATCCACGTCACCATGACCAAACGCAGAGTGTACAGAAAGCATTTGCGAAAGATGTTCGCTCACTTGTTAGCGTGATGGAGGTGCTTGGCAATCCGTTTGTAAAGGAAACAAGGATTGCTTGTCCTAGTCACAAAGGCGATCGCAAATCGGGCTGTCGGTAAGACGGTCTATAATCTGGAGAGGATTGACAAAGACCAATTCGATGTTTTCACGAAAGGATGCCTCATCGACATGACCAAGTCACTATATGATGCTAAGCATTGTTCAGCACCTCCACACCCAATGTCGCGAATAAAGGGAAAAAACAGCCCACATCGATGAAGAGAGATGTAAAAAAGTTCTCAATGTTGTACGTTGGTTGTCAGACGAGGGATGGCAACTTAGATTAATTCTTTTGGCACGAGAATCAAGCATGTCCTCCTGCTCTGTCTGATGCGGGACGACTACGCCTCGGTACCAAGAAAGACCTTCTGACATGCCTAGAAGAACGGTCTGCGCCACAGTCTGAGCCACCTGCTGCTACCGCTGTTGTTTTTGATGGAGCGTCAATCGTTCAGATGTTGAAGACACACGTACAGCCAAAACGTTTGAAGAATAGCAGCCGGTTTTCATCCCATATGTGTCTGCCCAACTTCGAAATGCATCACGCTTCGATCTGGTGTGGTACATTTACATAGCGGATTCTCTGAAAGGAACAACCATAACAAAACGTGGCCACGGGGTGTGTAGACGCGTTATGGGTGTTGCACCCATACCAGGAAACTGGAATAACTTCTTACGTGTCGATAGTAACAAGACTGAGCTGTTTAGCTTCCTCTCGAAGGTACTCGTCCAGGCATTTGATGGAAACCAGCTTGTGATCACATATGGAGAGCAGGTACTCTCTTCGCCTCCATTACATGAAATCAACTCGCTCCAGGCAGACACCCGTATGTGTTTGCATGTGTCACATGCATCACGCCATGAGCATCATTAAATTACCATACGCACAGTCGACACTGATGTCGTGGCATTGCCCGTAATGATTGCACAGATTGTAGCAGCTAATGACGAATTATGGCTGGCATTCGGAACAGGGAGAAATTTCCGTTATTTACCGGTCCAACGGTTATCTGTCATCCTCGGACCAGATAAATCGCGCGCTCTTCCAATGTTCCGCGCACTAACAGGGTGTGACACTGTGTCATCCTTTGCTGGACATGGGAAGATTACAGCACGGACAACCTGGGACTCGCTACCAGAGCTTACCGATGCACTGCTTAGTTTGGCCTGTGCACCAAGTAACATCCCAGTGGAAAGTATCCGTGTCATCTAAAGTTTTGTGATATTGCTCTATGACCAAACAAGCACTTTCACTGATGTGAACAAAGCCAGAAAGAAATTGTTCGCGAAAACCAATTCGGTGCAAAGAATTTCACCAACGCAAGCTGCACTCAAGCAACATGTGAAGTTGCCATATCTGGGAACAGGCAATGCTACCAATTCCTGTGCTCTCCTTCCCCATTAGTTGGAGCTGGATCGAGAAGGACAGTAGTCTATGAGTACTGGACAAACCTGCCCGAAGCGTCAAATCTGCCATGAACTGGTTTCGTGCGGCTGCAAGAAAGGGTGTCATATGCGCTACAAGTGTCACAAAGCTAATATTCGATGCACAGCTCTGTGTGTTTGTGAAGGAGAATGTTCCAACCAGTAACAGGGTAAGAGTATTGGTGTCCATACATTCAACGACTAAAACATATAATACAACTTTACTGTTTAAGCTGTTTTTCAGTATTAAATATTATTAATAATGACATAGTAACAAAATAGCACACGTTTTGTTTTATATGTCTTTCGGTGTCGTGGACATTAACAGACAATACTTGTTTGGTGGTCAGCGTAGATCACTTTCAGCGTAGTTGATCACAGTGGATCATACAAAAGTGAAAGTAAAATAAAACAGAAAACGTTAATAACAATTGAGTTTTTTATGTTCTTAAACTTGATTTAATGGCGCTACATGTTTTAATTCATAAAAACGTGTAAATAAGTTAAGAAATCATAGCAATTTATGAACCTTTTCTATATGTCATGATCTCGTAGATAGGCTCTATCTGCAATTTCACGCAAATATGAGCTATGTAATTCAAATCAACGCGCATGCGCACAGGGGTATAATGTTGAGTGGTCCAACATCTGAAAATGACCGTCATATATTAGTCTATATATTGGCCGAGTTTGGTGCTTTTATCACAAAACGCACAATTGGTTTGTTATGCTGCCCCACCACAACAACATATTCCTGCTAATTATTCTAATCGCTACACGCCTCGATTCTCCTCCTGAAAACAGGTTAGGTGACTAACAATTATATATATAAAGATAATAATAATGTGTAAAGAGAACACCAGAGTAAATATAACATTCTACCAGGTGACGAACTATTAGATATAGATAGCATACAAGATATTATGGGTAAAGAGAACAGCGGCGTAAATGTAACATTCTACTAGAACAGAACAGAACAGAACAGAACAGAACAGAACAGAACAGAACAGAACAGAACAGAACAGAACAGAACAGAACAGAACAGAACAGAACAGAACAGAACACAACAGAACACAACAGAACACAACACAACACAACACAACACAACACAACACAACACAACACAACACAACACAACACAACACAACACAACAGAACAGAACAGAACAGAACAGAACAGAACAGAAGTGGTTTATTTATCCAAACTGTACAGGCAATCAATGATAATATACATTTTTATAAAGTGACGGTGTACTGAGAGGATCATGGAGGCTCCTTCTAAGACTTGTTGAAAGTCGCTACCGCAGGAGCCACCGTCGTATTAGTTCAGTTTCTGTTGAAAGAAAATAATATATAATATATGTTATACAAAACTTAAACGTTAAAATGTAGTGATATCCATCGTCACTAAAAAAACTGGATTGTTGTGTTTTAGTATGCCCCTGGGGTATATAAACACATATTGTATAGTGTTTGGCCGTAGATGACATCATTGCAGTTGATTGCGTGTATATGTGCAGACATAACAATTAATGTTTGTGCACGTTTTTTTGTAATTTTAAATGATGTGATACATTGCACAATTTACGAAACCATATAATCTGTGTGTGTAAAGTTAGTCTATCACAATTTGGGAGGTACTTGTGATTGTATGTGGTAAACTTTGCAGACGATTATTTGGAACTAAGTTGAACTTGAATTAAATTGAAACTGCGTTTCCTTGTCGACTCACGTGTGGTTTTTGACATTGTCACATTTGACTTTCAAGAACATTTGATATTGTCACATTTCACTTCCAAGAACATTTGCAAACAATAGTTGAGGGGGTTAAAAGTCGTTATTACGCGTACGTTTCTCATTCACGCGGTATATTAACAAATATACCATAATTATGTGTGTAGGAAGATGTTAAATAGTGTTGTCGTGTCTCCAGATTTAGCGACTAGAGCTTACTATGCCCTCAAATTAAAACGTTATCAGGGATGGATCTAGAAAGGGTAGTTCGGTTAGGGGAGGGGGGGGGGGCAAAACCTCAAATTCCACTGCCCTTGAGTCTCACCAAAAGAGACTGGCAGCCAAACCAAATTCGCGCGGGGTTAGCTGAGTCGAAGCTTCAGCACGACTCCCCTGTCGGATCTTGAAATTGGAAGTGGGAGGTAAAGGGAAGGGTTGAGGAAGATTTTTTGCCGGAGGTTCAGCGCCACTCCGCCGTCGCGCTGTTGGATCCTGACAATGAACGACACGGGGTGCTGTTGGGAATGTTCCGTGGCGCGGTTCATCGTTTTTCCGAACATCTAGGGGCATATAACGGGGGCACATTTCAAATATCTAGGAGGCACGCCACTCCAGCGCAGGCATAGCGCAGCAAAATTCCATAGATCCACGGAGCATGTGCCACCCAAGCCTTTTGTATCCGCCCATGGTTGTTCCCCCAGAAGAAGGACCTCGCCACATGACCACCCCTATACCGTGGGGAGTAGTTATATAATCTACCTCCTTGGTCCCTACATAGGTGTCTCCCGATCAGCATGCCGTTTCCTTGCATATGGAATCGTAGATTTAAGTAAACATACGTGTGGTTACAAATTACGTTACAGTTACACCATTAGATTTAATAGCATCACAAAGCTACGACTGGACATGCAACATAGGGCAAATACAATTTATATTAGCTTACAGTATTTCACACGAACATTAACAGCGTAACGAGAAGTAGCGTGTGCGTGTTAGTCTCTCGCCTGGTGAGAACGCACATTTATGACGCTTAAAATGTTAAATTCCACTAGAAGGCGACAAACAATTTAACCGTCGTATTGTTATCTACACGTGCAGCAATACTCTGATATTGGTACACACGTTTTTAAAGTCACATATTGAATATCAAATTAAATTACATACGATGGAACTAATGCAGCCAGCATTCTTCACTAAAAAAGGTATGCTGACTGTACGTTATCGATATTGGTACAACGACTGCCGCTTGGTCAAGATAATGTCATTGTTGTTGAATATTATTCTGGATAGTTCATAATTAGTATTGAACCATTTTGTTAAGATATCCAAAACGTTAATGAACTCGGTACACGTTTTTGCCTGCATGTCACACAAGCGTTGTCAGCATATGATATATTAAAAACATACGTTACTGGTCTTATATCGGCATGTTGTTTGTGTATTACCATGGTGCAATGTCTGCACTGACGCGCAAAGTTGGTCTATTTATGTGCGGACCATGGTCGTGGTGACAATATGCCAACATGATACACATTGGCATAAATACCAACAAGCCGTTAGTTGTCCGATACAACACCAGCATTGACTGGATATTGGCTTGTCGACGTTGATTAGTTGACGTTGCGACCAATTATTGACCTACCAACAAAGATGGTTTTTAATTTCTGTCCTGTATACCATTTATGATTATTGTTACTTTATTCATATCCCTTCTTCTATTGACCGTGATGTTTGTTAGGGTTCCATGTTAACACTGAAATATGCCAGATAAGTAAACGGTTTGCACTGTCAGAAATGGAGGTCATCGTTGAACTTACACGTCAGCTTCTCGTTCAATGACGCTAAGCTACATATAGACTAGATATCTGTCATATTCTATATCATTTACTTGGTATGGAATCCGTTATCCGTTAGAGGAAAGAGGGATGACGTTACTTCCGGTGCAAGGTCAACTATCTAGGTCAAGGTCAAATTGTGCCCCCTGGCGGATAGGTCATGAACAACAAACAATACCGGTGCCCCCTGGTGGATAGTTGGTGAAACAATACTACTTAAATATGTTATTTGTTAAATAGCGCCCCTGGCGAATAGATCATGAACTATGTGACTAAGTCAAGTTGCACCCCCGTGCGGGAAACGATTAAACAGTACTGCTTAAATTCGTGCCGCTTTTTAATTTTTACTATACCAAATTGGTCAAAAACATCTATAAATAGGTCATTGCACATGCGCATTGGTGTCTTTTCTTATGTCGCATAGATGGAGGACCGGTTTTCAAGTATAGCGCCCCCTGGTGTGTATATTTACAACTACAATTAGGTCAAATCCTGACGACTAGGTACTGAACTAGAAAAATAGGTGAAACTATGTCATTTTGGTTACTGTCAAAAGGTCATGGTCAAGGTCAAGAGGGGCCCTGAGGAATAGGTTCGTGTCTCTGACGAACAAAAAAATTAATGTTCTGTTGAACAATACTTTCTACTCTGCTGTCCGCGCATGTATGTTCTACTGTGATGTTCGTGCTTATTCGGCAAGCCCACGTGACCTTTCGGCACGCTCACGTGACCTTTATATTTTGTCGAACTTTAATCAAATGCCTGCGTCTGCTTTTGTGATCATTATATCTTACATTTTGAAAATCAACAACATGACTAGCAACAACGTCCGAGATGTTGTGGTAAGCAACAAGCGTTGACACCCGGCGACCAACCGGTGTGACTGTCGGCCCGTGTCCCTCGTGATCATCATAAGGAAAACTCGACCTATACGCTTTACACACGACATTTGCAATTACGTCAGTTTGTCACCTGGTTGCTAATTGATTTGAAGTGGTATTCGCTGGGCAAGTCTCATCTACTCTACAGTCCTTGCGTGTGCTTGCTACTCTGCAGACCGTGCTTATTCGGCACGCAGACGTGACCTTTCGGCACAGTCTCTAATTACATAAGCGCGGCGCTGTGCCAATCGAATCGTTTTTCGTATCACGACGACACCATGGCTAATAACATTATTTTGAAGACACCCTATTATCGCCCTCCCGATGCAGCAGACTCGAGCGATGAGGATGAGCCGTCTAGCCGACCGATAATGCCGGTGACCAACCGTCTTTCCCTGCTGTCGGAACCAGAGGTCGTGGATGTGGCAACTCTAGAAGAGATGGTAAGCGCCGACGCCTTTATCAAGGTCAAAGATCTCCTTATAGACAAAGTACGCCAGCATACTCCCTTCCATGTCCGGTGCAGATACTGCAAGACGCGTATGAATGTCGACGAAAGGGTTCATTTGCAATGCGAACGACACAGTTAAGTGGCCTCTTACATGTATATCATGGTTCAAAAGGTCCATGCCGATGAGGAGGCCCTAACGACCGCGAGACAACTACCACCATCGCGGGCGCCCTTCACCTGCCCGTCGTGTAAGAACCACTTCACGCGACGGGACGCCTTGAATCGGCACATCACCAGCGGATGTTTGCCCGCCGGAAGAGGACGGTCGTGGAAGCCAATTTGAATATTCCGGTGGTGAGTCATACTTTATATTTTTTACTATATACTTTCACTTAAAATGGCCTCCCTCTGAAATTGTATTTCCATATCTACACTTACACAATATTCTGTCACGTCTTTACTTTCACTTTTATCGTCCCCTATGTGGTCATTTATATCAACATCCGGCAACGTCTTAGCTTCCTATACGGTCGCGTCCACGGGTAATTTTTGTCGACAACTTGTCACCTTAATTCCTGTCACGTAACTTCCTATGATCGTTTCCTACGTGTCCTTGCATCACCGTACTCTAGCAACGGTGTATTACTCCAATGCAATCTTTAATATTCTAAATATTATTGAAATATTCTTGCAGAACTACTTTGAATGCCCGCTACCACCAAAGTGGCAACGAATTGTCTCTGTGTTGACAGAGACGATTAATGACAATAGAACATCATCAAAACCAACTTCCGCTCCTGCCGATGTTACGACTTCTATCAACTCTGTCGATGTCACAACTTCCACCGACATTGCTGATGTCAGAACTTCCGCCTACAATATTCGCTCCTACCGCCGCACGTCGGAACTTTATATTGACATTTCTGTTACCGAAATTAAGAAGACGTTTCCAAGTCACATAGCATATACCATCGTAGAACTCTCAAGACGACAATGCCTCGCTTGCGAGATTGACGATCCTAGTCAATTTTATCACGATTGTATGTTACCTGATGACAGTCTAATTTAGATGCACTTTGGCGTGGCCGTTGAGGCCATTAATTCAACTTCTGTCTCATGACCGCGCCCACTGTTCAATGAACAAACATGTTACTTATACGAACTGGTAACTTCCAAACTGACACATGAAGTCATCAGGTGGCGATTCTTGTTAGGCTAATAGGTGAAACTATGACATGAATTAGGTAAGACTATACAAGTTATGCATAATTTATACAAGTCAATACATTCAATATGGTATGTTCAAAGTTCAAAGCAGTATGCACGCGGTACTCTTGTCTAGTCCAGTACACTTGTCTATGTAACGTCATTGACCTCGATAAATAGTTCACCACATAACTACCAGGGGAGCTTACAGATACGTGGTATTATTAACTAGTACGGAGGTGGGCTGGTGATGAATTTGAGTGAGTTGTTTAACATGATTTTGATGATTGTTATGATTGTAATCATAGAGTAATGATAATCAGATGGTGTCACTGGAAGACGGCTGTTAGCCAAGTGACATCCATGCAATGTAACACATTTCCATTTGTATGACATGTATATGTTAACTGTATGTTACGTTGTAAATAACTCGTATACATTTTGTAGTATGTTCCTCTTTTAGAGCAGTGTTCATAAGCATAAAGTATGGTTGATGATCAGATAATTGTTTTATTAATATTCCTGCTGTACTTTGCAAAATATGCTTTGTTAAATTAAAAAAAAAAATTATCAATAAGTGTACCAGTATATGTTGTGAACCTCGTAGGAAGAGTAATTTGGGGGAAGAGACTAAATGAGGTTAACATGTCAAAGAAAGTGCTACAGTGTTGTTGTTCATTTATTTTTTACATATTTATATTGTAGTCCCCTGCAAGAATAAGGTTGTTGTTTTGATGATGTTGCATAGATGATATGACCATTGTAAATTCATTTATAAATTCGTTATAGTTTTCAGTTAAAGGCCTTGGAGGTCGGTATATATTTCCTATAGTGACTGTCTGCGATAAGCCTCCTCCATTTATTTGTATTATTTGTCCCTCCCATTGCTCATACATATTTAATTTCATCTTTACTTCATAATTAAAGTGTTTATCTACATACATTAATAATCCCCCTTTGGTGCTGCAACTTTTTCCTTGGGATATACAGTCATATCCATTTAATTGAATTAGTGATAAGTCATCATTATCAGATATCCAGCTCTCTTGGAGACATATTATGCTAAATTTAAAATTTAATGAAGACAGGTCATTTACAAATGCCTCGAGCTCACTAAACTTTGCATGAATGGACTGTATATTTGAGCTTAGGATACTGAAATGTTTATTATTGTTTTGAACTAACAAATGAAATTTTTCAAAATCATAATATGACGATCGGCGTATTGTTGGCAATTCATTATTTTCATCAACAGTATTACTGATGTTTAGAATATTATTTAGACAATTATTTGTAATACCACCTGTAAATTTGAGAAAAGTTTCGTCAGTGATCATTTCAATATATTTTTAAATTGTAATAAGATCAACATATTTTCGGTGTGCAGTATTGTTTCAGTAAGAGTGTGTGCCTTTAGTGTTTGAGTTACTAGATTTTGTTTAATAATATTTGTATTTTGTTCATGTAAAGCTAAAGCGGTGCATGATAAGTAGCTACATAAAGTGTCAGAAATAGATAAAAAACAGATGATGTTTAGAAAAAAAACAATGAAAAAAAGGCGATGTAATAAAAAAAGTCAGGACCATTTGACAAGATGGTCCGAGAAAAAAAAACAATAAGAATAAAACTGTATTTCTATTGGTAGGAGCTAATGCATTCTAATGGATTCTAACCAACACATTTCCAACATATATAAATGCAAAAAATGCAAAAAGGTTATTATATTATAACAAATAAAAAGTCACATGTGGAACATAAATAAACATTAAACAGAAAACGAATCACAAGTCACGACACAAGTGAGTGACAATTGCACTAAGAGATATAAAAATTAAAAAATTATATAAAGAATACTGCAAATAACAAAACAAGATATTGAAAGTAAACGTACGTTAATACAAAAGCAGGTACCCCTTAACCAACTTGTTTACATACATATAGTTCGTATAGCAGACATTGCAAATGCTAATGCAATCTAATGCATTTTAACAAACACATTTCCAATATATATAAATGTATAGGTTACCATATTATAACAAATAGAAAGTCGTGTGGAAAATAAGGAAGCATTAAACAGAAAACGGATCACAAGTCACAACACGAGTAATAAACTGCACTAAGATATATTCAGAACAGTTGATTTAGGGAGCACTGCAAATAGCAAAACAAGATATTGAAGAAAAAAAAATACAGTTCATATAGCAGACATTGCCAATCGCAGAACTAGATTTCGTGTCAGTCAGAAATGTCACGTGAGCAACAACTAATTATTCACATCATTATCACCGACATTTGGTGCTATGTCTTGCATGTCACTGGTACTTGTCCAGCTCATTCGAGGTGTATATCCTGTGAATCACGTTGTTGACATCCTTGATTACAATGTTCCCATTGTACGTCCAGCAGTCTCTGATTTTGTTTGCCTTTTTCAACACCCTTGTTTCGTAAGCCAACTTTGCGCGCATTGTTGTCAGATCTTCATTTATGAAGATCTTCAAACTTCGCTCAAACAGAGTGAAGGTCAATATTGAACATACAATGATGCCTCAGCTTTTCATTAAGAGACGCAGTGGTACAGCTACACCAGGTATCTGTCAGAGGTTCATACTCTTCAATGACTGATGACATAAGCTTATCATCACCGCCTCCTGCAATCAGTATCGATCCGCGCCAAACGACTGCCGGGGCGTTTCCGTGTTGGTGCTGTGGCTGACTCAGAATTTTCCAACTGTCCGAAGCAGGGTCATATTTGAGACATGTGCGTCCGAAGCCTCCCACAACAAAAATACAGTCGTTCAATGTGACTGCTGCACCGAAGCTGCACACGGTAGGTGAGTCAGACTGAATGCTCCAGCTGCCATGCTTCGTGTCAAACACTTGCGTACAGCACAAGTCCCTACCCTGCGTATCTCGCCCTCCGAAAACAAAAACTTTGCTGCCGTATGTGACAACCATGGGGTGACTCACCGCCTGTGGCATGTTGGGCATCGACGACCATTGCCGCCGTTTCAAGTTCAGACACTCTACTGATGTCAGTACATTGTTATCGCCAACACCCATCCCTCCCACCACATAGACGCACTCGCCTTGCAAGACAGAGTGGTGGTACCACCTAGCAATCGTAAGTGGAGGCATCGCCTCCCACTTCTTTGTACCAAAATCAAAGAGCCAGCATTGGTTCACCACGCCTCTCTTGTAACCGCCTGTCAGCAACAAACCTCCCTCGACACAACACACGCTGTATACCCTTCCGACAGACCCTGGCAACGCCGTCAGCGACTTCCAACAACTGGATTCTTCATCATAGTACTGGCAGTTTTTGTACTCAACATCGTTGTAGTCAGCATCGTTGTAGTCAGCATCGTTGTACTTAACTTCGTTGCACTCAACATCGTTGCACTCAACATCGTTGAACTCAACATCGTTGTACGCAACATCGTTGTACTCAACATCGTTGTACTCAACATCGTTGTACTCAACATCGTTGCACTCAACATCGTTGCACTCAACATCGTTGCACTCAACATCGTTGTACTCAACATCGTTGTACTCAACATCGTTGCACTCAACATCGTTGCACTCAACATCGTTGTACACAACATCGTTGCACTCAACATCGTTGTACTCAACATCGTTGAACTCAACATCGTTGTACACAACATCGTTGTACTCAACATCGTTGAACTCATCGTTGTTCTGACCCGTAGTCAGTCCACCAACCACCAACAGACAAGACTTCATTCGGAAGTTGGTGCGAGGCAGTGTGCGACAACTGGTGATTTCGTTTTGGTGAACGATGTCTATCTGGAAGGCCATTGCCTCGTGTAGATATTCAAAGCACTTGGCTGTCAGCAGATCAACTTTGTCCTTTATGTGCCGCAGGTAGTTGCGCGAACAATAAGGCAGGCGAACGTGTTCAAGGATCGTTTCCAAGGACGACTTCCTGGTGACAAGATCATGTCGGACCCAACCCAACACAGCATCGAATACAACGTCTTCATCTTCAACATTGACATCATCATCTTTGATACATTCGATGAGTTCCGCGCACGATAACTCATTGAACTCCTCAACAAATGCAACAGACTTGAACTCGGACTTCATCATTCTCCTGGCATTCTGCTGCAACTGATTAAGTCGATACAATGCGGAAAACTTGTAGAATCCGATACAGTTCGCCGGCTCGACCTGCTTCAACATAACGTTCTCGCAGGCCGCCTTGAGCGTGTCCAGCTGCAAGACATCGCATGCCTTGATCAAACTCTCCACGCTGTCGACGGTCAGCTCAATCTCACCGGTGTAAATATAGTCGACGATGGTGGGCAGTAACTCGGGTTCCATTGTCAGCTGGACTGACTCCGACGTGCTTTCTTTAAGACCACACTTGAACATTGCCTTGAGGTAATCACTCGCGACCGCCAGAACGTTTCGATGACACTGAATTTGGACATCGCCCGACTGCAACGTCACATCGGTGTATTCCTTGTTCTGGCGCAGTTTATGCATACTCTTCATAAAGTCATTCTGGTACGGCTGATCAACAAACCTTTCGACCTTCCTGGTAGCAGATGCTACAACAACGACATATATAATTTACAATCATCAGCTCAATTTAGAACATAGAGAAAGGTCAATTAAAAATAAAGGTCCAATATATGACAAACAACTAAATATTGTCATTGATAAATTTCACTAGAGCACATGCACACAAATAGGCTCTCCCTCTCTGTCCCTCTCTCCCCCCGTCTTTTTCTCTCTCTTCTCTCTCTCTCGCCATCTCATCCTATCTCTCTTTGTATCTAACCCTCTCCTCTACCCCGTCTCTGCCCCTCCCTGTATTTTTCTCCCTCTCTCCCTATCTTCCTCTCCCACCGCTCTCTCTCTCTCTCTCTCTCTCTCTCTCTCTCTCTCTCTCTCTCTCTCTCTCTCTCTCTCTCTCTCTCTCTCTCTCTCTCTCTCTCTCTCTCTCTCTCTCTCTCTCTCTCTCTCTCTCTCTCTCTCTCTCTCTCTCTCTCTCTCTCTCTCTCTCTCTCTCTCTCTCTCTCTCTCTCTCTCTCTCTCTCTCGCTCTCTCTCTCTCTCTCTCTCTCGCTCTCGCTCTCTCTCGCTCTCTCTCTCTCTCTCTCTCTCTCTCTCTCTCTCTCTCTTTCTCATTGTCCCCCTCTTCCAGTTGCATTTTCTGTATAAACATATTATTGTAATATATATATATATATATACATATATCTAAACATAGTTATATATATATATATCGCATTTTTTTGTTTCACACATGTAAATTACAACAACAAAAACAACAACAGTGAATTAATCCACATATTTGATCAATACATTTCCACACTACACACACCGCATGGAAGTTACACAATGATTATAATATTTATAATGAGTCGACAGATATCAATTAAATATAAACACTGATGTAGATTGATTTGTACTAAATAGTAACACAGGAAAGGTAAGTTTTTTTATATAGCGCAGTATCCAGACCTTATGAGAACTCGATCCTCTTTCAACACTAAGCAGTTCATAATGTCGTTACAAAAAGCATTTTGGATTTTTGACCTCATCATTTACAAAATCCTGATATTGTCCATTTCCATTACTATTAATGTTTAATAGACCGTATCCTTTAAATTACTGCCAATTACAATGCCATTTTATCAATACTAAATATTTCCCCGAACCAATGTGTTTCTCTTTAATGGGGGATATGTTTGGTCATCACGTTTGGTCATCACACAGAGAACATTCTTCAGCGGATACCTGCGCATAACGAAATATTTTTATAATGGACACTTCCCAAATGACTAGTTTGCATTGTTCATTTTTTTCGTAGCGATAATCTGGTCATAAAGGACATATTGCATCTCCGACTATGTTTACTATGCACAAGCGTCACTGTATTTATATCGTGCAGTATTATGCCAATGGTCAATCTTTGTATCAGGATGTTATGTTGTCTCAATCAGGCCGTTAGCCAGGATGTTGATATTTTCTGATTAATCCGTTCTCATTTTATCTATCCGTTATACTCATGACAATCATCCGCTTTCATACATGCATCGGTCATTGGCCTCGGTACTTGGCGAATATTCAGGGGGCTGAGGCTCTCCGAAAAACTCCAACTGCACCCATCGTGAACCTCGCAATATACTCAATCTTCAAACTATTTGCCTACACTCGCTTTCATACATAATATAAGGGCACTTTTATGACAACGCAAAAACTGTCTTCACCTTTTTAATGTGAACGGACACGAGGGAAACTTCGGGACTTTTGATATGTTGTTCAATGTGGGATTTTGCAACTATTCCGTAAACGTCTTTGTTCTATTTATTTATTTGTGGACTGTTGTGTTTTCTAGATGCGCAACCGTACATTAACTTATCGTGGCACTGTATTAAACTTGGAAATTACTTAGAACCATGATTGGAAAAACAACGACAAATCGTCACACTTTAAATATAATAACGATATAATTAAGGACCCTCATCAAATTTCGAACATATTCTGTAATGATTTTACTAATGTTGGTTCAAACCACGCACATGCAATCCCTAAACCTAAAGAGCAATTTACAAAATATCTTCAGAATTGTCCTAAACAAAATCCAAGAAGACTCTTCATGAGTCCGACCGATGTAAATGAAATCAGACAAATAATAGTGTCTCTCCAACCTAAGACCAGTTCTGGATATGACAATTTTAGTCCCCGCCTTATGAAATTACTCGGTGTCCTACAGGGGTCAATCCTCGGCCCGTTTTTTTTCATTTTATATATTAATGACCTTCCATTCTGTGTAAATATGTACAAAACAATATTGTTTGCTGATGACACTACTATACACAAAACTGGAAAACAAATTTATGAAATATATAAATATATGAATAAAAAACTTGAAATATTAGCTCACTGGTTTCGTGCCAATAAACTATGTTTAAACATTTCAAAGACAAAATGCATGTTATTTTCTAGATTGCGTCCTGTTCATAACGAAGATTTATTACTAGTGATATATAATAACATAATTCAGCGAACAAAATGTATAACATTTCTAGGGCTTCATATAGATGACAGACTTGATTGGCAA
The DNA here is from genome assembly GCA_963995525.1 of Escarpia spicata. NCBI lineage: Eukaryota > Metazoa > Annelida > Polychaeta > Sabellida > Siboglinidae > Escarpia > Escarpia spicata. The sequence goes on along the minus strand of OZ023205.1, from coordinate 23,677,642 downwards.
GAACATACAAATGCATACAAAAACAAGCTAACTACTGCTTTATACATAATCAATAAAGTTAACCGCTACCTTCCAGTATCTAAACTTAAAACAATTGATTACACTTTAGTTTACCACTTCTTGACATAGGGAATCATTTTGTGGGGATCCACATACAAAACTCATATTAAAGAATTATTCATTTTGCAAAACAATAGTTCGTTCCATTCTTAAAACATACTATTGGGAACATTCACATCCCTTTTTACATGTTTAAATTTAATAAAATTGCATGATGTTTATTAAAATGACATTTATGTATAATTATGTCGACGGGAGTCTGCCACATTCATTATCGGATAATTTTACATTTACCTATGACATTCACTTTTTCAAAACAAGATAAACCTGTAATATATACGTCCTATTAGCAGTTCTACTCAAAGATCTTCGAACAGTTTGTTATGTAAATATCCGATGATCTCGCATACAATTCCAACTGTTATACAAAATAAACCCAATTTAAATAGTTATATATTATCATTAAAGTCAAATGTTGTAAGGGGGTATGGTGTTCTAGTTTAATCTCATTCCACCCCGAAACGTCTGACACTGCTTGGCATAAACACGGGTTTTTTTTTTGCAAGACTACTTATGTGAACATTTAGTATTACTATTGTTACACTTACATAATCCCAGGTATGTTCCATTAATTATAGCAACGTGACCAACAAACTACACGTTAAATCATTCTTGATAACAGTTTATTTGGGGGATGCCGGTGACCAGTTTACTTAATCATTATCGTCTTACATTGGAATAATTAAAACAAACTGGTTACAGCCTTAATTGGCTCCGCTGGCAACCTGGAATTGTATATCATTTTGTCGATTGTTTTACCAATTGTTTATGTTTGTATGTGTGATTTATACAATACTACCTACCTATATATTTGACGATCTAATCTCACGTGTGGGTTATAGTAAACTTATATTAAATATAATAGTCATCGTCTCCGTGCATATTGTCAGGTGACTATAATTATGTTAAATATGATATGATTATTGTACTTAGCTAGCGGAAGATCAAATGTTCAACATTTCAGTCACACGCGTTGTTAGTGTCACTTTTTCGAAATCATCCGTTATTGTAAGGTGTGTCGGCCGCTGTTGTGTACAATGGATAGAATCAACCAGTCAGGGTGAATCAGCAGACTGTATAAACAGGTGTGTCACTAACTTAGTATTATCCTACATTTTAACTGTTTTTTTAACTTATTAAGGTCATTTAATAATTTATCATAACATGACTAATCCTCTAACAATTCATCCAACACGGTTACAACGAGCACAAGGTATGCGTCTTTGACTAGATCAAATTAAACGAAACTAGTGACTAACGCGCCATATACATAACTCCTATCTTGGGATGGTTTTTTTGTTTACGTTGTACAATGTTGAGCTGCTTAATACAATACGATAATCTGAATAGTAAAAGACTGAATCTAATTTACAAAAAAGCCTTAGTCCTATGTAGCCGCTACATGAGACAGTGATGTTGATAATGACTGGGGTACATCTATCTTGATGTACAGCGTGCACGCTGTGATAACACACATTCGGCGGTTATACCAGTGTATCTGAATTCTTGCCCGTCCACAGGGCTCACTTGCAGGGCTTCAGTCCTTCACTCTGACGGGGGGACGATCTTTAGATGAGTAATTTGATATAAAAAACTTATTGTCAACAACAAACACCTGTGTCCTTAATTTTGTTGTCTTTAAAAACGATCAAATGTTTAGTAGTTTTTAATGTCAGAAAATTGAATGGCAATTAAACGATCGCATGTCTGCAAAACAGAACCACGATAAGAAGCATGATTGTTATGATATACCCATTACTCAATATTATTACTTCAGTGAACTTAGAGTACTACTTTATCGTTAGATGTACCTAGGTATCTTTTTTGAAACACGACTTGCCAACACCACCCCCCGCCCCACCTTCCCCATCACGTCGGCTCCCAACAGCTGACCTGATTACAATCGCCCATGTGACGGTATCAAGTTATACGTGGTAATGTTGTATAGGCTTATCAAAAACATATTGGATTTTATCTTGGAATAGCATTACTACAAGTTCACATCACGAGCCTAAACTATGGGGCTCTGAATAGGTGTGCGACTTTAATACCCGTCAATCAAAATTCTTGTCCGTCCACAACGAACTCAGTCGGTCCATCTGACGGGGAGACGAGGTTCTATATAAGTCTTTGGATACAACAAAATTATCAACAACGAAACTTTACTCGTTCATTTGTTTGTATATTTTAAAACAATAGAAAACAAAATGATTAATGATGAACATTTGCGAACAGTAAGTAAGGGTGAATGTCGTTATGACCCGTACGTTTCTCATTCACATCGTACACAGCCATAACTATGCGAGTTGAATAATAGTGTCGTGTCTCCGGGGAAAAGAACTAAATATGCCCCAAATCAATTGCAGAAATTAACTAAATTTTTCTTAATTTAAATCTGAGTGTTATACAATTTGCGGGAACTGCACAGATAATAAGACAACAGAATTGACTATCTAAAAAAAGAACATGACGTTCGTTAAATTGTTCCATATATATCCGATCATCTCTATATCCCTGGGTAGACAACATATTGGAGGCAGGACTGGGACTTCACTGCAATATCAGCACAAATCCAGTATTTCTTACTGTAGTTTACTTATTTTTGAATAGTTGTGTTACTTAGATGCAACAATAAAACGCTACGCCATCCTTTCATAGTCACAAAATGTTTGTATATGTTTTACAATGTTTTGCTAACCCTTGCACTTTAAACATTTTACGTCCAATGCATACGAGCGTTTCTGTCGACTTTATTTCGAGCAAAGAGGCCCTACAAATTTCATCACATTTCACTACATGTCACATGACTTAAAATGTGTCCAAAACACGATTCTGTTTAGTTTTCATTTAAATTATTTATAATATACGTGGTTGATGTATAGGAATATACTGTATGGTGTTAGATGAGATCTTCAGTGATTAGTGACGTAATGATATGGTAATAATAATAATAATAATAATAGTCGCAGTCCAGTATTTGGATGTTATTGTTAGAAATGCGTTGCATTGGTTTTATTCAAACTGTATGTACCACGTAGCTTTTTTTATTTAATCTCACAAGATAATTAATAGTTATTTATCGAAATGTTGCTTATTTTACATTTTCTGTTTTGACGTTTCCCCTGTGATATCAAAAACAGAGGAATTTAGACACGACCCCACAGTATGCTTTGACTGAGTAAAATTATACGAAACTACTGACTAGACTTGGAGTGGATTTTTGTTTACGTTGTACCATATTGTGCTGCTTAATAAAACACGATAACCTCGGCAGTAATTTCAAGACCGAATGTAATTTACAGAAAGGCTATATGGGACAGTGATGCTGATAATGAATGGGGTACGTCTATCTTAATGTACAGAGTGCGTGCTGTGATAACACACACTGACGGGTTATACCAGTGAATCTAATTTCGTGTCCGTCCAAAGGTCCATTTCCACGGCCTCAGTCCTTCACTGAGAAGCTGTGAAGGACTTTAGGTGAGTCATTTTATACAAGCTAACTAACGTCGTTCATTTTCTGTCTTTAGAAACAGTTAAATATATTATCGTTTTTAATGTCAGAAAATTGAAAGGTAATTAAAAGATTTTATGTTTGTAAAACAGAACCACGATCAGAAGCGTAATTTTTACGATACACATTATTCTGTGTTATTACTTCAGTGAATATCGGTAACTACTCTAACGCTATATGTACCAAGGCATATTTTTTTTATATGAGTCGTCACCCCCCACTCCTACCATCCCCATCACCACCCCCGCCCCTACCATCCCCATCACCCCCGCACCTACCATCTTCATCACCCCCTGCTCCCAACACCACCCCCGCATCTACCATCCCCATCACCCACTGCACCTATTATCCCCATCACCCCGGCTCCCAACACCACCGCCGCATCTACCATCCCCATCACCCACCACACCTATCATCCCCATCACCCCGGCTCCCAACATCACCTCTTGCAACTGCCATCTCCATCACCCCCGTACCTAACATCCTCATCACACCTCGCACCTACCATCCCCATCACTCCGGATCCCAAAGGCTGACTTGTATAACAATAGCTGTAGCCCGTGCTGCTGTATCACGTTATGAATGGTATTATTGTATAGGCTTAACAACGATATATTGGATTTTATCTTGGAATAGCTTCACTGAAAGAGTTCACATTCATGGGCCTAAGGTATGAAGCGTTGGATAGGTATGCGACTTTGATACCGGTCAATCAAAATTCTTGTCCGTCCGCAACGAACTCAGCCCGTCAAACTGAACGGGACACGAGGCTATTTCTCAATTCAATTCAATAACTTTATTCCGGAATATTACATCCATATAAAAGACTAGACTATAATGAGTGGAAACTATAAGTATACAGAATATTTCTCCAATGATGCAATAGTGGTAATGTGTATAATGCAGTACTATTCATAATACTTTGTAATAATGCATTGCCCGACTTAGCTGTACATGTCATAAAATTATACACATTTTTCCTGATCAGCATTTTGCAGGAGGGTAAACCCGTGACACAAACATATAACTAGCAATACAATGCCTTGGTTCATTGCACAATAATCTGAACACATTATTGTATACTACACATAATTTTCTAACCGACATGTATATAATGAAGTACAGTATGATTAGAACAAAGTACATTTCACATCTTCAGTACACATAGAATTTTCGAATCCAGGCATTACCCTGAGCATAAATTCTCTTCTTTACATTTATTAACTCTGGACAATATTTCATAATTTAGCACACACTTAGGGGTGCGTATATCCTTGAACTTTACAGCAAAATATCATAACATTACTTTTGGTACTGTATCGTATAGATTAATCTTTGGATATCACCAAATTGTTATCAACAACTCGTTCATTTGTTGGTGTATTTTAAAACGGACAGAAAACGGAATACCAAATGATATATATCGTGGTCAAAATGCAACTTTGAACACCATATTACTGAACCACAAATACAATGTGAAATTTCCATTATTAAGTATTATAATTACTGAGTCTGTGAATTGTGTGTATTGTTTGATCGCTAGATGTCGTTAGGTATATATTTTGTGAACCGGAAGCTGACACCCCGCTCCCAACAGCTGACATGAATGTTGATCATTTGTAGGATTGTAAAAAGTTATGAATGGTATTATTGTAAAAGCTTATTATCCGTAAGAGACTGCATTTTAGGCGCCGAATTTTATTTAGTAACAGCATCAGTGCAACTTCGGAATCACGGACCGAAGGAATGTGACGTTTGACTAGATCAAATGAAACGAAAGTAGTGACTAACAAATGAGTAATGCCTAATGGTCCTCCTCATGCCATTCGGCTTCTAGTTAAAGCTGCTTATTACAACGCGATGATACAGATATTATGCCCTCAACGTCATATTGGTTGAGATTGTAAACTAATGTCTACGTTTAAACTTACCCATGTCTGTTGTGTTCAGACGATTTCAAAAGTTACGAAGCGAGTACGACATTCGACAACGACACGAACAAGGAAGTATGACATTCGACTTGTAGTGCCGTCTGGCGGATGGCACGATCATAATGCGAGTAGCAACGCCTCCTGGTGATTACATTTTGTGTTGATTCACACAGACTATTGCAGGCGACATTTATTACAAAGTTGAACATCATGTTACATGTATTAAATTGCAGCTGTGTATTTTGTTCGACTCATGTACGTCTGCGTTTGGGCACTTTCACATTTGGCTTCCGTGAATATCTTGTGAACAAACAGTGAGGCCGAAAGTTATTATAACGCTTTCGTTTCTCATTCGCATCGCATTGACACAGTCATGCTTGTAAGAAGTTGGTAAAATTGCATTCAGGGTTAAACTACCATTTTAACTATTTTATGAACATGTTCGGTAGCAGAATAATGAACGCATGGCACGCGAATATACATGTTTCATATTTTGCACCGTTTTATGTTTAAATTACATGTCATGAGGAAATGTTTACGAATCATTCTACACTAACTTGTATATTTTTTTGTCCCCAGCTTTAATTTCCAAGAATAGCTCTACACAATAAAACGAATGCCTTTATATGTTCGTTATGTACCATCTCAGTATTTGGCAGTCGCTATCACTGCAGTAAATAAATAATTTGACATATTTTTTAAATCTGATATGCTGGAATGTCTTAATTGACCATAACGTGTCCCTTCTAATATGTCTGGGCCCGTATGCATGTATACCGGATACAGTTACACGCGGATAGCCCTATCCGTGGATAGCTATTCGGGTTTAACTTTTGTTCTCATTTCGTATGCACAAATCATAAATACGACCGTGGATAGCTAACCGGTCGTGTTTAGCCATATAAGGAATTTTGGCAATGTCAAGGACGTGAGTAAAATGAGCAAACGCCAATGTACGTTAACAGTGCCAGTGATTTATTGTTAAAAACAGCATATTTTACACAAATATGTCCTTAACTGGTCAACGATGGATACTATTTCTAAAACTAACATTAAAACACGTTTTAGAACACAGTGTTCGTCGCACCGAGCAACGATCGTTGGAATGGCGCCTAAATGTTATAATTTTATTTGATAACATTACATTTTATGATCTGCACCCTGGACATGCAGTGGACATGTATTCGTGACCCTAAGGTTTATTTGGTGTTGTTTTCGTTTCGCAGCTTTTATCTGTTTACCGATAACATCGTAGTAGTTGTGAATTGTTCCGGAGACTAGAGTGATATCAGTAATATACCTACGCCGAAATTATTATATTTCATTATATCCCTTCCTCTTGTCGTTGACAAATTCACGCTCATTCTCTCACGAAGCTTGACAGTTGTATTTGTGTTCCATCAATAATGCCCTTGCGTCGTTAAAACTATGTGATACTACGAGATTACATTTTATGATTTGCACCCTGGACATGCAATGGACATGTATTCGTGACACCAAGGTTTATTTGGTGTTGTTTTCGTTTCGCAGCTTTTTACCTGTTTACCGACAACATCATAATAGTTGTGAATTGTTCCGGTGACTAGAGTGATATCAGTAATGTTTATCTATGCATCGTGTGTTGTCTATGTAGAAGAATGAAACTTTTTGTAAAACACAATTCAGAGGTTCTTTATTAGCATGGTAGACAACACAAGTGACGCGATGTATCCAACTGTTGTGCACGTACTCACGCCGTTACCGTGGCGCCGCCTAGCGACTAACTAAACAATATAACATATTGTAACATCTCCCTTCCTTTACAAAAGTGTAAAACTCCTACATGTAGAAAACTATTCTATAATCGCATCTAGAACAGTTCACTGGTACCAAATGTTCACTAAGAAATGTTCCTTGAAATAAAGTAATATTTCTAAACAACTGCTTGTGTTTTATCGAAAATTACTGAGAAATACTGTCTGTATTCTAATGCAAAACAAATTAATACTTCTAACTGCTAGCATTACAGTAATCAACTAAATATCATAGCAAATGACAATGAGATACAAATTAAAAATTGAACATAGCAATGAACATAACAGCAATATTACTATTATTATCGCAATGTTCAATACATGAAAATACACAACAGTCGTATTGTATGTGCAATATCGTCACTGATGGTGTGTAATGACCATAAAAGGGATTATTATGCCCTTTTATGCACAACTTAGAGAGTTAGACGTAGTCTCTGAGATGTGCCGGCCTAGTCACTTGTCTTCCACTGCGTCTCTCGATAGTTGGTGTTGCAGTGATGATAGCAGGATGGTCGTCACTCGGCTTGTCGACGCACTGGCGTACTGGTATTCCGCCTGTCGCCGTGTCAGTCGCGTTGTCTGTCACGTCGGCGGCTCGTGGTGCTGTCACGTCCGGGACCGCAGGTGGTGCTGTCGTGCGACGCAGGTGTCTCCGGTTTCGCCTGTACACTGTACCGTAGTCTGTGACAACATCATACGACCTGATGTTAGCTTGCCGCTGTAATGTCGCTTTCTGCCATCGACTTTTGTACTTCGCTGGCTGCATGCACACGACGTCACCGTCTTTTAATGACGGCAAGTGCTTTGCGTTTCGGTTGTAGTAGTTAGCTTGCTTCTTGCGTTTGTCATCAAGCTTTTCAACTGTGATAGTGACTGTTTTCGGCATCAGAAGTGCTTTCGCAATGGGCAGAGTGGTTTTCGTTCTCCTTCCAAACAGACTTTGTGCAGACGAACTGTCCATGCCTTCCGTAGGTGTATTTCTGTAGTTTAAGAGTGCTAGATATGGATCTGTACCCGCTTCTTTTGCCTTGATCATTAATTTCTTGAAGATCTTTACGGCACTTTCCGCATTTCCATTAGACTGCGCGTAACCCGGCGAGCCGGTTGTGTGGTCGAAGTGGTATAGTTCTGCAAATTCTTTGAACTCCCGTGAGTTGTATGGTGGACCATTGTCCGACACCACCTCATCTGGTATACCGTGCCTCGCAAACTGTTGTTTAAGCTTTGGTATGACCGCTGCAGCCGTCTTGTTCTCTAGTCGGTCGATCTCGAAAAAACTACAGTCACTATGTAGTTTCGATCGTTGCATTCGAAGAGATCTGTGCCTACTTTTGCCCATAGGCGATCGGGGACATGATGTGACACGAGAGGTTCTTTCGTCTGGCAACTTTGGTATCTGCGTTGACATTCCTGGCCAGTATACGCACTCTCGGGCTCGTCGCATTGTCGCCTCGATGCCCAGGTGTGCTTCGTGTAGTTTCTCGAGTATTTCGCTCCGCTATGAAGATGGGATGACACATCGACTTCCTCTGAACACGATGCCATCTTGTATTGCTAGCTCATCACGTATGCCATGATACGCTCTGATCGTTGTTGGTAGGTAACTCTTCTCAGGCCAGCCTTGTAGAATGGCTGCTTTCAGTGTTTGTAGTGTGTAGTGTGTCGTCTGTCTCAGTGTTGTGTTGTATGTCTCTGAGTCTACCGTCTGAGATGGGCAGGTAGTCAGCCATGTGGATCGTCTCAACTTCCTTTTCCACGGCTTCGCGTAAGTCGTTTCCTTGCATGTATGCTCGACTGAGCGTGTCGGCGATATACATGTGCTGCCCTCTTTTGTAGAAGATGTCGATCTCGTACCGCTGAGCTCGTAACAGCATCCGTTGTAGTCGCTTCGGAGCTGCTTGGAGTGACTTTTTGTTGATCATTTCGAGAGGTTTGTGGTCTGATTCAACTCTTATCGGTCTGCCATATGCATAGTGTCCGAAACGCTCTAGCCCAAAAATAATCGCGAGCATTTCTTTTTCGATCTGGGCATACCTGCTCTCAGCATCTGTCAGCGATCTGGAAGCATAGGCAATTGGTTGCTCGTTCTGTAGTATGCACGCTCCAAGGCCACTCTCGGACGCATCACACTGCAGAGTGAGTGGAACGGTCGGGTCGAAGTATCGGAGTACTGGTGTCTCCGACAACATCTGCTTGATCTTCACGACCGCCGCGCCGTGCACCGATTCGTCCCAGAGGAAGTCAGTGTCGGCTTTGATGAGATCTCGGAGTGGTTGCGTGAGATTGGAGATGCCTTTTACGAACTTCTGTAGGTAGTTGACCATGCCCATGAGGCGCTGCACCGTCTTCTTGTCGTGTGGTTGAGGCATTTTGAGTATGGCCTCCACCTTCGCTGGATCTACTTTCAGTCCCTCTGCTGTTATGAGATGACCCATGTACGACACCTCACTTCGTTTCCAGTGCAGTTTCTCTTTGTTCAGTTTTATGTTCTTTTCGCGACATCGATTCAGTAACTGTGCCATCTTCATGTCGTGGTCCTCTTCAGCTTCAGCGGCCGTTTCACCACAACCGGCAACGAGAATGTCGTCAGCTATGATGAACACACCAGGGATCTTCTCTAACGCCTGATGTAACCGTTGCTGAAAATACTCTGGCGCTGGCGAGATTCCGAAAGGCATCCTGCAGTACCGGTACCTTCCGTAGGGTGTCTGGAATGTAGTCAAGTAACTGGACTGTTCATCCAGTTCCACGTGCCAGAAGCCATTCTTGACATCGCAGACAGTGAACACCTTCGCAGACGCCAGTTCCGGTATGACGTCCTCGATCACTGGTAGCATGTAGTGACTGCGCTTTAGAGCTTTGTTGAGCGGTTTCGGATCAATGCAGAGTCTTATTTTGCCGCTTTTCTTTTTCACGATGACCATGCTCGACACCCAGTCAGTTGGTGTGTCAACTTCAGCTATCACACCCATTTCTTGTAGGCGCGTTAGCTCGTCCTTCAGCGGATGCTTTAACGTGACCGGTACGCGTCGAGGAGGGAGTATGACTGGACTGACTGATTCGTCTATTTCCAGATGTAGTGTGCCCTCCATTTTGCCTTCACCCGTGAACACGTCCCCGTACGACGCGAACATCGATGACTTTGTCAATGTGTTGTTGTCGTCGTCAATTTTCAGGATGTTTTGGTGCTGGATTTTTAGTAAGTTCATCTCCTGTGCTGATTGTGAACCGATGATCGGCGTGACCTCGGCATCTATCACAACAAAAGTCATGTTGTAGCTTGCACCATATTTTGGGTTTGTTACGCATAGCTCAGAGCTGCCCAACGACGTCATGGTGCTTTTGTTGTAGAGCGAGATAATGTTGGCAGACTCCTTGATGGTTGTAGTAGCAGGTAGGTCACCTTTCGAGATAACATTGCAGGTGGCGCCACTATCGATCTGGAAGCGCAAGTTCCTGTCCGCCAATGTCATATGTGCGAATATGTTCGACTTGGTTGAAGTGTTGTTTACCACCATGATTTCATTTTCAGAGTCAGTGTCTTTGTCTAGTAGGTGAACTTTGTGCTGCTGTGTGGCCCTCGATTTCTTTCGACACTTTCTGGCGAAGTGATTCATCGATTTGCACAGCTTGCACTCCTTACCCCAGGCTGGGCATTTCTCTCTCAATCTTTTATGTTTGTAGCCGCAGAATTTGCAGTATATCGTAGTTACATGACTTCATTAACGACCGAAGTGCGGTCGCGAAAACATCAACCGTTTCGTGACTTTCTTGATTGCGATTGTTGAAAACGTATCTTTCATAAACCATGTTAGTCTCGCCGATGAAGTGCCTTTCTATAAGGGTCAAAATAATGTTCATGTCGGAACGTTCCTGATCATTCTGGAATGCGAGACCATTGAAAACGTCCAATGCATCCTGTCCCACGCAGGTGATGAATGTATTCGTTTGACTTCTGCTTCAGATGCGACACTATTTCGTAACTGTCCCATATCTGTTTCCATTGCCTCCAGTTTGTGGCGAGATTGCCCTTGGTGTTGAGTTTTGGTGGCAATGGTATGTTGCTATGGATGACTTGAGGCCCTTCACTGTTTGCTGCAGTTGGTTCAGTAGACATGTTGTAGATGTGCAGTGTTGACAATATCAGATCATATGGACGTACAGTACCAGGTCCAGTGTAGACAACACATGAACGATTATTCTGTATTATCGCTCAGTGTGGATTTGAAAATTGTCAAAGTTCAGTTTACACGATATTGTGTATTGCAGAATGCTCGAATTTACAGCATTATTGATCTATGGAACGTAGACTCGTTACCGTTCTGACACCATGTTTCACTACACATCGTGTGTTGTCTATGTAGAAGGATGAAACTTTATGTAAAACACAATTCAGAGGTTCTTTATTAGCATGGCAGACAACACAAGTGACGCGATGTATCCAACTGTCGTGCGCGTTCTCACGCCGTTACCGTGGCGCCGCCTAGCTACTAACTAAACAATATAACATATTGCAACAAGTAACACCTCCCCTTTCTCTTGTCGTTGACCAATTCACGCTCATTCTCTCACGAAGCTTGACAGTTGTATTTGTGTTCCATCAATAAAAATAAAAAAAGTTGTTGGGTGCAGTTAGTGGATCTGAGCAGTCTGAACATGCGTAGGATTATGCTGCGAAAACCTCGAATCTAACGTAACTGTGTTTAGATTTACATATGGATGTCACAATTTAAATGCATCGGTTGCGTCGTTTAAAACTATGTGATACTAGTAGAGAAGTAACCAGACGATGCCCAGGGGCAGGGTGTATAAGCCAGTGCGGAGTTCTGACTACACGTGCGCTAACTCCATTGTTACGCTTCCGGGTCAAAGTGCAATCGACATAAACAGTCATTGACTACGCAGCCATCTTGTGTTATGTATGCGATGTAACCGCAAACTATTGTCATGTATGAAGCTATTATTAGCACACTAGGTCCATTCAGGGAGCTACTGACTCGTACATATATCGAAAATAGTATATTACATTAATATGGTAGATACATTGTATATTGCATCTTAAATAACAGTTATGTCTTTTGTCGGGCTATTACTATTGTTAATTAGTATACTGTAGGTACAGTCATAATGGCCGCGGCTAGTTTGATGTATACAATAACATAAAACAGTGTGTGAGTTGTAAATGGGCAATATTTATTGCCTATGATCAAATGTCATGGCATAACTTACATCGGTGCAATTGTATTGACGCAAACAACCGATTATTGTTTAAGATTCGACACACAATACGATGCGTAAATAAACATGACATTCACACAAACATCAGAGGTGAGGGTGTTAACCGCCAAAGGCATTGCTACTAGGTAGCCGTGCCACCCCATACAAGGCCAATATGCAGCGACGAACATTGTAAAAGTAGATCTGCCACACGCTGCCATAGTTAGGCTACCATGTCGCTGCAGATGGCGAAATTATATTATCATCCGTGACTGTTACACCATTATGACTGGAATGAGAGGGGAGATGTGATAGCACATGATGAACCTGTATGAAGGAGCGAAGTTATCGACATGCGACTAACAGGAAAACCGACATGCAAACACAAAACCTTCTACCTTCGATCACCCTAGCCCTCAGCCCCGGCTGAGCAGACCGGAGTGAGAGGAAAAATACGATAGCACATATTGAATATATTGAGAATATATTTCAGTATCCCCTGCAGTCAGTCACCTCGTCCCCGGCTGCACTGATTGGAACGACAGGAGAAAGTAAAACTAGAACAGTTAATTGTCAAATTGTCACCGCGTAAACTGAACTAGAGGAAAAGGCAACATGTCAATGAAGTCACCCCAGCCCTCAGCCCCGGCTGAGCTTACTGGAATGACAGGCAATTATTATAGCACAGTTTTGTCGAAAGGTTAACTCGCCAAAGCGTTATTTACGATTTGAAATGGACAGATCACGGCGTCTGTCCACATCATTTTCCCACAGCCCCCAGGCCAGGCTGAGCGGAATGTAATACAAGAATAAATCAAACGCAGACTGTTGCTATGCACTAGTAAATTGTCACGGGTTGTCTAACCCAGATGTAGACATAGACTCAGCGCACCGCTATGCATCCTCTCATCACATCTCTCAGCCCCGGCTGAGCGGAGAAGAATGACAGGACAACAACGAAGACCAGTGTTCCGCAGTGGTCGAAGCACACTATCCATTGCGGGATAAATTACGTATGCAACGTAGGTATGCGAATATAGCGGCGAAATGCTGCTGACTTCCATCTGCCCATGCTTTGAATTTGTAGGTCAGTACAACCCTTGGCAGCGGCTGTAGTCGCAACCCCAATGTGGAACGAGTGGCATTTGTAGAGTGCAGGGTCGTACCCTGCGTGCACCAAACAGTCTGAGAGTTATTTGGAGAAATACGACCTAGTCACCGGGCTGTGATCTTACTTCACTTAGACTTAGTTCCTCCTGTTCCTTTCTGGACATCGGGTGACGAGCTTTCTCCATCTACTACGGTCTTTCGCAATTTCTTTGGCCTCATTCCAGGTGATTTCCATTTCTGCCAGGTCTTCTTTAAACGTCTTGCGCCAGGTCTTAGTCGGCCTTCCTCTCCTTCTGTTTCCACCTTCAGGCACCCATTCCATTGCTACATGTGCTGTTCTCTCTCTTGGTAGGCGTAGGATATGTCCCGCTAGTCTTCGTCGTCGAGACTTAACTATGTAATGCAGACTATCCAGACCTGCCCTCCTCATCACTTCTTCATTGGTGATGTGTTCTCTCCACGATATGCCCAATATGAACCGGAGACATAGTCGGTGAAATATGTCTAGTTTTTTTATATCCTCGCCGTATTCTTCCACGTTTCACAGGCATATATCGCTGTTGGTATTACGATTGACATGTAAAGACGTAGTTTTATGTCCTTTCTGATGGTGTTACTGGACTATATTGGACGTAGTCTTTGGAACACTGCTGATGCCTTGCCTATCCTCGCTCGTACATCTACTTCCGCGTCGCCTTTCCTAGAGATGTAGCTTCCGAGGTAAGGGAAGTTCTCGACGCATTGCAACTCTTCCTGACCGATGTGGGGGTCAGATCCATCACCAACTGACAATGTTTTTGTCTTCCCATAGCTGATTCGTAATCCGAACATCTCTCCACTTTCGTTTAAATTATTGGTAATCTCTTGCAGGATCTCCGGAGTGTGGCTGAGCAGTGCAATAACATCGGCAAAGCCAAGGTCTGTCAAACTATTATTTATCCATTTAACACCAAAGTTCGGATCTTTCATCGTTTTCCTCATGATGAAGTCGATAACAACAACAAAGAGGAAAGGGGACAGGATGCAACCTTGACGTACACCTGTCTCTATATCGAACATGTCTGTGTAGCCATCGTTGGTCTTGATGCAGCAGTTGGTGTTTCGGTATAGCGATTTGAAAATGTCTATATATTTGCTTGGTATGCAGGATTTGCCATAGCGAATCTCTGTGGACACTGTCGAAAGCCTTCTTAAAGTCAATGAAATTGACTAAAAGAGGTATCTGGAACTCTCTGCTTTGCTCGATGATGTTTCGCAATGTGAAGATCTGCTCACAGCATGACCTTCCTCTTCCAAAACCATCTTGTTCCTCCCGGAGGTGTTGGTCAACTGCTGCCTTCAGCCGGTTTAGGATCACACTGCAGAACACGTTTCCTGGTACTGACATCAATGTTATTCCTCGCCAGTTATTGCAATCGCTCAGGCACCCCTTCTTTGGTAACGTCACGATCACTCCACGTTTCCAATCATCAGGAACTTCCTCCTCAGACCAGATCAGATTGAACAAGTAGGTTAACTCGTCTACAACCCCGTCCTTGCCATGTTTCAATAGTTCGGCCGATACTTCATCAAGGCCCGCTGCCTTGTTGTTCTTGAGGCTATCGATGGCTTTGGAAACTTCTGCCCTGGTGATGTCATTGGTGATGACATCAAGCTCTTTTGTGTTTGGTTCCTGTTCGAAGTTGAAGAGTGTGGTTGGTGTTGGTTGATTTAGTACTTCTCGGAAGTGTTCAATCCACATCGTGGCTTGTTCCTCGTTTGTTAGAAGCACTCTGCCATCTTTGTCTTTTATTGGTATGTTGGAATTGGGGCTGTGATCAGCAAATACAAATAATTAATGGACCGCGTCTGGAGCCACGAGAGCGTAAGTAGCGGGACATGTGATGCACGGGGCAATTATCAGATTAAGACTTGATGTCCATGACAACCGGCGTTCCCTTTGTGTGGTGTTTAAAATTCTGATAGATAACAGCAAGGTTGAGTTAAAGTTATCCTTTGGTCCCGAAGCAATGTCAACATCACTATACTGTATTAGGGTGTCCGGTGATCCGCGCATTCCGAAAGGAAGTAACACTGAATGGCGCGTTCTTTTCTAAACATTGAAATCTCAAATCCCAATGAATTTGCCCGAAACTAAGGGATTGGATCTGCATGTCACGTCGGAAACACTCGTCGTACATCTTCCATGAAAACCCCCCGAAATTCTGGGCGATGTCGAATATAGCTGACATCTGCTTAAGCAAGCCAGGTGCTCGCTGCGGGAACAGCTCTGTCAGTACAGCAGCATAAACACAAAAAGCAGAAGATCACTAAGCGTTGGTGGAACAGGAAGACGGCATATTACATGCCCTGTGACCACCATGCAACACAACTTAATTTTTAAACGGTTGTTTTGTGTATGTATACTGCTATGTTGTTGTTGCAAAATAAATTGATTTGATTTGATTTGATTTTGGTGGTGATAGGTTTGACATTGGGACTCTTGACCACAGACAAATAGGATTCGCGTTGGCCAAGTATCACCTGCAACAACACCTGTTGTTGCTGCTGGTCGGCTGACCCATCATCCAACAGTAGGTGGGACAGATCAACGTATTTGCCAGCATGAATATTGCGGCGTAATTGGGGAGAGATGTGGCCACCAAGAGGTATGTTGATGATACTGTACCCGGACAATTTAGTCGGATACTCACCCCCCAGAAGATCGCTAAGTAGTTGCTCAGGATCATCGGTGTCAGCAAAAGTGGTATCGGAATCTGGAGGCATGATGAGAGAACCGGTAGCCCGTACAGAGGAAGACGGGAGGGGATGGCTGGCTGTCTGTTCACCAAGAGGTGGCGGCACAGGCAGCAGGCGCCCCGACTGCTCCAGTTGTGAGAGCACGGCTGCAGCGATAGCATCTGGGGTCAGCACACTGTTAGTTTTCTCATTGGCGAACATGTTAACGTTTTGTGTGATTATAAGAAAACGTTAACTAGAAAATGATTCAAACTTCTCACCTGCCGTTATCATCATCTCATTGACGTGCTGCTCGAGTTTAGTCAAAATCTAATAGTTAAGCTCTTGCAAAATGCCTGTATGTTTGACACTCGTCAATATTTACAAATGGATGCAAGCAGTAATCCGGCTAAAGTGTCAACTAGCCAAATTGCTGCCAAATACACTTCCGTTCAGTAAAATCAGCTAGAAAGACACCATTTTACTGTCAACAGCTTCTACAATCACATTTAGAAATCTGACTACTCAAATGCACTTATGTCAGAGCAAGTGAATATTGTAAAAAATCATTTCTCAAAAATATACTGCACTTTTTTTCGTCTCTAACCAAGCAGGAAGTCCAACAGTGTCCTGACCCCAAATAGGTATGGCAATTTTGGAGAGAAAAAATTGAAATGACTATATTTTAGAGGCACTCCTATCTCAAACATTGTGCAATTTTTTTTGGTAATTCATCCACATGTTTTTTTATACACTTTTCAAAAGCGCCACCCTACTTGACCGGGCACCATTTGAGTAAGCATTTTATTGTTGGACATATTCTAATCTGGCATAACTCTACACTGTACACACTTTCTCATCCGGCATATATGAAGACCTAACCCTGTTTTCCAGAAAGGTCAGTATGTGTTCTGTAAACATATAACATACAGGCAGTTGTTATGTTGCATTTACATTTATATTGATTTTTAAAACTTTTTCCCTATTAGACAACTATAATTATACATGATATATTTATGACCTTAAAGTGTGGATTCTTCAAAGGCCAGACGTCTTAATGAGTTCAATTGCACAGTATTACACAACCCAATTAGTAGACATTCAATACACTGTGGCACTTGCCTGATTGAGTACTGATCAAGTCAGGTGACAGTATGTCCTGGCAGCCTGGGCCTAGGAGCTGAATCCCAGTAGTCACTCTGCCAAGATGTCATTAAGGTTGCTCCCAACCTCTTCACGTGTGTTTAATTAGCTGAAGTAAACAACAAAATATTGTTTAATCACACTTCTGCAATGTCATTGGTCCATTTATGATATAGATTTCCAAATGGAGGCTTCAGTAATGTGATTCTCTCCCCAACCCCTTATCACACCCAAGTTCTGTCACTGTGATTTGGACTTTCAGACACATTAGAAGTCTGTGATTTCAAATAACGGTTTGTACCTTTCAACTGTGATTTTGCCGGGATTATTCTGCATTATTACAATGAAGGAGACTGCAAATTATGAGACTGGTAAACTTAGCAAACGTAGTGATAGGAAGACACCGCCTGTTGGAGGAATGAGGAGAAATCGGCGCGGTTTCCAACAAGGCCACCCATATTTTGAATCAATGCATGGTGAATCAACAGAAACACCACAAAGTCATGTATGGATGCCACGACTCGGCATGGCTGACTTTTCGTACAAGAAACTTCTGGCGGACTGTTAACGGTACCCGATGCTGACGGCAGGCCTGGCAATAGCAAAATTCTACGACCGCGGCCATACCGATGCCCAGATTTAAAAGGCAGCTACCTCCAGCCAGACGAAAATCAAGGAGGTTCCGAGATGTGTCTGCTAAATATGGAAAAGAGTGCTCAGATGTGGAATGAATGTTACACTGAGCACGCCTGCAAGACGACGTGCACTTCTCCACAATTTCAAGTATACCATGAAAAACAGATTGGTCTCTGTTGGAAGCAATCACTCCGATGTACAAATTGTTACTATCATTCGCGCATGTACAAATTGTACACTGGACGTAGTGGTCAGCGAGCTGCTACAACTAATGTCGCACTTCACGTCGGTCTCCAGGATTCGACAATAGGGACCACAAAGATCCGTCACATTCTAGCTGCAATGGACACCCCACCACCTAGTCGCACAGGATTACAGAGAACTGCAAACAAGGTCGCAACTGTCACCGCACAAGCAACCATGGACGACTTACACAGGAGAAGACAGAAAACAAAAGAGACCAACACTCTGCGTGGTCTGCCAGAAGAAGCTCCGATTAACATAAGCGTCGATGTTCGGTACAACTCCACAAATCTCAAAAACACTTATAGCTGTGCTGAGCAGAATGCGTCACAGGCTT
This sequence comes from Escarpia spicata, assembly GCA_963995525.1. NCBI lineage: Eukaryota > Metazoa > Annelida > Polychaeta > Sabellida > Siboglinidae > Escarpia > Escarpia spicata. The sequence continues at coordinate 23,658,877 of OZ023205.1, read as the reverse complement.
TGGGAACTGCAATCAGTTGGCAAACCGGTGAAAAGGAAATCATAGCTTTCTGGATGGACAAAAAGCTGTGTAAACTAGGATCTTCACTTCGGAACAAGGGTGTCAATGTCACCTGTCCTGGCCATGCTGGTTGCACGGCCAATGTGCAAGCAACATATCCGCTGTCCGAGTACAGAATTGGGAAAACAATTTGCGACAGTTTAGCACAAGATGACGTTGCAATCAAGTATGTTGCTACAGACGGTGATGCATTAGCATCGCGAGGTGTACAATGTGCAATGCCAGCAGGTATGGAGACACAGAGGCAATCCGATACGACGCATCTGTCTCAAATGCAATTTTGTCATATCATGAAAGCATCATTCTCCCCCAGGATGTTTCCAGGAGAAACTGCTGCAAGGCGAGCAGAAAACAGAAGAATGTTTGCGGAAGATGTGAAAACAAGATGCCAGAAGATCTACACAAGTGTCCACATACTTCACGACAGTGACACAACAGTTATAACTAGACGTATGCCGGACATCATTCAAGCCACACTCGACTGCTATTCTGGCTCGTGCAGAAACTGTCGCAGACATGCAATTGTCTGCCGTGGTGGTCGCAAGAATTGGTGGAATACCTCACAGCATTTGAAGGCATGCGGCCTCACGCGACTAAATATGACAGACAGTGATCGAGCAACACTTCAAGGACTGATTGAAATGCGTCTTGGCAATGCCGCACTTCAAATGACTCGACGCAGACTAACAACAAATCCAAATGAATCTGCAAACAGAGCTTATTCCGCGTCGGTACCTAAGAACATTAAATCCAGTCGAAATGCACTGGGACGTGTGTGTTCAGTCATCGATTGCCTAAACTACGGTGCTGGAGATTCAATACTACGAAAATTGGAAAATGTACAGTGTCCCATTACGAAGGGCGGAAGAGTTGCTCGCGCTATTAAACTGATCCAGCAAGATGTAGCTTACCAACGACAATATGCCAGACGGCCATCGGTGCGCCTACACAGACGAGCCACCAAGTCAAAGAGAATGAGAGATTACATTAGGGCGAAACGACAGAGAAGCCAAGACGACATCTACAGAAAAAGTCAGCTTGATCCGAAACAAGTCATACAGTAACAACAGTAGCAGTGACAGCAACGGCAGTTACACCAATGAGAAGGAGGCGCCGACAGCCACCGTACTGATCACCCATATTCGTTAAGGTCACGAAAATCGGCTGATCACTCGTACGCAAGCAGAGAGTAGACAGGCACACAGACACACAGACACACAGACACACAGACACACAGACACACAGACACACAGACACACAGACACACAGACACACAGACACACAGACACACAGACACACAGACACACAGACACACAGACACACAGACACACAGACACACAGACACACAGACACACAGACACACAGACACACAGACACACAGACACACAGACACACAGACACACAGACACACAGACACACAGACACACAGACACACAGACACACAGACACACAGACACACAGACACACAGACACACAGACACACAGACACACAGACACACAGACACACAGACACACAGACACACATGCATACGAGCACAATGTGTATACACAACATTATAACAATACGACATTCTGTATTTCTGCAGCGTCTACTTGGGCTGCAAACTGACCATCATCCATGCAATCACAATGCGAAGACCTAGACCATCCGACACACACGACACCATCTGCCTGCCGACATTCATGCAAACACAATCAGACTACGAGCACCACGAACATCTTGAGTACCATGATCAATCGACACGATGCAATGCTACATCAGTGACAGCAAGGGCTGACTGATGTCGACATATATCAGTGACCAGTCGTAACGATCACACTTCGGAAAAGTTCATCGTACACGAACTCCCGAAAAAATGTAAGTACTCACCATTTTTTAATGGATTTATTTTTAAATCTAACATGCATGCAGGTTAAACGCCATGACCACGACATTCGCCTGATTTCACGCAAGAAATACTTTCATTGTTGACACAGTGTGGTTCCAAGCTGACATGTGTGGCTGTCACACAGAGACTATTGTGGCAGACATGTGAAGCATCTAGATTCGCTCTTATACATGTTCTCCTGTGGTGCAGCATATAACTTAACCGGTGTGCCGTGATGGTACGTCTTTTGCCACATCTAAACTTGCAGCTAACTGCTCCGTATTTCACGTCTGTGCCTTTTGTGCAGCATGTCCACAATATACACTGATTGTTTGTTGAAATACACACATTTTCATTAATTTTATCTGAATATATATTTATAAATCTGTCGTCCATGATGCCTCAGTGTGTAGCGTGTTTCCGTTGCTAGGGACTTTAATTGGAGTCAGCACACTGTTAGTTTTCTCATTGGCGACCATGTTAACGTTTTGTGTGATTATAAGAAAACGTGACCTAGAAAATGCATTAAACTTCTCACCTGCCGTTATCATCATCTCATTGACATGCTGGTCGAGATTAGTCAAAATCTAATATCTCTAGCTCTTACAAAATGCCTGTATGTATGGCACCCGTCAATATTTACAAAAGGATTCAGGCAGTAATCCGGCTAAAGTGTCATCTAGCCAAATTGCTGCCAAATACCCTTCCGCTTAGTAAAATCAGCAAAAAACACACCATCTACTGTCAACAGCTTCTACAATCAAATCTAGAACTCTGACTACTCAAATGCACTTATGTCAGAGCAAGTGAATATTGTAAAATAATCATTTCTCAAAAATATACTGCACTTTTTTTCGTCTAAAACCAAGCAGGAAGTCCAACAGTGTCCTGATCTCATCTGCCGTAGTCTCCGAAGCCACCTCCTGCCAGGTGTCAGCCTTGGCCGAAGCAGACCGAAGTCTCCCACGTGCAGGTGTCCTCGCTTCGGCGGTTGGGCGTGCAGTACAACGCGGTGCCTTGGCAATACCACTTCTGGGTGTCTGCGATGCAGCCCTCTTCCTTGGTGCCATCTGCAACAGGGTGTGAGAACAACAGCAGAGCCCCCAGTCACAATAATACGATCGGGAGCGAAATGCAATAATGCAAATGTGTTGCAAAGTCACCACGACTGGATGCTGGGTGGTTTAACTGACGTATAGAAATAATGCAGCCAAGCTATTAGACAACAAGAACGCAGCTTAGAGCCACAAATGCATTACCGCTAGGTAAGGTACATAATCACAAATAAGACATTAGTCAATTTGTTATGTGTGTTTAGTAAAGGCGTGAAGCCCGGAATATATGAACGGACAGTCACGTTGATCAACCGTGTGAACACGGCACATTTTTTAGTGAGGAGCCAACAAATAACAGCGTAAACATGGCACATTTCCATGGATAAAACACGTTGAAACACATAATCAGGTAAAGCAATAATAACCGACTAATAAGAGTCATCCTGACGAATCAATAACCAGAACAGATTGTAATTAACACTGTTATCAGGTACAAACCTGGCGGAGCAGTGAGATGCCGACTGATAAAAACTGGCACAAAGTAACCAGGGCCGAATGTAATTTACACTGTAAACAGGTATAAATCTGGCGGAGCAGTGTGAAGCCGACTGATAAAAACCTGGCACAAAGTAACCATGGCCGAATGTAATTCACGCTGTTAACAGGTTCAAACCTGGCGGACCAATGGGAAGCCGACAGATAAGCATAAAATGACACATCAGTGCCCCGAGCCGAAGGCTGTGTCGTGCCACACGGGAAGCACAACAGTGTTTTTGAGGGCGTCCCTGAACATAGCGGGTCAAGCGAGGGCGATCCACGGCCAACCCAGGCCAGGCTGTTTACCCAACGCCCGAACGCCGCACGGGCGCGGGGCGGCGAGGTCAGTAGCAGGATCGTATTACATCTGGAGTGGTGACTGCGGTATGGGGTGACGGAATTAGTGTATCGTTATTTGGGGTCAGGACACTGTTAGACTTCCTTCTTGGTTACAGACGAAAAAAAGTGCAGTATATTTTTTAGAAATGAATTTTTTACAATATTCACTTGCTCTGACATAAGTGCATTTGAGTAGTTAGATTTCTAGATGTGATTGTAGAAGCTGTCGACAGTAAAATGGTGTTTATTAGCTGATTTTACTAAGCGGAAGGGTATTTGGCAGCAATTTGGCTAGTTGACACTTTAGCCGGATTACTGCCTGCATCCATTTGTAAATATTGACGGGTGTCATACATACAGGCATTTTGTAAGAGCTAAAAATATTAGATTTTGACTAAACTCGACCAGCATGTCAATGAGATTATGACAACGGCAGGTGAGAAGTTTTATACATTTTCTAGGTCACAATTTCTTACAATCAGACAAAACGTTAACATGGTCGCCAATGGGAAAACTATCAGTGTGCTGACCCCATTAGTGTATCGAGCGGCGGGAAGGAAGGGCAGCAACGGTAGACAAATCTGTACGCAGAACGGGACGTTATATGCCTCGCTTATGCTAGGCACACACCAGCCGACTAATCCCGATTTTCCGCACACACCAACTGACTAGTCGGCGTAAAAAACGTCGGCCGACGGCAGTCGGTTGGTGTGTGCCGAATTTAAGCCCGACTGTCGGCCTTATAGCTAGCGCCGACTAACGCCGATTCGAATGTTGAATCGGCGGTCGGCGTTAATCGGCAGTCGGCGTTAGATAAGGAGGTATCCGGTGACAAATCGGCGCATATCCGATGTCGAGTCGGCTGGTGTGTGCAGGTTTTTTGTTATAACACGACGGTCGGCGGTAACTTGGCCAATAAGAAATCATAGCGTGATAGACTTCGATATAAGGCTAAGTCCGGCGTATTTTTTTAGTTTTCAAGCCAACTCGGGCCACAAGTTTTCATTTTTTTACTTTCATATTTGACTGATCTGGCGTGTAACCAACGTTTCAGAAAGTGGTAGATTATTTTTTATCCTATTGCCATTGACCATCATCGTTTTTTATCGCTTGTTCTTAAAACAAGCGCAATAAATAAACACATTTCCACCTGACTTTGTTTCCTGCTTAATTCCGACAGGAATCGCCATTTTGTCTTGTGAAAAACGCTACCTCCAGTGGCGCCGCTACCGGGCGCATGTATATTAAGCCTTAAAATCCGCAAAGCGGCTCTAGCGGTGGAAAAGTTTTTTGAGGAATTCGTTGGGTGCATCGACTGATTACACTTCAACATAACTCTTAATTGAAACGGCTAAATATAACGTTGTGCGTACTGACATAAAACATAGCTCGACGTTATGCGTTTCTTTGCTGGATTATATGCTAAATGCTCAAGCCTGGTGTGTGCCTAGCATTAGCCTACCGTCTGGCTAAAAATAGCATTGTGAATACGGATCCATGAGCATCCCACGATGCTTCCAAAATTGTATCCGTGGGAAGAATGCTATCAGCCGACGCAATTCCCTGTTGACGTCATCGACTAACCGATTATAATCGAGGCGCAACGGATGTTGATCTGAGCCTCCCGCCCTCGAAGATTGTACCCGATATAACAACTGACAGATTCCCACCATAGCGATGCCCCCGATATTGATGGAATCCCGGGCAACTTGCAAAATGTATCTTGCCAGTTGAGTAGGTTCGCAGGTGATGCCATTCAAATTGTTTCCGCCAATTTGCAAAAGGAGGCAGTCAACGCAATTAAAGAAAGAACTGTCACTGATGACCGCTTGTGCGAAAGGTAAGCAGGCCCCAGATTGACCTTGCACAACCAAAGCCATATTTAACAACGGAAATGTTTTTTAGTACCCTTGTAAGAATTTGGTGATGTTTGAATAAAATATGATTAGGACAATGGACTCGTTGATGTATTTTGGAGAGATACTGGGTGCCACAACTGTCAGCAACCTTTATCACGTATCTTGGATGTCCCTGTCAAACGTTTGTTTCTTTCTGAAATGATCTATTTTGCCAGCTGTACCTCTTGTTTCCAATAATGTGTGTACATCAGCGAAATATATAATGGCCGAGTAATTGACATGTGGCGATGTTTGGACACTCTGTATCAAACAGAGATCTGCGCCTGTGTAAAAGTATAGTTATTTTAAGGGAGGTTGGGATGACAATTTGTGTGACGCAAGATATACGTTCTACAGGGCATCCCAGTTTTGTTTTCATAATGTACTATGTATATACCTCAATTTATACCCAGCGTTTTAGCGCGTTATCTACAATATAACTGTAGTTATCATCAAAAGAAGCCTCTGGGCGTTTCAGTATTATGTATATTGTTGAAATGCCTGGATTGTGCTCTTGATACCTACTGGTGTCGTACACGAGTGACACACAGTTCATGCTTGCATGATATTATTTAGCATAATTTGTGGGCATTATGTTATACCAAAATTCGTAAAGATGTGCAACTTGCATGTTCAATAAAATGCTGCTTAAAATAATGATTTTGTGTATTTTTTACCAAAAATTACAGCATTTTATTAAAAATTACAAAAAAAATTATATTTCTTTAATATTATACACATTTTACTCCCATATCGGTAAGCTTTTGTATTGGCCTGTATGTTTTGCTCAGTACCATTCGTTGCAGGCAAACATCATATGTAGTATAAGGTACCGAAAAAGCATGTTTAAACCAACTCAAGGCGCTGTTTAGCTTGGAGGTGTGCACAGTTTGATGACGCATATTTTAATTGTTATTGACAGCGTAAATTTCCCTTTGTGGTTAATCTAGTTATATGTATAGCTTGTTATAAATCTAATTTTAGTGAAGATTTGCAAGATTCGGGAGATCAAATTAGAAATACGGCCCGTTTTATCACGAAAACCGCCAAAATGTTATATGAGCGACGGGTGATGGTTTTTCGGTTGCATTTGGAAGCTGCTGTAGACCGGAATACGGTGCAGCTATTGCATACTGTTAGTATTACGTCTAAATGAGGTTTTAAAAGTCATTAGTAAGCCAGTTATTAGGTGATATGTATGAAAAATAAAGTGATAATTTAAGTGGTGTGAAGGTTAAAAACTACATTCCAAGCACGTTCTATGATACTGAGTACCACGAAAGCTTGTGTAGGGAGTGCCTATGTGTCAGAGCGTGGAATTTCTTTTAAATCTGCATCAGGTGCGACAATATTGACATATTTCCAGTAATTTCCAGTAAGATGAATTTCGCCTCAATTATATCATTTATATTTTTGTAAGCGACATGTATAAATGCAAGATTCTTAACTCCAATACTAACGTGAGTGTTTCTCCTGTTCCAACTTGTCCTTCTTAATTATATGGCACTTGCATATATTATACTTGGATCGCACAATAAGCAATAATGGGCAAGCAGGCAACATTTTGATTCCACCCCCCCCCCCCCCCAACGCAGCCCTAATTTTAGTGAAAGATTGGCCACCATAGGAAGCAGGTTGTCCACACACTTCTATCAATAAGGCATCTAGCACCTGTTTTTTACAGTAACATCCATACACTAACTGAAACAACAAGAACAATTGAGAATCTGCATCAATATACCCGGAATGTGACTGAGAATATCATAGCAGTGTGTGACTCCAAATATGGAGCGAACGCAATGATCCGAATTTTAGCCATAAAATATAAAACTGATCACCTAAGAGAAGTGCCATATGTTGAAATTGTGTACATGGACTGGCATGCTATCATTGTTGACGGTCATGCACTTTTCAGCTGTAATATAACCGAACTATACCGAAGTTTGCAGAAGGCAAGGCAGCTTAAGCTAATTGTAGGCTTACGTCAACTAGTCTGACAAGAAGCTGTTTTTATTATTGGTATTTTGTACGTTATATCCGTACGTTTAACGTCGGAAATGTTTTAGTACCCTTGTAAATATTTGGTGATGTTTGAATAAAATATGATTAAGACAATGGACTCGTTGATGTACTTGGAGAGATATTGGATGCCACAACTGTCAGCAACCTTTATCACGTGTCTTGGATGTCCCTGTCAAACGTTTGTTTCTTTCTGAAATTATCTATTTTGCCAGCTGTAACTCTTGTTTCCAATAATGTGTGTACATCAGCGAAATATACAATGGCCAAGTAATTGACATGTGGCGAAGTTTGGACACTCCGTATCAAACAGAGATATGCGCCTGTGTAAAAGTATGGTTATTTTAAGTGGAGTTAGGATGACAATTTGTGTGACGCAAGATATACGTTCTACTGGGCATCCCAGTTTGGGTTTCATAATGTACTACGTATATACCTCAATTTATACCCGGCGTTTTAGCGCGTTATCTACAATGGGAGTTAATTGTAGTTACCATCAAAAGGCGCCTCTGTGCGTTTCAATATTGTGAATATTGTTGAAATGCCTGGCTTGTACTCTAGACACCTACTGGTGTCGTACACGAGTGGCACACAGTTTATGATTGCATCATATTATTTTGCATAGTTTGTGGGCATTACGTCATACCAAAATTCGTGAAGATGTGCAACTTGCATGTCCAATAAAATGCTGCTTAAAAATAATTATTTTGTGTATTTTTTACCAAAAATTACACGAAAATATATTTGTTTAATTACGTTTATACAGAAAACATAATTTAAAAGAGAGTAAGCATTGGATCGTTACATATTTTGTTTCTAACAAAGTGTTTAAAAAAAAAAAAATTGATTAGGTATAAATCACACACACACACACACACACACACACACACACACACACACACACACACACACACACACACACACACACACACACACACACACACACACACACACACACACACACACACACACACACACACACACACACACACACACACACACACATACACACACACACACACACACACACACACACGCACACACCTCACACACACACACACACAAGTGTCTTATATGTATCGTAAGATTTCAAATACAACGGTTGTACTTGTTGTATTGACGTCAATATTTGGTTCCAGCATTGCACATACAGTATCAACTATATTCGGACACAAGCTTCAATAAACCCATTGAGATAAAAGGAATTACCAGTTAAAAAGTATGACGAAAATGAGGTGAATTATCAACAAAACACGCCAACGTCGTTCTATGTTTTAGTAGTAAAAACTATGTACACCAATTCAATGTCAGATAGTGAAATGGAAATTTAATATCGTTTGTGTACACTTTGTAAACAAGAACCACCAAAACTTGTATAAGAAACACCAAATATTCTGTATTAAAACTTTAGTGAAATCATTTTAATGTATTATTTGATCGTTAGGTGACAGTAGATAAATTATAATCAGGTGCCTTGATTGCAATCAACTATATGACTGTAACCATTTATAAATGGTAATATTGTATAGGTTTATAAAAACAATACATCGGATTTTATCTTGGAACAACATCATTACAACTCCACAGTCACGAGCTCACGGTTTGCGACTTTGACTAGATAAAATGAAACGAAACTAATGACTATCGCGCGATATGTAACTCATGTCTTGGGGTGGCTTTTTGTTATAACGTTGTATAATGTCGTGCTGCTTAATACAACACGATAACATCGACAGTAAATTCAAGACTGATTCTAATTTACAGAAAGGCTACATGGGACAGTGATGTTTATAATGACTGGGGTGCATCTATTTTGGTGTACAGCATGCATACTGTCATGACAAGCGTTGACGGGTTATACCAGTGAATATAAATTCTTCTCCGTCCTAGGGCCCACTTACACGGCCTCAGCCTTTCATTTTGACTGGGTGAAGATCATTAGATGAGTCATTTGATGCTAAATAATCGTCAACAACAAATATCAGCGTCGTTCTTTTTTATTTAAAGACGATGTTTGGTCGTTTTTAATATCAGAATATTTAATGGAAATTATGATTGTATGTTTGTAAAATGGAACCACAAAAAGAAGCATAACTGTCATGAGATACACATTATTCAATACTATTACTTCGGATAATTTAGAATAAAACTCTACACCTAGATGTACCTACGTGTATATTTTTGAAACATGAGTTGTCACCACCTAGTTACCCCCGGTTTCTAACCTTTGACTTGATTGCTATTGCCTGTGTGAATGTATCAAACTATACATGGTACTATGGTATTAGCTTATAACAACATATTGTATATTAATTTTGAATAGCATTAATACAAGTTCACATTGATGAGCCTACGGTTTGCGGCTTTGAATAGGTGTGCGAATTTGATTTTCCATCCATAAAGTCCGTCAATTTGATTATATTAGTGTTTGGATACAAGTAAATTATCAAAAAATCATCTTACTCGTTCATTGTTTATGTATTTTAAAACGGTCAGAAAACGGAATGCCAAATTAAATGTATCGTGTGTTTATAAAACAGAACCACAAATGCAATATAAAATAGCCATTATAAAGTATTATAATTACTGCGTCTATGAATTTAGTGATCTAGACCTTAGAAATTTGGCGTGAGTAGTAGTTAAGGGCGGCAGAAACCCGTGCATCAGCCAAAGATCAAAGGAACATCAAAGGATTTTGGATCAGCCACTGAATTGGATTCCTACTTTTAAAAAAAGATTAATGACCTGTCATCAAATCTATTGATAAAAAACCTGTTATCTTAATTGGTTTTTGACAGCTTACTTATAAAAAACGTTTGATTAATGCCCGGTTGACCCCTTTTTATGGATGCCGCCGGTTCATGTAAGTACATTAGCGCTGCCCTCTAGCGGGTGTACTTGCTATAACGTCGACGGTAGCGCCTCTAGTCCGAGAATGAGTAATCAGTCACATATGCGTAAGGCGCCTCTAGTGGAAGAATCAGTCATTTAGGTGTAAGGCGGTTATATAGTACTTATTCACGAGGCGTAGTCAGTAGTGTGTCTAGATCAGCGGTATGGAGCCTATACATTTCGGTGGTGCGGCGTCGTTCCTGTCGAATTTTTATCCGTGTCGAGTTGAGGCGTACGGTCGAGTTTTCAGATCCGTCGAGCACGCTTATCAGTTTAGAAAAGCAAAGTTTAATGAAGACGCCGAAAATGCGGAGTACATCAAACAGGCGTGGTCGGCCTATATAGCGAAGCGCCGAAGTTACGGAATCAGGAAAACGAGAACGGGAGCCGAATGGGATGTCGTTACGGTCGAGTGTATGAAGAGCTTGTTGATGAGCAAGTTCGGAGGGACAAAAAGGTTGAAAGGCGCCCTATTGGCTACCAGAAAAGCCGAATTGATGGAGTGGGTGCCGTCAAAAAAAGGCTTCTGAGGTTGCGGCCACGGGGACAAAGAAGGTCAAAATATGCTCGGTAAATTGTTGATGGAGGTGCGCAATGAATATAGAATAAATGAATAAAAAGTTATCGCTCGTTTCCCGCGCGCCAGTCGTCGATATGTCAGCGTCGGTGAAGCATCCTTTTACGTGCATAGTGGTTGGCCCTAAGGGGTGCGGTAAGACTACTTTCATCACTCGTCTGATACAATTCGCTTCTTCTATGATCGAGCCGCCTCCGGAGAAAATCCTGTGGTGTTACAGCAAGTGGCAAACGGCCTACGCCTCTATGTCAGCCGACATAGAATTCGTAGACGGTTTACCGGATCCAAAGCTTTTAGATGCCAAAACGAGGACGCTTTTAGTACTCCATGACCTTTTGGAGGAAACCGATAGCCGGGTCACGACCTTGTTCACTAAACAAAGTCATCACTACAACACGACCGTCGTACAGCTTGTGCAGAATATTTTTCCGAAAGGGAAAGAAAACCGCACAATCAACTTGATTGCGCAATATATGGTGCTTTTCAAGAGCCCCCGGGACGCCCGACAAGTAGGTCACCTGGCGAAACAGATGTATCCGGGTAGAGTCAAATTCATGATGGAAGCATTCAAAGATGCCACGTCAGCAGCTTACAGTTATCTACTAGTAGATCTGAAACAGGAAACAGCGGAAAATATGTGCTTGCGCACGTGTATTTTCCCCGACGATCGCCTTCAGTACGTCTACGTAACGAGAGCATAAAAAGAGGAACGCTTCACAGCGAACGTCATTCGTCAGGATGACGCATCGCGTCAAGAAGAACATCCTCATGCTGGAGATAATGAATAGATATAAGAGCACCAAGTTGACAAAAGCCATAATTGCCAACGCGGACTCCGACTTAATTTGTAGTCTGTGCGAATGCGCGTACAACATATTGAAAGGGAACGTGAAATTGAAGGCGGCACAGAAAAAAAACACTGAAAAAATACAAGAAGCATCTGCGAAGCTAGACCTCAACAAAGGTAGTCCTCTGGAAGAAGCGGGCGGTCTTGCAAACGGGTTCGGGCGGCTTTCTGACGGCCATGCTATCTCCGTTGGCGAGCATCGTCCTTCTCCCGCTGCTCAGACAGGTTATCGGGTGAGTGATGCAGCACGCGAAGAAGATGGCGTTGGCAGACCTTCGGTTGGTGGAGAGCCTCTTGCCGCTGATCGACCAGCCACCGAGCACGATCCTTTCGCGAGCGATGAGTAGCCTGGACAGCGACATGAAGGACGTGCTAGACCGTTCGGAGTTATCTTAGCGAGAGAAGGTGGCGTCGTACAATCAACTGTTGAGTCGCTACAATTCGATAGAGTCGATTCGAGCGGTGCAACCGGTACGCGTGTCCATGGTCACGACCGAGGGCCAGAAGCAGCTGCCGCTACCAGGCCAGGCGCCTCCGCCGGCGGCAGCAGCGCCGTCGAGCGGTATAGAGCGCGAGATCGTGGAAATCGTACCGAAAACTCTGAGAGAGAAAGCTCTCCTCCTGCTCGAGAAAATGAAAACCGATCCGTTGTGTCGATGGAACGAACGCGGCGAATTCGTTTACGGCGGTCAACCTATCCCGGGAAGTAACATGGTCGATCTCGTGAACGATCTTATGCGAACGAGGAAGAAGGCGGTACCGCCGGTTGGGTGGGAAGCGTTCGGGGAGCATATGAGACGTCTGAATGTCCCTATGGAACTCGTCGGTAGCGCCCGGCATCGAGCGTACATACAGCAGCAACAGTAGCAGCAGCAGCAGCAGGCGACGCCTGGTAAAGGTAAACGTCGTCGTCGTCGTCGCACTGAGTCTCTGGAGCGAAAGTGGGAGGAGTATTAAAGAGGTTGAAACGCCGCCGTCAGAGCCACTCACAATGCACCTTCGAAGGTCGGCAGTCGTCGTCGGCGTAGTCGCAGCGGCTTTCGCGCTATATATGTGTATATTATTCGTCGTAAATCGATCGTCGTCATCTTCGTCGTGGTCATGGTGTCCCGGCCGCCTCCTGTTACGCAACGAAAGCGCCGCCATACTCGACAACGTGACGACGACCGCCGCCTGAAGCGCGCCTACTTCGACCCGAAACAGGCGGGTAGTTACGGCGGCGTCGATGCGTTGTTCCGGGCGGCGGCGACTATAGTACGCAAACCGGTCGTGAAGCATTGGCTAGCGGCGCAGGATACTTACACCCTGCACAAACCGGTGAAACGACGTTTCAAACGACGTTGCGTTATAGTAGGCCGTCGAAATCAATAGTGGCAAGCCGATCTCGTCGACGTAGCTAAACTGAAAAAGCACAACGACGGTATATCGTTCCTATTGACGCTCATCGACGTCTTTTCGAAGCTGGCGTGGTGCGTCCAGTTGAAGAGTAAAGCCGGCCCGGCGCTCGTTACGGCCTTCGAGTACCTTCTGCAGCAGCAGGAGCAACCGCCGAACGTGCAGCAGACCGATAATGGAACGGAGTTTCTCAACAGACCCTTTCAGAAACTTTTTACGAAATACGGCGTCCACCATTTCGTGACGCATAACGAGGAGCCTAAAGCGAGTGTCGTGGAACGATTCAATCGAACGTTAAAGACGCGCATGTGGAGGTACTTAACGAAGCATTAGACGCTGAGATACGTTGAGCCGTTACCGGATTTCGTGCGGTCGTACAACAACGCCTACCATCGAAGCATCGGTAGGACGCCGGCGAATGTCAACGCCGCGAACCAGGAGAGTGTGTGACAACGGTTGTACGGCGGCGGCGGCGGCGGCGTCGGCGAGGGTCGAGGCAGCAGCAGCAAACCGAAACAGCGAGAGGGAGATCGCGTACGCATCAGCAAGGCGAAGGCGCGGTTCAAGAAAGGGTACATGACTAACTGGTGCGAAGAGCTCTTCACCGTCGTAGAAATGCACCCGTCCGAACCGCCCGTTTAACGCTTGAAGGATGACGCCGGGACGGTACTAGACGGCACCTTCTACGAACCGGAGCTGCAACGAGTAGTCGTCCAGAAGGTTAAACTGTATCGCGTGGAGGCCGTTCTACAGCGTCGTCGTCGTCGTAAATGGGTTGCGGCGGAGGTGCACGTGAAATGGAGCTGTTATCCGGCTTCCTCCAACAGCTGGATCGACGCCAAGGCGCTCGTGGACTATAGGGTAGGATGCCGTAACGTCCGGCGGTAGTCGTCACGTGGACGCGACACTTGGTGTGCTGGCGACTACACGAAGCGGGGTTGTGCAACGGCTTTTCATTCTTTTATAAGGGAGGGTGCTGTATTAACATACCGTAGTGGCGCTACGATGCCCGACGAGGTGACAACGATCGAACCCGCAGACTGCTTCGATCTCGGCGCTGCCGCGCCCGAAGACTTCGTCGACGCTACCGAGTCTACGACCCCCTCCGTCCGCGAACGCGTTCCATGGCGTTTCTGCGGGAACGACTGCCGTAAAGCCAAGTCATCTTCCTATGTCAGATCGTCGTCCTGGACACGGTTATCGTCGTCAATACATACAATCTAACGAGAGGCCAGGGCGACTCCAACCTGTGGACATAAATCAAGGAGTCGACACCCTGTACGTGTACACGGACCTCGTGGAACCGTGCATCGTCGGTGACGTGTTCGCACCGCTCATTTGAACCATCCCCGTCTACGGGACGAACGGGCTCTTTATTTCGAAGGTCTTCGACCGCGTTCAATAAGTTCCTCTCCTGCGGCGACAATTCGATTCGGTCGAGATAGATATAAGAGACGACATCGGTCAACCTATACCATTCGAACAGGGTAAACTCGTGTCGACGCTTCACATCAGACGCTGTAAATCTAAACTGTTTGACGACGATGACGGTGGCGAAAGCCGGCCGCAACGCGTACGAGGTCTACTACGCTCGACAGGTCGGCGGTAATCTACCGGTCTTCGTCGGGGGTCGAGGGCAGCGGGACCAGAATCTGAAATAGTCGGTAAAACGACGCGCGAAGAAGGCCGGTGCCGACCTTCTCGACGGGCTGTTGAACTCGCCGCCGCAGCCGAAAAAGCGACGACGACGCAGCAGCATAAAACCACCGGGTAAAGCGGCGACTCCCAGTCAGAAGAAACGTCGACGAAAGGAACAGACGTTGTCGGGCAACGACGACACATTCACTAACAACTAGAATGGCGTTCGTGCATCGACAGTCGTGCGAAGGTCTAAAGAGCAAACTGGAACTGTTCGCCGTGCTGATGACGCAGACGAGCATCGAGAGCGGTCAGTGGATCGATCACCAGCCGCTGACGGCCCTCGACGCCGGCAGGACTATCGAGTTCCTCATCCCGGGATCGGGAGACGACTATACGGACCTGGCGAGACTTAGATTGTACGCCCGCGTCATAGTGGTCTAGGGGGACGGTGCCGATCTCGCGCACGACGCTGTAGTGGCGCCGGTCAACAAATGTCTACAATCGATGTTCAGTCAAGTCGACGTGTCGCTGAACGGCACGCTTGTGACGCCGTCGACCAATACGTATCCGTACCGGGCCTACATAGAAACCCTGCTGAGTTACGGTACCGAGGCGAAAAGGACGCAGCTCGGGGGTGGTCACTGGTACAAGAACACCGCCGGCTTCATGGAGGCGACCGCACAGGCTAACGGCGGGGACGCCGCGCGGCGCCACTTCACGAGGGACAGTCAAGAGATGGAGATGATGGGACGCCTGCACGACGACGTGTTCATGCAAGACCGGTACCTACTGAATGGCGTCGACGTAAAGTTTCGATTGGTGCGCGCGAAGGACTCCTTCGCGCTCATAGGAACGCAAGTCAATTCGGGGTGGAAAATGGTCCTGCTGGAGACCTACCTGCAAGTGCGTAAACCCGGCCGTCCAGCTCGGTCACTTTAAAGCCTTGTCGCGGGGAGCGGCCAAGTACCCGCTACGTCTAGTCGACTTTAAGGTGTTCTCGGTACCGCAGGGCACGATGTCTCATACGCACGAGAACGTCTACCTGGGCGTCCTCTCGAAACGCGTGTTCCTGGCCCTGATCGACAACGACGCCTATAACGGGGACTACACTAAAAACCCGTTCAACGCGAAGCACAACGACATAAACTTCCTCGCTCTCTAAGTCGATGGACGTCAGGTATTCAGCAAGCGGCTGGAGCCGGACTTCGGGCACGGACGTTACATCCGAAGCTACATGAACCTCTTCGCAGCAAGGGGAAAGGCGTACGAGGACGAGGGGATGACCTGTCGCGCCTCGACTTCGGTTCCGGCTACACCATCTTCGGCTTCGACCTGTCGCCCGACTGTTGCGACGGCGATCATTTCAACGTCGTGCGTATGGGAAATCTGCGCGTGGAGGTACACTTCGCGGTGGCGCTACCACGAACGGTGAACGTCGTCATGTACGTGGAGTTTGAGACGGTGATCGAGATCGACAAGAGCCGGAACGTCCTGTACGACTACTAGCAGCCATGGACACGTTTCAACTGTTTCGTCGCCTGAGGCGCGTGGAGGTACACTTCGCGGTGGCGCTACCGCGAACGGTGAACGTCGTCGTGTATGGGGAGTTCGAGACGGTGATCGAGATCGACAAGAGCCGGAACGTCCAGTACGACTACTACCAGCCATGGATACGTTTCAACTGATGCGCCGCCTGAGGCTAGACTCTTTCGCTAAAACATGGTCGTCGTTGTCCTGGCTAAAGACGAGTAACCGAAAAGACGGCTCAACGACCTCCCGGCGGCCTTCGTGTGCAACACAGAATACGGCGGCGAACCGAGGGAACACTGGGTGGCCGTCTACGTGGACGTCGGCCGGTGAGGCGACTACTTCGACTAGTACGGCCTGCCGCCGCTGCACGCCGAATTCCGCGCCGACTTCCGCGCCTTCCTGCGACTTGTGGACGTACAACGACGAGAGACTGCAGAGCGGGATATCTAACGTATGCGGACAATATTGCGTCACCTACCTGCTCTTACGATGCCGCGGTATGCCGTTAAAGGGGTTCCAGTGCCTATTCGGCCTCGATAGGGTGGCTAACGACTGTCTCGTATTCGACTGGCTAAAGCAGAATTGAGTATTTTCGCTTAAGCTTACTACGAATAAAAGACGATAAAAACTCACTGTTGTTCGTTGCAGTTTTATTCCATACTCGCACCTTACCTACATAACCCTACCCCTACCTATCCCTACCCCTACCTACCCCTAGGGGACCGCCGCCCCTTTAGTGTCCCTTAGAGGGGTTCCCCTTAGAGGGGTAGTCCGCCTTATAGGCGCCCCCGCCGCGCCCTATACGAGTATGGGCGCCGAGGTGACTCCGTCGTCGAGCACGCGACGTTTAGCGTAGAAATAGCTCAACGCCGCGTGCACCTGAATGTACGTCAGCACGGACGATTCTTACACTTGGAAGCCGCGGTTCTTGCCGCTACCTCTCCGTTGGTCGCGCAGCACGCCGAGGAAGATGTCCATGTCGATGTCGTTCTGACGCTTACTCAATCCCTTCGACCCGTATTTATCGCCGCCGCCGAAAGAGTCGAACGTTTTACTGCAGAACGCGATGAATCCGCGACCGGACCATTCCTCTTTGAAGAGGCCAGGCGTTCGCTTATCGTACTTGCGACATTTCGCGCAACATTCGGCGGGCCCGTCCCACGATCCCCCGGCGAGTCGGCACTGCATGTACGCGTCGGCGTGATCGTCGCAGCATTACGCGGGAACCAGTCCCCGCGGTGGCGGAAGTAATGCTCTCGTTTAGCCTCCTCCACCAGCGCGTCGACGTATCATCCCGCACACGGGCAGCCGTGGAAGTAGCATCCTTGGGATTGGTACGCCGTTCGCGTCTCTCGACACCAGCCGTCGACCCGGTACTTGCCGACGCGTTTCTCGCGCCCGTTGAGCTGATGTCTTATGTGCACTCACGTCCGTTCGGCCTCCCACGTCAGCCACTGCTCGGCCATACGACCGTAGCGGTGCACGCGTTCCGGTCGAAAGGCGTTCTGACGCTAACAGGTAGAGCCCGTTACCGTCAAAGCCGACGATCGAGTGACAAGGCCGCGCCGCCGCCTCGCCGTACTCCTCCCGGCGTAGAACGGTTACGTAGGCCTAGTGATGACGCGCGAAGATGATCGAGGGACCGCCGACGATCTGCGATTGTATGAGCCGGTGCAGGTCCTTGTTCGGCTCGTTGAAGAGAGTGAAGTTAATCGACGACGGGATATCGTTGAACAGGTAGAGTAGCGTTAAACCCGGTACGCTGATGGCGTCTTTGAACATATCGATGCGACGCTGCTAGTAGAAGGCGAACTGTTTGTCGACGGCCTCCAAGAGCTGTACCACGTCTATGTTGTTGTACCACACGAGGAAATCTCGCAGCGTCGTCATCCCTTCGTCAAGCCATGCCGTCACGCAACCCTCGTACGCCACGGCGGAGTTCCCTTCGCGTTTCAGGTGGCTGTAGAACGTCTCCCGTGGCGGCAGTTTGGTGTCGTCTAGTTTCCGCAACGTGTCTAAGTACTCGTAGGGACAGTAGCCCTTCGTCACTTCGCAGCCGTAAGCCTTCAGAAACTTATCGTAGCTGAAACCGGGGGCTAGGTAGTTAGTGATGTCTATGAACTTGAGACCGCCGTCGCTAGACACATTAAGTTGTTCTGACGTCTGATCGTCAACGCCGACGATGTAGTCTGTCCTTCGGTCATGAGCAGGGGAGTGAGATACTTTTTGACGACGTTCAAGTCGTACTTTCCCGAATTGAATCCGAGGACGGGGAGCTGGCGTAGATGCGCCCACAGGCGGTCGGCGAGTACTGTGTACGGGGACTTGTCTGTCGCGTCGTTGCCGGCGGTGGCTCAACATTCGGCGTCGAACGCGTTGATCGCTTCGAAGGCCAAGTCGTACGACGGCCGAGAGCCGCGCACGCCGTTTCGCTCTCGGCCTCCAGGGCGACGATCAGGCGCTTCGTGAGGCCGTTCGAATCACCGGTCGTGACGAAGCATTGCGCCGCCTCGTGGCCGGGGACGTTCGAGGCGATACTTACGCTGAGTAGTTCGTGTCGGGATATCCACCGGCATTTGGCGCTATTCGCCGGCAGGTCACTATCGTCGAAGTAGCACTCGAAATCGAATGTCGCTCTGTACGGGTAGTAGCGCAGGGGTTCGTCCACGTAGATACCCTCATCATCCAACTGTTGAAACACCGGGAAAGACGTGGCGAACGCCACCTTCGCACGTCGCTTCGTGACGCCGTAATTTATAGACGGTTCGCCACAGCGATTCACCGCACTTACTGCATAGGTACGTTTGAGTATACCGCGAGACGTCGGGTATATACGAATAGTGCGCGTCGTATAGGTTGACGTTCATGGTAGTGGGGTACCTGTAGAGGGAACGACGGACCAATTCGGCGGCCGTTTTCCCGGGCGCCTCCTCCGTCAGTCGATACAAGACGACGTTGGTTTGAAAGACCGTCTCCACCCGTTCGAGTTCGTTTAGAGGAACGCCGGCGAACGCGTAGGGACTCACCCCGCTGCCGCCGCTGTAGTCGGCGTAGAGCCGTAAGCGGGGGCCGTCAACCGGGAGGTGCTTACTACGGCGCCGCTCACCATGTCTATTCTCCTTCTATGAAGCGCCAAACAACGGAAGATCATAAGTTATCGGTGTAAGGCTTACCGCGTCGATCTTTCGCTAGAGGGACGATCGTCTTGCTTGCGTACAGGTAGGAGGGAAGTTGAGCGTCGAGACAACCGATAGGATGGTGGATGATAGCGTTGAGAAAGTAGGTAACGTTTTTTACCAATTCGGCGACCCACCCCGAGTCGGGCCGTTGCGCTATAACGTATAGAAGAACGTCGGGTTGTCGGACAGCGTCGAGGAAGCGTTCGAACGACGCGGCGTCGGTGATGAGCGCTGGGGTTTCGAGGAAGCGACCGCAACAATTACAAGACGTATGATAATACCTGAAACGTCCCGTCTCCTTGTGTCGTAGAATAAACCCAAATCTTAAGTTTATTTTAAACGCTCGAGTTTGCTCCGCGAACATTTGTCGTAGTTGGGGGTCGAGTTCGGCCGTGTCCACGCAATCGGTCAGTCGATAATTGTATCTCGACTGGATAGGGCCGCGCGATGTAGACGTCCGTGTATTCGACCAGAGCTCTTGAACGGTACCCCGTAGACCGGCCGACCACGCCTCCTTATTAGCGTCGTCGTCGTTGTTGTCGTCATCGATGACAGGCGGCGGCGGTGGTGGTGTTGGCGGCGGTGTTGGTTTTTCACCGCAGATCGTTCTCAAATGTGTCAACATATTACGACGATATTTGAGCGATTTACCGCATTTCGGGCATTTGTAGTCATCATCATCATGAATTCCGCTAGCGCATTTCTTTAAAGGTTTCGTTAGTCCGCTACGAAAGACGTACTTCCGATCGCAATTCGGGCATTGGTGCTGCATCTTATTTTTACACGAGTGTCCCGCCAGACTATCGACGGCTCTACCGCATACTGGGCAGACAGGCATGGTGCGACCGACCACCGTAACGCCAAAAACGATATTAAATGCGACGAAGCGCTACACTAACTTCTATATACTCTTTACCACCACCGCTAGGGGCGTACGGCTAAAAATAACAACGGGCTAGCGGTTGACACGGCTGGGATCTTTGACCTAGTTACACGGCTCGCTGTGGCCGTGAAGCGGAATGACGTTAGTGAAGCTATAACGTGCGGCAGCAGTTTGGTATGGGCCTTTATTACACGGAGCAGCCTTTATTACATGGACTTTTTATTAAGCGTGTTTTCGTAATAGTAAACGAGATCGTTCTTTGGGTAAACGGAGGGGTTGAACAGCCTTTATTATAGGCGTATGGACTTAGCGTGTTTTCGTAATAGTAAACAAGATCGTTCATACGTTTTTAACGTTTTATTAAGCATAGTACAACAACAACAACGCTACTACTAGTAAGTAAGTAAGTAAGTAATTCATTTATTTCCAACATTTAACATTACACGTCACAAGTAAACAAATAAAATGATGAATGTGGAAAGGGGATGAACAGAAGTACAATACTTATCAGTGGTTCACCCCCAACCATTTTTGTTTCTTGCGATGTAAATACAATATGTTTTTATAGAGTAAAGATTTACCAATCAAAAATTATTGTACACGGTGCCTACAACATAATAAGTTTATATTAAATTTGATTTTTTACATTGTTGACATTCTTATAGGTCTTCATTTCTCCACATAGTACCACGATTACAATAGTGCTGTATATCTGTCAATTATAAATGATTTGTACTTTTTTTTTAAACATACAAATATGCTGACACTTTCTTAAATCTTCAGGTAAACTATTCCACTGTTTGACTCCAATATTAGACACACACATAGCCTTCAAAGTTGTACGAACGTACAATTGTTTAAAAACATATCTCTGTCTTGTTACATACCAACATTCGCTATTCGAGTGAAAACAGCTTAGAATGTTTTTCGGAAGTAAATGATATGTCACCTTGTACATTGTGATAGCCGTTTTATACTCAATATAATCAAAAAACTTCATAAATTTAAGATCGACAAACAAGTTGTTTGTGTGGTCTTGAGCTTTTGCTCCATATTTAATACGAATCACTCTTTTTTGCAAAACAAATATCGGCCATAAGTTAGAACGATACGTGTTGCCCCAAATCTCAGAGCAGTAGTCAATATACGGTAAAAAAAGTGAAAAGTATAACAAGGATAATGACTTGACATTTAATAAGCTTCGTGCTTTGTAAATTATTGATGTTATTTTTGGTAGTTTAGATTTAACCAATTGAATCTGTGTTTTCCAGGATAGCTTCTCATCAATTATTACACCCAGAAATTTTGTTTGGTACACTCTTTCTATGTTTTTATGATATATGGTTATATTGATGCCTGGAGCATTTCTCTTTTTTCCAAATATCATGAAACTTGTTTTATCGATATTAAGGGATAGTTTGTTTAATTCGAACCAATATTGTTATTTCACCAACTCCTGGTTGACTACTGCGCTAAGCATATTTGGATCATCAGCACAATAGAATATGTTAGTGTAATCTGCAAATAAAATGAATTTTAATATATCAGAAACTTTGCATAAGTCATTGATATAAATCAAAAATTATTTTGGTCCAAATATTGATCCTTGCGGTACTCCACATAATATGTTTAAAACATTAGATTTTACATAATCAATAGATACAAATTGTTTCCTCTTTTCAAGGTAACTGCTCAACCAATTATTTACAACCCCACGTATACCACACAATTCTATTTTTTTTAAACAGCAGATTGTGGTTTACAGTGGCGAAAGCTTTTTTCAAGTCGATGAACACGCCTACTGACGATTTATTCTGATCAATTGCATTTGCTATTTCCTCAGTTAACTCCAATAAAGCCATGGAAGTTGATCTGTTTTTTTCGAAAACCATATTGACTTTCATTCAGTATATCATTAAGTTCTATAAAATTATCTAACCTGAGGTCAAAGAGTTTTTCTAGAATTTTGGAGAACTGGGGTAATAATGACACAGGCCTATAGTTAGAAAACGCCTTTTTATCTCCAGTTTTGAATAATGGAATGACTTTCGCCACTTTCATTTTATCCGGAAATATGCCGGATTTAAAATATCTATTACCGATCTGAGTTAGTGGTTTTACAATAATAGAAATAACCTTTTTTATGATATACATGTATATATTATCATAATCATTGGAATATTTCCCTTTAAAATTGTTAACAACACTTAGTACTTCTTACTACTAAGTTCGTTATAGACGCGAGCGTGTTTTTCAACGTTTCATTAAGCACCTATATTAAAGTTCGTTATAGACGGCCTAGCGAGCGTGCTTTCAACGTTTTGTTAAGCACCTACATTAAAGTTCGTTATAGACGGCCTAGCGAGCGTGCTTTCAACGTTTTGTTAAGCACCTACATTAAAGTTCGTTATATAAATGTTCTTTTCGGCCAAGCGTGCTTTTCAACGTTTTATTAAGCACCTACATTAAAGTTCGTTATAGAAGTCTTCTTTTCGTGCTAGCGACGTGCATACGTTTTATTAAGCACCTTATAAAGTTCGTTATAGCGGTCTACAGAGTTGCGACTAATGTTCAGATACACAGTCCGGCTCTTTTCATCAAGTAGGCCGATACCGCAGACTCCAGCAGGGCGTTATGGAGGCAGGCGGTCAAGTCGGTACCTAGCAACCAGTCGGCTACCTGTTTCACGAGTGCGGCTTCCGCTCTTCGGTCCGAGTGGGGCGGGCATTGGTCGTGCAGAATAAATATCAGCCTCGTCACGCACGGCACGAACGAACGATCTAGGTACGAGTTGAGCACTTGTTGGAAGAATCGACCGCACATGTCGCTCGGATCCATGTACGTTTTGCGATAGCTTCGGCTAGGTCTTCCGGCTCGGTACCCGTCCATATGAACGAAGGGGCACCCTTCATCGCTGGCGCACTCACAGCAGCAGCGCCGCTCGCGTCCCAATAGCGTTTCCCCGATCGCTTCGGCGAAGGCTTTCATCAGAAACCCTTCCCGGGCTTCACGCGTTCTTAAGAGGAGCGGCTGGTCCTTGTTGAGGGGTCGTGAAGCGGCAGCTGCGGTGTCAGCCACATAGTCCTCCCCTGGTTGAGTGGACGGTAGCCCGTTAGACGACGCCGATGAAATCGTTACGGTTTCTGCCGCCGGTGGTACCGAGACGGGGTATAGGGTCGCGTACGTTGGCGGTGCCGGCGGCGAAGCTGTCGAGTCCGAGTACGAGGGCGGGCGAGTGGGTAGCGTCGGCTGATAGTTAATCACCTCCAATAGCGGCCATGGAGTGGCGGTGGCGTCGATGTCCACCTTCACGCGCTTCGAGGCGCGGTGCTCGGCCGCGGACTCCCTCAGAGCGTCGACAAAGACGGCATCGGCGGACGGCACAGCCGGTGCCTCGTGCACGACACTCAAAGCGTCGGCGATTATACTGTCGAGTACGCAATCCCGGTCGACGTCCTACAGCACAGAAAGCGAAGCGTTAGCAGTCATTTCTAAAAAGTTTCTACTCGGTCTTCTTACTCACATTCCGCGCGGTGTACGTCGTCAGGCCACCCCACGAGGTCTTTCGTAGGGTAACCACCTCTATGACCGTACCGACGAGCTGCAGGACAGTGTCGCGCAATTTTTCCGGACCTATTGAGGCCATGTAGTCGGCCTTGTAAGACACGAGCTCAGGCATGACGTTATCGAATAGACTGAGCCAAATTTCGTGATAGCTCTCCGGTTCGACGACTTCCTTCACCATCATGCGAACCGAAAAATAGTTTTTAGGTTCGCTCTGTACCCCGTGGGATAAGCACATCATACTTCCGCCCCTCGATCGATGCACTTTACGCCGGAACTGAGAGCACTCCGCGTATGTGCATTTATTTATCCACGAAATTGCCTCGACCATCACGGGCTTAGCTAGCGTATACAGGCCTTCTTCCATCTGCATGAGATCGCTCACACTCACCGGCGTTGGTACGTAGCTTAACGGGGGCGGTTCGTCCGCCTGCTCGGTCGCGTTGACGCCAACCGCTTCGGCCGTGGAGCTGGGCTCGTTGATAACGGGTAGCGCCTCGGCTGCAGCGCTTGTCGTGGCGGTGACTGGCGCGCAGATAACAACAACTACGGGTGACACCTCGGCTGCTGCTGTAGAGACCTTTGTCAACGATTTCTTCTTTCGCTTAAGTGGCGTCGCCCTGAGTACGCCTTGCTCTGCTTGAGCCGACATGACAGCATCAGTGGTCTGAAGACGGAGAAGAGTAAACGACGTTAATACACCGCAAACGAGTGAATACAGAGACGCTCTTAGCCTAGCTACTTATAAGAACGTAGTGAATAGTGCACGTGCGCTCGAACACGGATACCACAAAACAGCCGAGTCTGACAAGGTTATTGAAATTAAAATAGCGCTCGGTCATGTTAGTGCACAAACCGCGCGTCGCTTTTAAAAAGCCTTATTTTCAAATATAAGTTTACCATAAGATTCTCTAGTCCTTGCTGCGTATTATAGACCGTTTATTTTATACATCTAAGCTTTTATTAAAAATTTAGAAAATTACGCAACCCGGGCTGCAAAGGCCTACGTGACGGTGCATACGTTCCAATCATCAGGCGTTCATAGGCGCGCCTGCAGCAAACGCCGTAAACAACATTCCGTTACAAGGCGAGTATGAAAGCACACGTCTTTCTAAGAGTCTAAGCCGCAAGCGCTTCACGAACCCGATTGGTACGTCACTACCTTTCCTTTTAACTTTTAAGCGGTGTTTACAAATTCTTCCCTTCAATTACAATTTTTTTATTTAATCTATATGTTTACAGTGCGAAAAATTTACCCCCGCCTAGGCCCACGGATATTTGCAAACGCACCCCTCCAATGCGTGGTCGTGGAATTACAACGTTTACGGGCTCGCCAAACGGTTTTGGCCGCGGCGGCATTCATTACATCGATCGTGGCGTTGTAATTCTCGCGGTGTCCCGTCGAGCACCCGCTGTTGGCCGGAACGCGTCGCCGCCACCACCGCTACAGGACGAGGCACCCGCTGTGTCGCCACCACCCCCGCTGCACCCACGCCCATCGTTGCCACACCGCCCTACGTCCGCTGTGATCGGTGTACAGCGCCCCGCTCAACATCGGTTGCGAGTGCTTGGCCGTGACTCGCTACTAACCGCTGATCAACCGCCGAGGAATGGTTTCGGTCTCCCGCCGGGACCGCGTCGTCCATCTTACAGTGGTGGTGGTCCTCCTATGGATTACGGAGGGTATTGACCTAACGTTAAAAGACATAAGCACTACTAACATAGCATTAGGCACTACTAACAAGGAATTAATAAAACTAAATAGCTTACCGTCTCCTTTCCTATGTTCACAATGACAAGCCTCGTCGTAATATCCAATTGGCCTCTATATTCCAACTAGTCGTGCGCCTACAATAATTATCCACTATAAAGTCAACTTCAGCTTAATAATGTAGTGTCCTTATTAGAAAACAGTCTTACGTCTACCTAGGTTACGATATGAATAATAAAGTAGTGTTCTCTAGCTCGGCCTAACGTCGTTCTATGTTATCACCGTTCCGCCTCACGGCTAAACTTTGTACGCCCGCCTACGGCTAGGCTTAACTAGGCCACCGACGGCGTAGAGTCATAGGTCATCGTTATTCATCGACACCGGTAGACGCCCGCCTACAGCTAAGCTTAACTAGGTCACAAGTCATAGACTGCAGGTTTGTACACGATCGCAAGAGAATAAAATATTCAGCTTACAACACACGCATAGCCACTATATAACCGTCATACACACAAATGCCTTTTTCAAGTATAAACACTACATAACCGTAACCATTATAGAACCACTACATAACCTCCTTACATCTAAGCTACTGATTCTTGCACTAGAGGCGTTACCGTCTACATACAGCCAATACATAGCAACTCTAAGGGTTATCATAACAACTATAAACGTTAGATGTCAGCTTAAAGTACAGCCGCTAGATGGCAGCATCTACGTTATCATAGCAAATATAGCCGCTAGATGTCAGCACTGATGCCACGTCCTAAATTAATTAATTAATTAAATAAATAAATAATAAATACATGAAATAATTAATAAAACAAATATAATAAATTAATTAAGTAATTAATTAAATAAATAAATAATTAATTACCTATCCACTAGAGGCGCTACCTTCTACGTTATAGCAAGTACACCCGTTAGGGGGCAGCGCTAATGTACTTACATGAACCGGCGGCATCCATAAAAAAGGGGTCAACCGGGCATCAATCAAACGTTTTTTATAAGTAAGCTGTAAAAAAACAATTAAGATAAGGGGTTTTATGAGTAGATTTTTTATGACAGGTCATTAATCATTTCTTTTTTATAAGTAGGAATCAAATTCAGTGGCTGATCCAAAATCCTTTGATTTTCCTTTGATCTTTGGCTGATACACGGGGCTCTGAAGCCCTTAACTACTATGGCGTGCCCGTAGAATTCCACGAACCAATCTTAGATCACCGACATCCAAGAAACAAATTTAGAGTAGCGGCTTCCATCAATCAAACTTAGACCAACTAGTTCAATGAAGCAAACTTAGACTAACGCGTTCCATAACCATACATTATCGAGGTAGTTTTTTAAACAAATTAGATGATCTGCACTATAGACTTGTAAAAATATATTACTTTAACACGTATGTGTCGTACATTCGTGTCAGAGTAATATATTTTAGCGTATGAACGCGAAAAAACGTGGTAAATTCTTGCCAGCATAGTACATTACTGAGGTAACTTTGTAAAAATTTACCTCACCAACACTATAGACTTGTACAACTTCATTACTTTAATGCGTATGTGTCTTAACTTCTTGTCAGTGTAGTGCAAACAGAACAAGTAGTCATGATGAATCTGAGCAAATTGAGCAAACAAAACAAGTAGGCATGGTAAAACAGAGAAATCAGACCAAAGCGAAAAAGTAGTAGACAAGGTAAAAGATCATACTGATTAACAAATCTATCGCGTTGAAACGCTAAAATTAAGGAGGTGGAGGGGATATACGTTCACTGTCTCATTCACTGACTCACTGATTCACTCACTCACTCACTCATTCATTCACTCGTTCATTCACTCACTCATTCACTCACATCTACCGCGCTGAAATACTAAAATTCAGGAGGAAGGGATATACGACGATGTGCTGCAATCTGTCAGTGTTGCGATGTGTGCGTGTGCGTGTGGGTGTGTGTGTGTGTTTGTGTGTGTGTGTGTGTGTGTTTGTGTGTGTGTGTGTGTGTGTGTGTGTGTGTTAGGGAGTGTGTATATGTGTGTGTATGTTTGAGAGAGAGAGAGAGACAGACAGAGAGAGAGAGACGAGACAACAGAAGAGACAACAAACGAGACAACAGAAGACAACAGTCGAGACAACAGACGAGTCGACAGACGGGACAGCGGTCGAGACAATGAACGTGACAAAGTCCGAGACAATGTAAGAGACAATGGACGAGATATCGGACGAGTCAAGAGAAGAGACAACAGGAAACAACAGATGTGACAATGGAGGAGATAACAGATGAGACAACAGGAAACAACAGATGGGACAATGGACGAATCATCGGACGAGGCAATAGACTAGATAATAGACAAGACAATGGGCGAGATGACATACGCCAACAGACTATGGTAAGAATATCGCTGGACGCTACGTGCCGGCGCGACCCCGGCGCCGAAGACCGCAACTCGGTAGAAAAAAAATACCAACACAACCTGATCCGCCTGTGAAGTTGGGTATTCGGCGGACTGAAGAGAGTCGTAGTTACTCTTGGCTTTTACCCGCGTTTATTTTTCTATAAAGCACATATGTAATTAGTTTATTTTTACCCGCTAGATGGCACCACCGTGTAATGTAGTAATCCATTTATCTTCTAGGGGCGCTACTTCGGAAGTGACGTCGTACCGAAAGTTACGTGACTTTCGTGGCCGCCCCTATGTTTCATACATTACTGGAAGTGTGTCTACGAATAGATATACGGTGTCCGCGAAAAATTGCGTTACTCTAACTAGTTACATTGAAGTCCGTTGGATGGTGTCGGATGTCGGCTATCTCATGTTCGCTCAATTTTTATATTAAGGGAAGTCACGTGATCTACGTTCGGTCTGATTGGTTACGCAAATGAGATGACCCTGGAAACTAGCGTATGTACTTTGATTCAGATGATTCTGGTCTTTCCCTTTTCGAATCTCGAGAAGTACATATCATGTCTGGTCGCTCCCGCTATTTAAAAATATGTAAGTTTGTCGCTGGAAAGATGGCTGCTTCATATTCATATGCTTTCTCTTATATAAAGCGATACCTCATACGAGTCTCATAACCGCAAAACCCTAACAGCTGGCTGCCTCTTGAAATGAAAGTATGTCACGTGATTTTCCTTAGATAATTTGGACATATAAATTTTTCGATAATAACCTTTTTGAGTGTTACTTATCCGATCTGGTCGCCCCGAAATTAACACGTAAAGTCACTAGGTGGTGCTTCTCGGAAGTTCAATAGCTCAAACTATGATATATATGTCGCCGGTCTTGTCGGCGCAACCACGGCGTCGAAGACCACAACTCGATAGATAGAAAGGTGCCCGACACAAGCTGAACCGTTGTCTCGTCTGTTTTCTATTCTGTTGACCCGTCTGTTATCTCGTCCGTTGTTTTATCCGATGTCTCGTCTTTTGTCGTATGTTATCTCGCCCGTCTGTTAACTCATCTGTCGTCTCGTCCGATGTTTCGTTCATTTTCCCATCAGTTGTTTCCTATTGTCACGTCTGTTGTCTCATCCCATGTTTTGTCGATTGTCCCATCTGTTGTTTCCTGTTGTCTCGTCTGTTGACTCCTCCGATATCTCGTACGTTATCTCGTACGTTGTCTCGGCCGTTATCTCGGGCTTTGTCTTGATCATTGTTTTGAGCGTTTTCTTCACTGTTGTGTCGTTTGTTGTCGTCTGTTATCCCGTCCGATATCTCGTCTGTTGTTGTCTGTTGTTTCGTCTGCTTTTTTGTCTCGTTTGTTGCTTCGTCTGTTGTATCTCTCTCTCACACACACACCCCCCCACACACACACATCGCAACATCGCCATATGGCAAGACATCGTCGTGATTCTACAGCGGTTTCCATTAATCCCGTTGTCTCGCTAGTCTAAGTTTTTTTCGCGGAACTCGCTAGTTGTTAGTTTCGTGGAACTCGCTGGTCTAAGTTTGGTGTAAGGTAAAACAAGTGGCAAGAATATAGGACGTTCACGGTTCTGTTTGCTCAATTTTACCATGTCTACTTGTCTTGTTGGTCTTCTGCCTTCTCTACTTGTTCTGTTCAATTCACAATCATGGTTACTTATACGAACTGCTCACCCTAAACTAATAAGTAATTTCACTAGGTGACGTTTCTTGATAGGTCAAACTTCGCTTTTACCTTGCCTACTTTTTTGTGTTTGTTCAGCTTTACATTGTCTACTTGTTCTGTTTGGTCGTTTTGCTCCCTTTTGCTTTGTCTACTTGTTCTGTTTGGTCTGTGTCCTCACTTATACCTTGTCTACTTGTTCTGTTCGCACTATACTAAACTAAGAAAATTGTACAAATCTATTGTGTTGGTCACCTAAAATTATACAACGTTACCTCGGTAATGTACTACTGTCAAGAATGTACGACGTTCACGCGTTTATACGCTAAAAATGCACTACCCTGGTTTGAATTTAGGACATCTACGTATTAAAATATGAAACTGTTACCCCGATAACATGTGAGAAAATTTAAATGTTAGAAAAGACATGAAGCGAGGGAGTGATTGATGAGTTAGTGGGTGAGTGAGTGAGGTAGTGAATAAGTGAGTGAGTGATTGGGTGACTGAGAGAGGGTGTGAGTGTATGAATGAGTGAGTGATAGTATGTCGCCTACTCGTCCTCAATTTTAGCGTTTCAACGAGGTAGATGTGAATGAGTGAGTGATTGAGTTAGTGAGTGAGCGTGTAACCCATCCTCCTCCTCCTTCTCAAATTTGGCGTTTCAGCGCGATAGATTTGTTACACTTTCATACAAATAACAACGATCACGATTGTGATTGCTCAATTTTACCTTGTAAAATTGTTATGTTTGATCTCTTACCTTGTCTAATACTTGCTCTGTTTGTTTGGTTGATATGTTCGACCTTGTCTACTTGTTCTGTTTGCTCAATTTGATCA
Source organism: Escarpia spicata (assembly GCA_963995525.1). Taxonomy (NCBI): domain Eukaryota; kingdom Metazoa; phylum Annelida; class Polychaeta; order Sabellida; family Siboglinidae; genus Escarpia; species Escarpia spicata. The sequence continues at coordinate 23,627,960 of OZ023205.1, read as the reverse complement.
GGTCTACTTTTTATGTTTGCTCAGTTTTATTATGTACACTTGTTTTTTGTTTTTTTTTGCTCGATCTTACGTTGTCTACTTGTATATTTGTGTATTTGCTCGGTTTTACCTTGTCTACTTGTTCTGTTTGCTCGGATTTCCCTTGTCTACTTGTTGTGCTTGCACTACACTGACACGAATTTACGACACATACGCGTTAATGTAAGAAAGTAGTACAAGTCTATAGCGTTGGTCAACTACATTTTTACAAAGTTACCTCTTTAAGGTACTAACCTGGCAAGAATATTCGACACTCACGCGTTCATACGATAAAAATCCATTACACTGACAAGAATTTATGACACATACGTGTTAAAGTAAGAACATTGTACACGTCTATATTGTATTTCAGCTAATATTTTACTAAGGTACCTCGGTAAGGTGTAGAACTCGCTAGTCTAAGTTTGGTTCATGGAACTCGTTGGTCTAAGTTTGGTTCATGGAAGTCGCTACTATAAGTTTGATTCTTGGAAGTCGGTGATTTAAGTTTGGTTCCTAGAACTCGCTAGTCTATGTTTGGTTCGTCATAACGTAGTACTCCAGTTTTACATTAGGGGGCGCTTCGCCGGAAGTGCCATAACATCTGAAGTCGTGAGATTGTAATGGCAGCCTCTACGGTTTTATCATTCCCTGACGTGTGTCGACGCATCTGGCATCCGCGGTAGAATGCGTTACTCTAAATAGTTACATTTGTGTTCGTTGGGTGGCGCCGGAAGTTGCCTATGTCTCATGGCCGCGCCCACTGCTAAATGAGAAAACATGTTTCTTTTACGAAGTGAAACATATACGAACTGATTACCCCAATCTGACATGTAAAGTCACTAGTTTGCGTTTCTGGCTAGGCCAATAGGTCAAACTATGACAAGAATGATAGGTAAGACTATAACAATGATACACAAGGGATACAAGTTAATATGTTCAATGGACAAACATGTTACTTTTACGAAGTGTTACCTCAAACTAATATATAGAGTCATTAGGGGACTTCTTTCTAGACCAGTAGTTCAAACTATGACATGAATTATAGGTAAGAATATATAAAATGGATGCATAAGGAATAACCTTAGCACCTACCTCTAGTACTGCATCTGAATTAATGTCCTCGGTCGCGCAATTGTGTAATCAAGCAGTTTGTCTGTTTCAATAATACATGATGGATTTTTGTGCTTGACCATCAATACAGGTTTACCACTCGTACCTATTTAATGACGTTATTGAACACCAAATATATACAGTCGCGCAAGTTCCGAATGCACGCTATCCAAATTATTACAATTTTGACCAAATTACCAGGCGTACTTATTTAATGACGTCTTTGGACAAAACTCTAAGATAATCAACCATACAGAGTAGACTGCGTGTGAATCCAGGGTCCTGGTCCACTAAGATAATTAATCACACTGAGTAGACGGCGTGTGACTCCAGAAGTTGGACGTAATAAGTATGAGTACTTACTTAATGTACCAATGTACCACACGTACTTATTTAATGTCGTTATTTTAACCGAATTCCCGCCATTTTCACAAATTTTCCGCCACTTTCAATGAACCAAAGAAAAAGGTACGCAAGCATGTAATATCAAAATAACTATCGTACCTACGCATATAACCGCCAGTTTGACTGATTTAGCAGAGAAGTTCCGATTTCATAACTATTATAAGCTATGTGTAGGTTTAAAAAATATATAGTGGTCTGTCAACCTGTATAATGACCTATTCTATATAACATATACATTGACCTATTTCGTAAAGTCTATTAACTATTTTTATAGTTCTTCACATAAAAGGCACGAATTGAAGCACTACACTACGGAAATAATATTAAGGATCTAACTCCAAGCTCTGTTCGAAAAAACGAGGATTTAGGTTCTGCAATAACATCGTCCTGTATATATTCTACATTTCGTATACAGTACTTCACATAAATAGGCATCCGTTGAATTGATGTTTTTATAAAAAATTACGCCTTATTATAGGACCACATTTTAGACACGTCATCAATCATACAAGATCTCGGTCATTAGGCTGAGCCTCGGTCTATGGGCGAAACAGTGTGGTGTGTGACAGGTTCAAATGCCGTTAGGTATATTTTGTTATTGTAGCTGAAAAGTACCGAAAAGTAGCTCTCAAACGAGCCTATCTTTCATCATAGAAGTTGCTCCTTTAAGAGAAGGATTAATGCGTTTCTTATGCAGCTACAACCTAAATTCCTCCGAAATCGACGGAGTTTTGGCTTTCTTGTCGCTCTTGGAGGAAAGTCTAAATGTTTCCCAATCTTTTAACATGGGATTCCTCAGCACCACCACACCGTCTCACGAAAGCGATATCATATACTACTAACAACAGCATTGACCGGATATTGGTTTGCCGACCGTCGATTAGAACATGCGACCAATTATTGATCTAACAACAAAGATGCTTTTTAATTCCAGTCCTATATATTATTTAAGATTATTGTTACTGTAATCATTTCACCTCATCCCTTCACCGCGATGTTTGCTAGGATTCCACGTCACACACGTGCATGATCTGTGAACTGTTTGCACTGTCAGAAACGGAGGTCAATGTTCAACATCAAGTGACACGCCAGCTTCTCATTCAGTGATGCAATGGAACAGATAGACCAGTTATCTCTCAGGGGGTCATACTGTTCAATAACTGATGAGATCTGCTGATTCTCATCATCACCCCCTGCAATTAGTATCGAGTTACGCCAAACGACTGCAGGGGCGGATCCGTGTTGGTGCTGTGGCTGACTCAGACTTGTCCAACTGTCCGAAGAAGGGTCATATTTGAGACATGTGCGACCGAAGCCCCCCACAACATAAATACAATCGTTCAATGTGACTGCTGCACCGACCATACACACGGTAGGTGATTCAGACTGAGAGCTCCAGCTGCCACGCTTCGTGTCAAACACTTGCGTACAGCACAAATTCCTTTCCGGAGTATCTTGCCCACCGAAAACGAAGACATTGTTGCCGTACGTGACAACCATGGGATAAAACACCGCCTGTGGCATGTTGGGCATCGACGACCATTGCTGCCGTTTCAGGTTGAGACACTCGACTGATGCCAGCACGTTGCTGACGCCAACACCGCGCCCTCCCACTACGTAGACAAAGTCGCCCAGCGACACACTGCAGTGTCTCCGTCGTGCAGTGGTCATTGGCGGCATCGCCTTCCACTTCTTTGTGACCAAGTCATAGAGCCAGCATTGGTTGCATGCCCGACCTTTGCCGCCACCTGTTAACAGCATACCTCTGTCAACGCAGCAGACGCTGTAAAACCTTCCGGCAGACTCTGGCAGGCCCGTCAGCGACTTCCAACAACTGGATTCTTCCTCATAATACTGGCAGTGGTTGTACTCAATATCTTTTCTCTGAACCATGGTCATTCCACCAACCACCACCAGACAAGATTTCATTCGGAAGTTGGTGCGAGGCAGTGTGCGACAACTGGTGAATTCGTGTTGGTGCACCGTGTCTAACTGGAACGCCATTGCCTCGTGTAGATATTCAAAGCACTTGACTGTCAGCAGATCAATTTTGTCCTTTATGCGTAGCAGGTAGTTGCGCGAACAATACGGCAAGCGGACGTGTTCAAGGATGGTTTCCAATGACGATTTCCTGTTTACAAGATCATGTCGGACCCAACCCAACACAGCATCGACGACAACGTCTTCATCTTCAACATTGACATCATCGTCTTTGATACATTCGATGAGTTCCGCGCACGATAACTCCTTGAACTCCTCAACAAATGCAACAATTTTGAACTCGCACTTCATCATTCTCCTGGCATTCTGCTGCAACTGATTGAGTCGATACAATGCGGATCGTCGATCGTTTGTAAAACATTATAAATACAGTGACGGTCAGAGCTTTAGAATATAGCCATTGGCATTCTAAACTGAGATTAAGTCATACAAGAGCTACTTCCAAAATGGCCAAGAAATTCCACGTATGTATGTGTGTGTGTGTGTGTGTGTGTGTGTGTGTGTGTGTGTGTGTGTGTTTGTGGTGTGTGTGTGTGTGTGTGTGTGTGTGTGTGTGTGTGTGTGTGTGTGTGTGTGTGTGCGTGTGTGCGTCAGTAGTAATTTATTACTACTTGCGTCCTTCAAATAGCATTTTACGATCGATTTTACTTGCCGTGCTAGTGACACTAACAAACATGAACATGATATGTGTGTTTTCTTCACCGAAATGGAATCTCTTACACAGATTGGTCAGCCGTTACTACCGTGTGTTGTACACCAAACGTGTTATCCACTGCTTATTATAAGCCATTAAATAGTACTACGGTAGGATCCGTTGGACTAGAAGGGATGTACCCTTGTCATCTTGTTATTTAAATAATGCATCTGATGAGTAACACAATATCACGAAGAAGCCACAGGCGGCGGAACGAAGTTAATATTGGAGGAGCTGAAAGGTGCCAACATTGCTCATCCTGGAGTGAGTCTGAGGACCAGGCTTGATGCAAACATTTACTCAACGTCACGCTTCAAGTCCGAGACAAAAACAACAGCACTTCACGCGTGCGAGGCCCTCTATGCTGATGATGCTGCCTTCAGCTCCCATTACGAGAAACAGTTACAACTAATCTTGAACAGCTTCGCAAATACTTGCACAGTTTTTGGCCTCAAAATCAATATCAAAAAGACTGTCAAATTGAGCCATGGGAATCAAGAAACGAAAATCACTGTTAATGGTGAACCCATCGAAACTGTGGATAATTTCTCCTACTTAGGCTCTATATTGTCTACAAGAGCCTAACGTTGTTGTTGATTTTTTTCGCGGCGACGTTCACAATTTTTGAATCTCACCAGTATCACTTCCAATTGCACCCACTTGATGTTCGCCAAACACCTCGAGGCTGTCAGAATAAGAAAACCTCGATTTGCACCCGCCCACATTAAGGCTCGCCAAAAACCCACATTCAGGCCCAGATTTACTGGGTAGCAGAAACATATGTCTGCCCCCAGCGAAATTCCTGGGGGCAGCTGCCCATATTATCCCCTATTTCCGCGCCTATGGATGTAGCACGCCATGCTTACTCGTATATGTTGATTAATTACTAATTCACAAATTATACTGACACCACCCGGAAAAGTGGAAATGGAGTACTTCAGTCCGATTGGCGTCATGACCACACACAAACTAGGGGATGAGCTATATGTGTTTGGTTCATGAATGTATGGTATTCAGAACTATTGTACAGTACTGTTCTACTGTGAAGCAGTTAAATGAATAGAGATTAGTGTGATGTATTATCCATGTATATTGAATATGTATGAAGGTAAATTTGTTAAATATCATGTGATGTCGACGACGAAACCGAATTGGCTTTTTCGAGTTATTGTTCAAAGTTTTGTCTCGGGCCTCCTCAAAATGAAACATATCGATAGGTAATATCTTCTCCATTATTCACTCTCATCATTTCGGATATCCTAATATATAATTTTACATTGTAGTTAAAGTTCTAAGAATATTTCTAAGAGCATTGAACAATATCCAATTATGACAACATGGCCACTCATAGACCCCATAGGCCTGAATGTAAGTCCAATTTTCAGAATGAGACCAACTGATTTGAGATTGTTCCCCTCCGAATTATTGTTCAGGAAAGCTTGAAGTTTAAAAAACAACAGGGCAACCAAAAATATCACGAACTGTCCATCTCGACCCCCGTGCTCCCCTATTATATAGGTATGTTAATGTTTTACTCGATTATTACCTAGTGTATGCACGGTCGTATTGATGTAACTAGTGTCCGATCGGATATATATATATATATATATATATTTGTAGTTGTAGTCGTGAGATTAAGTCATTATATCTCAAAGTATGGTATCGTGGGGCAAGGAGGGACAAAATGTCCCATTGTGTTTCCAAGACTATAAGCGCTTGATGTCTGTCTCTGATGAACAAATGCAATGTTGCCAATATATGAATAGTCTTCCCGAAAAACTAATACAGGCGAAATACACGTTTAGAATATTTGAAATACTTGCATTTTAAGTTTTCTTGTATGTTTGATGTAATATGTGTGCGTTTGCAATGTTTTCCTATAAAATTAAGGATTTCGCTTAACGGTGTGCAATTGTCGTATTTTTCATTAGCGTTATTACAAATGGAGACGATAATTAGTATTAGCGCGGAAATTGACATTTGTCTAAATCATAGGTACTGGGGGGCGAGACGCCCCCATGGACGTCTTGCCCCACGTGAGTTAGTCGATGCTTAATCGTGAATAGGTCATACTTAAAGTTTCTGAAGAGTGCATATAATGCAGATGCTGACAAGTGGGTGGTTATCAATTAAGAAAGAAGAACCACATGACAGCAATATTCGGAAATGACATCCTGCAATACGCCACATCAGAAACCGAATCATCGACAGTTTTGCCAACCGCCGCTTCATCCATAAGTTTACGTCCGACCGCCAGATCACCAACAACCTTTCTACCTTTCGCAGGATCATCTATAGCCTTACCGCCGACACGCCAGTTCAAAGTTACCTCATGTCCCTCACAAGTGAGCGTCTTGCCCCCAGGCAAGGGCAAAACGCCCCCCTTAGAACAATATTTTAACTAACGATTATTAAAGGTATTTTTTAGTCAAATATAACTCATTGTTTGGTAATTTATAGCGTGACAACACGGCAATCGTATGATAGCATCACGTCGTCAAAAATGACAAGATCATGAATAACTATGCTCACTCTCCCTTAATGTTGGCTCCATGCCTCACCCTACCCTAGTAGTAATAGAAGTTACGAATAATTCACCTTTATTAGCCACGCAATCAATACCAGTATATATATAATTCCGTCTAGTTGGTATTTGTTCAAACATTTTCGGAAAGTAATTACTATGTAATTATATAAGACAGTACGTATCTTAATTCTTCCTTTCCTTATAGTTGTTACATCAATATCTAACGACCCAATGTGTATGCCGGTATGCAAATGGAGGCGCTGTCGATCGTCGTGTCAGGGTCAGACAGAACGGGTAGTTGTGATTATTAAGCAATCATCCTTAATTTAAGGACGATGATGAATATGTTCCCGTTGTGTGTCAAGATTTTTCTTCAAAGACATGTCACGCTCAAGCAGCCAATCCCACCAAAGCTTACAATGAAAATTCTTTCATGAAGGAATTTCGGGGTAAAGGGGTCGACGGGTCAACGGGTCGACGGGTCTTGTACAGCGTCACATATCACTTCGGGTGACTTGGTCGTTTTTTTTCTTCTTCTAGGTATTCATCGCCACAAATGTGGCTTTATTTGGAATTGTGTCCCGTGCAAAGCCTTGCAAATCAGCTGGCAAATATGTATAACCATTACTTCGTCATGGCGGGACCAGAATTTGTAAAATAAAATTGTTGTAAACACGCATGGCAAACGGTAGTGCGTACCACTGTGTTGAAATTGGTATCGTTAATTAAACGTTAATTGGTACCTACGCAACATGCATTTCTATTTAAAAAAAACATAATTATTGTTTTCTGCTGTGGCGTAGTAGCTAACACAATTGGACGTTATCTACGACTTACAGCACCACATATTGGAATGGAAAGATATGACATAAAGTCATGTTTTTACAATTTCAACTATTAATGTGTATATCTCTTATATTGCAGGGTGTGGTGTGTACGATCCGGCAATCCAAATCTGCTGTGAGGGAAATGTGCAGTTCTTGATTGACAACAACGCCTGGTGCGGCAGGTGGCCTTACAACAATTGTCGCTATATGTGCTGTGACAGAGTAATTCGAAGCAAGAGGGATAACAGCAACGCCTGCTGTGGCACTACGGCCTACGAATCAGAGACAACACGAACGCCAGCTGCAGCACGGTGGCGTTCAACAGCCTTTCGCACGTCTGCTGCCGTGACGTCGTCATCCCAGGACGTAATTGCAACTAGTTGAACCCATGATTTACAGTAATTGCCATAACAAAAACACTGCTATGTACCGTAAGCATTTGCTAGCATAACTTTAAGGATACGTTGTAGTCATATCGATTTTGTTCACTTAATATTTTCAGAAAAACAGGAACTAACCTTTGTTTTACGGATGTAGTTGTTCCTTACTATTGATTGAACGAACGAACGAACGAACGAGAAAAAGAAAGAACACACACACATGTACGGCCGGACGGACGGAAAGACGGGTGGATGAATTATAAACGAGCGGTGTATTCAAACAGTTCTCAATATAAAATATACAATATATACAAAGACATACTAATATGTGTACATATCCGACAGCATCGAAAGTTTGAAACTAAAACAACCTGTCGTGTATGTACAGTGCCAAGGTACAATTATTGTAATGCATCATGTTGGTTCGGTTGCCTCCGTGCCGTAATAAAACAGTACTGGACTTTACTTAAATGGAGGATATCTATTCGTTCTGTACCGACAAATATTATTATACTGTATAAACTATTATAGTATTATTTGAGAGTGAGCGGCCAAATTAATGTAATCAACCATTTGTTTGTGACATTTATATATATCTGGAGTAAACTGTTTTACTCTGGGAGCACGGGGGTCGAGATAGACACCTCGTACTATTTTGGTTGCCATGTTGGTTTTAACACTTGAAGCCAGTTGACGTGATTCTAAAAAATGGATTTACGTTCGGGCCTGGGGGTCTCTGAGTAGCCGCTTTGTCATATTTTGATATTTTTCAATGTTCTTAAAAAGTTTGGAGATTCTGAGCTACAAAACTAAATGATGTATTGGGATATCCGAAATGATGAGAGTGGATAACAAAAAGAAATATCCTATCGATATGATTCATTTTGAGGAGGCCTTGAAACAAAACAATAAGTCGAAAACGCCACTTCGGTTTCGTTGTCGACATCGCGTAATATTTAACATGGTTACCTTCATACATATTAAATGTCCATGGATAATACATCACACTAATCTACACCCATTTCTATGCTGCACAGCACAACAATATTGTAAAATTGTGCTGAACACCACACATTCATGAGTCAAACATATAGCCCACTGTATAGTTGTTTGTGTGACCGTGGCGTGTCTAAACTCGCATATACAAGTGAATAAACTTGGCATGTTTCTTCCATAGGCGAGGGAATAGGGGGCAAAGGGGGCAGCTGCCTCCAGTAACGTTGCTGGGATCAGACATATGGTTGTGCCCCCAGTAAAATTTGGGCCAAAATGTGGGTTTTTGGCGAGCATCAAGGTGAGGTGTGCAAACCGATGTTTTCTTATACTGAGAGCCTCAAGGTGTTTTTAGCAAGCGTCAAGGAGGAGGGTCAGTTGAAGGTGTGGACGTTTCTGTTGAGCTTCAAAATTTCTGTACGTCGCCGCAAAAAATCAACAGCAATCCCCCCGATTCGTGCGATGTCCTGATCTGACAGAACGTAGTGATGCTGAAGTTCCGGTTTTCTGCTCACCCTATATTAATTTTGTTCGCGAGCCAGATGATTTTTCACAATATTTTGTTACTGATACGATGCATTATTAAAAATATGAGTTTGTGCCTGGCCAGCATGCTGTAGCATTGTAGGTTGTGTGAATTACACTATGACTTTGAACTTACTACAGCTGTTGAAATTTTTTTGTCGCTGCGCTGCTGTAACTTCAGCTTCTCCGCTGTCTCAGCTATGAACTCAGGCATCCGAGCAAACACCGGGGGACAGTGCTATTGAAAAACATTCTTTTTACGCTGCTGTCATTTTACATCCACCTTATCTCCGCTGTCTCTCCGATAAAATGATGACATCCGAAGACGGGGGTGGGGGGGCGTGCTTTTGGAATTATTATTACTATTTCTGGGAGGAGGGCATACAACAATATAAGTACCCTCCAATTGCACACACATTTTCCACACAAAAATACACATTAATTGTCTTATAAAATTTACATTTTCACCCGCCATTGACGCTCGCCACAAAAACAAACAATCACGCTCACATTTAATGGGGCAGAATCATATGTTTGCCCCTCAGAGAAATTCCAGGGGGCAGCTGCCCCCTGTTCCCGCGTCTATGGATACACCACATTTCGTCGAAGTCCCTTTGAGGTGACTCAATATGTTTTATTGGTGCCCACACATATGAGCGTATATTGAAACTGTTATATTTAACTATGTTTTTCTATGGCACTTTAAAAATTACCAACTTCCAATTATTTCTAAATTTTGACCCTCGAATGTGAGAGGCTGAGCCTTTGAAGTATTCAATCCTACAAATCATATCAATTAGTAGTGTGACTAATAGGATGACCGGTCGAGTCTCGAACTATACCACTCCTACTTAAATCATCTAGCGCATCCTCTCCTTTGATATCAACAGTAGGCCGATCGAGCCACCCATTCTCTATCTCTGGTAGCCTGTTTTTCTCCAGTTCATATGAACTGATCAATTAACTTATTAATATTGATCACGGTAATGGTATTTTACATCCGTCCCCTTCCAACAAAGATGACATTATAAAACAACAATTCACTAATAGTTGTACAATAACACATCATGCAGTGGAAAATGCGACGGATGTTTTTGCCCTTGGAATGTTGGCTGAAATATGTCGGCGTTATACAATCGAACATATAATGATCAACCAGAGTCAAGAAATTGGCTATCACAATAACTCGAAGTGTAGTCCAGCCAGGAGCGCGTTCCCGTATCCAATCTAGATAAGACGAAAGCGTGATTTAGTCGCATCTGTTGTGAGGTATCGTTTGATACGACTATTGTTATGGAGATGCATATACACGCTGTTTGGCAAATGGCATTTATGTGGTCAGTTGTGTTGAGGTCGAATCGAAGCAATGTAGCAAATGTGTATCTGTTTTTCTCGACTTGTCTTTGTAGTAGTTCTCGATGACCCGGTTCATTTCGTCCCAACCTGTTACACCCGAACTCACGAATGATGTAGAAATGATAGACCGCCAAGGAGCCCGCGTGGTCATTTGCTCAATCACGTATTTTGTGTGGTCAAGCTATTTATGGAGTAATTACTCTGACATGTCGGAAAGCGAAGAAATAACATGGGTCCATCCTATTAATATTATGTTGTTATAAGTAGCAAAATATTAACATAAACTTAGACATTCTATTATCATAAAAATGAATCGAGGTAAGACTCGTGGACAGGTATATACATGTTTCTGTTTGTGACTTGTGGAAGCGGTTTCAAACTGTATATGCAATGGGAATGGGAATCTCACGAATTTTTGCCTATTGTTAAAGTAGCATACAATAGAGGAACCGTATTTTAATAAAAAGCAAATGTAACAAGTGGTGGCTGTCTTAAATAGTAGTCATGAAACATACTTTGTTGGAAATTAATAAAAACCGTGCGAATCAATCGCATACTGTTCCCATTGATATTTAAATTATACAACCATCAATCATTGCCACTCCTTGCATGACATGCCTTCCGCTATAAAGAGTGCCAGGATTCCGATGAAACGGCAGTGGTCGGCTTGCAGTGTACAATCCGCATCGTCTTCATAGCTCCAGAAGAAAAGACCAACTACAACGATGTAAGTAGAGTAAAAGCGGGTTTTATTGCTATTGCAGTTTATATATGCCATTATTGTTTTAATTGCTATAATACGAAGAACATTGTGTATATAACTGTTTAGACACTGTGTGAATAGAGATTAGGTGAATTTGTAAGAATTTTGAGTGTTCGTGAAACACAGTTATCTTCCTTCTTTCCATGCTTGTAGCATAAAAGTATAGGCTCTACCCAATCGGAAAGATTTATAGAAACTAACAGGGACAGAATAACAACACCGTTTAGTTCATGTTTTCACCCGTGACAAGCACGTAATTGTACAAATTATAGGCATGATATGCTACTGGTATTTGTTATTTTGAAGAAAAAAAAATTAAATCGATTCCATTCAATGCAACACATTTCAGATGATAATTTAAATTTCACTGATAATTAGTATATATAATTTATTATTTATGTTTAGCTTGCTCATGAGGGATATTCGATATGAATGTTTGTGTTGAATGTTATTATTGGCCGAGAACGTAATGCATACTTCGGGTTGTTATACCACAAAACACCTTCTTAGCCAGCATTCATAATTTGACTGTTGATGTAGATAAGGTGTTCGCTTCGTGTGATCATTAATGGAATCCACAGGGCACTTAGAAGAAGTGCAACAATATTCGTTTGTCCTGCGAATATGATCTTTGCAAGATAAAAATCCGCTGTAATGTCTGTAGACAAATTTGTCAAAATGTTATGCTATTTATACAATACCAACTAGTGTATCTGCTGGTCATCAGCTTCGTTCTCGCCACGCTGTTTGTCGACGAAAGTGAGGGTGGGTGGTGGAGACGCCGTCGCCGTCGAAGCTCCAGACGTCCTACCCGTGGTAGTTCTGGCGGCAGTTCCGGCGGTGGATCAAATGGTAAGCATTTTCATTAAACCATGAAGTGATAGCAATTTCAGATTCTTACACTTCCATTTTTAGGTACGAATTAATCTCCCACTTAAACGTATATTATGTCGTCCGTTAAAAATAATAGTTGATTAAATCATAGTAAATCAATAAATAACAGTGTGCATATTGCTTGGCTGGTTGCTTGTAATATTTAGTTCCTTCAGCTACAAAGAAATACGGCATTATGTCGAAAGTTTCTACTTCCAAATTAGGTACGCCGGTATAACTAACACTTCAAGTGACGTCACTCTGGTGTCTTTAAAATGTAACTTCTTATTTTAACACAGTATGCAGTCTTTTGGACTACTCAAAACGCTTGACAATTTTTCTCCCTGGTAGACATTTTAAATAGAACACCATCTCTACAAATATGGAATGATTCTTCCACGCTGCAGTTAATGCGCGAAAATTATTCTTATACAAATAATATCCACTGTGCTGATTGAACCGGAGTAACTAAGAGGGAGCGAACTTGCCCAAGGTTCGACACAGCAGCATACGATTCGAACACGGGTTACATCTCAATAGTAATGTTGTAGAATAATGACGTATAGAAACAGTAAATATCAGTCGGCATGATGTAGTTTTATTACATTATATTTAAGTTTACGTTATGTGGTCATTTCTACATATTTTAGGTTGTGGCAATTACAATCCACGTTTCGCCATCTGCTGCGCCGGGAGGCATCGAAATAAGGGCAATAATAACGCCTGCTGTGGCACGACGGCCTACAATACTCGTTTTTACATCTGCTGCGCTGGAAGGCGTCAACACAAGGGAATTAACAACGCATGCTATGGCGCGACGGCCTATAATACTCGTTGTTACATCTGCTGCGCTGGAAGGCGTCAACACAAGGGAATTAACAACGCATGCTATGGCGCGACGGCCTACAATACTCGTTTTTACATCTGCTGCGCTGGAAGCCGTCAACTCAAGGGTATTAACAACGCATGCTGTGGCGCGACGGCCTACAATACTCGTTTTTACATCTGTTGCGCTGGAAGCCGTCAACACAAGGGTATTAACAACGCATGCTGTGGCATGAGAGCCTACAATACTCGTTTTAACATCTGTTGCAATGGCCCCAAGGTATGCGGACGTAGATGCTATTGACTGTTAATTGTGAACGCAGTCCCACAAGGCAAGAGTGAGTTTAGATATCTTAACAATAACTGTACTTCGTAACGAACATTGCACGCATGCCGTATATGCATAACCATATGAACGTTATTCTGGTTTAAGTTGTACGATAGGAATTCGGCTTTTTAACTCGAGTATGCCATGTTTTCTTGAAATACAGTGTCATACTAATACATGGTTATATTGATGTCTTATTTCACATGACATGCTGAGAGAGAGAAGGTTTATTTGACCGTTGGACCGAGTGGCTGATTGACCGGTCGACTCACAAAAACAAATGCCGTAATAATATGCGAAAACTATTGCTATAACGAAGCGTTCTGTTTGCTTTTTCTCTCCGTAATGACATTACATTTCATTAATTGGTTGCGTTAATTGTCGATATAATTCTTCAAATAGTTGGTTTATTTGATATGCATTTCACCATGTAGCTGTCGTGTCGGTGTAATATTAGGATTAAATTTACGATAACCACATGTTGACATTTTATCAGACAATGTATCAACCGTAGCAAAATATCACCAACTGTTAAAATAAATACACCGTCGTGGGGTTTGGACAACGCGATCGATTCATGTACATATCACCTACGGTAGACTTCAAGACAAGACCTAAAAAATTCCACAATGACACCAAGAAACATTTTTTCAGTTACTTTTACAACAGTAATGTATGTTCTATCAAAAAATACACCTAGAACGAGTGCAACAGCAAATCTCTGTCTGTGACATTGAAGTAGGCTGATGAGTGATTTGCGCATGTGCTGTGAAACATGCGATTACTGATGGATTTGAAGACAATGTTCTCACACCAGTCGATATTCGATTGTTTTCTCATATTAATTACAGCAAACACATTTCAATTACGGTTGTCATTTCAACATAATAAATCGTTTGAATAGCGCATAATTTAGTATACGCATTTTAATCATTTTGTTTGTAATGTTTCACGCATTTGTTGTAAAACACATTGATTTGTTTTCGACTGCTAAAGATAATTGGATGTTGATGGAGGACGTTGGTCTCGATGAGCTTACTTCCTCAATGTGTCTTACCGGACAGCACGTAACATGAACACTAATATATTGACATAATTGTTCTAAAAAGTATTAAATCAAGTTGTTGTTGTAGTGGTAATAATACTATTATTATTATTAGTAGTAGTAGTAGTAATAGTAGTAGAAGTAGCAGTAATAGTAGAAGCGATCGTTGTTGTAGAAATAGTAGTTGTTGTCGTTGTTGTTGTTTGGTTGTTGTGGTCATCATCGTGGGTGTTGTCGTTGATGATGACGTTGGTGTTGTCATCGTCGTTGTTGCTGATATTGCTGTTTTGTCGTCGTCGTCGTTGTCGTCTTTATTATGGTGTTGTTGTGGTTGGTCGTCATCGTCTGTGTTGTTATTGATGATGTTGTTGTTCTTTTCGTTCTCGACGTTGTTGTTGTTGTTGATGATGATGTTGCTGTTTTTGTAGTCGTCGATGTCGTTTTTGTTTTGTTGTTGTTGTCGTTGATGATGATGTTGTTGTTGCTGTTGCCATTGGCGTCGTTGTTGTGATTTTCTCAATCGAACTTTGTAGTTCACACATACAACACATTTCCAAAACGTTTAGTAAATTAATTACATTGTGGCTAAATGAAACAAAATAAAAAGTTAAATCAGTGTAGCTGCCTTAATGTATAGAAGACGTGTTTGAAATATGACATTAGACGGGCTGAACAGTTCATATTGTAGCAGCTCCGTGAACGAATGCACAGTCCCGCGGTCTTCGTTTGCATAACAAAGACACCGTTAGTTACCATGTAGTGTTCGTACGTGAACTGTAGTCAACTTAATTAATATGAAATTGTCCGTCTGTAAATCAGTCGGTATCGCATGTCAACTGCAGTGCAAAGGTTGTTGTGGGGCACAGCTTAGGTCAACCAGTCCTTCCCCATCTCAAGGGCGCCCACAAAGGACACGGGCTTTGACTAATTGCTTATGTGTCAGCCTCGTCTATTGAACAAGAATATCCTGTTTTGACCGTAAGTTATTTTAGTAGTACTGTCATTTTGGCATGTTGAATGAGATCGCATTAACATAGGGCAACACGCAAAGAGATTGTTTCCAAAAAGACGCTTAACCATTATGGTGGCAAATACATAAATAACGGATTTTTATATTGATCTCTTCCTATACTGTTTATTGTTTATAGTTATTGTAGCTTGCTAAAGTAAGCAGTTACATTTATTTTAGCTCTATTTAACCGGATATGTAAATGTTGCAACCCAAAGCAACAGCACCCAACCAGTGTTCGTGTATAGCTGGCCAGACCTTTCCAAAATGTTGTAGACACAATTAATCAAACCACTTGCACTGTTTTGTAATTTACCCACTCTAACGTTTGTGCCTTTTTTACGGGATGAATCGGGGCATGATGTGCACACTGACCCATATGTGTGCATCAGGACAGTCGAATTGTTGAAGCGGGTTCAAATAGTGTAAAACACTTTGTTTTGTTTGTATGTCCTGTATTAGTGACAAGGTGAGACCCTAATAGAAGACAATCACCCATATAGCGTTAAACGATTTTAGCCCCGCAAGAACTTATTCACATATTGCTAAATCAGTGCAATTATAACTAAAATATCTCACAGAAGCAGTGAAAAATTGCCACTGCCCCCACTCCGCTAACCTGAACAACAACGCCTTCTTGAAAGGCAAATACTACTGACCAGAACGGTCTCACACTTTATTGTTAGTCGCATGGTAAGAATTGTTGACTTCATAGCCGTATTTCATTCACCGCCGTTTCTGCTGTGACCCGACTTATAGTATAAATGGCGTGGATCGCATTAAATGCAATATGTGTATGTCTCGCCGAGAATCGACCGTATCGTTCATCTTTGTAGCACGCACCAGAAATCATCAACATGTGTTCGTGAAAGTTAGCAAATTGGGACAGCGGTTGGCTAAAGGGTATCATACGTAAAGTCGATTACAATGCTTCCCATCCTTTTCCGGATATGTTCATGCCAATCTTCATTGGCATGAACATATAAATGCATACAAAAACAAGCTAACTAGTGCTTTATACATAATTAATAAAGTTAACCGCTACCTTCCAATAGCTGCACTTAAATAATTTTATTACACTTTAGTTTACCCCTACTTGACATGCGGAATCATTTTGTGGGGATCCACATACAAAACACATATCGAAAAAGTATTCATTATGCAAAAAAAATAGTTCATTCCATTCTTAAAACAAACTACTGGGAACATTCACATCCCCTCTTTACATGTTTGATGATATTTATGAAATTGAAGTTGGAAAATGTATGTATAATTATCTCCACGTGAATATGCCACATTCGTTATCGGATATTTTTACATTTACCTATGGCATTCACTTTTACAAAACAAGAAAAAACCTGTAATATACGTCCTATCATCAGTTCTACTTAATGACCTTCGAACTGTTTGCTATGTAAAGGTCCGATGATCTGGAATACAATTCCAACTGTTATACAAAATCAACCCAATTTAAATAGTTTTATATTATCATTAAAGGCAAATGTTGTATGGGGGTATGGTGTTCTAGTTTAATTTCATTCCACCCCGAAATGGCTGACATATGTATGTTGATATAATATATTCTACTTAGGTATTATACCATTGCTGAAGCTTGGAATAACCACATGTTTTTTGCAAGACTATTTATGTGCACATTTATCATCTAATATTACTGTTATTACATTTACATATATGTTCTATTAATTATAGCAACGTAACCAACACACTACACGTGAAATCCTTGTTGATAATAGTTATTTTGGGGATGGCGGCGACTGGTTTATTTAATCATTATCATTGTATATTAGAATAATTAAAATCAACTGGTTGCAGCCTTAATGGGCTCCGCTGTCAACCTGGAATTGTATATAATTTTGTCGATTTTTTTACGGATTGTTTATATTTGTATGTATGTTTCATACAATTCCAAGTAAAACCTACCTACTTACCTACTTACGTTGTGCCGCGGTACACTGGTGTGTCTCCCAAGATTGCGGCGGCATTTCTGGTAATTAACATAAACAGTAAGAATGTTATCGTATTAATATCAAGCAATATTCCTAGATACTCTATTATAATTTTCACCGTTTTATAATAATGATGACGGCATTCTATTATGCGTATCTTGAGAGGAACAGAAGACAACCAGAAAATGTGTGATTTTTTCGTTTGTTCACCCGCATCCAACATTAGTTCCACGTATGATTTAATGTCTTTATGGTGTACTCAAACATTCTGATGCGCATGCGCCTTGAAGACGCATATGGCGGCATCGGAGTTGTAGTGCATTTTAGCGCTTCTGTTGTTACTGGCTGATCTACATCTAATCAAGGCATTTCGTTCGACGGCTAAGCGTCTCTGTTCCACAAGACAGGCGCAAGTTTCTCACTAGTGCGAAGTAGACGTTCCTGCCTATACATTAATTGTCTAACATGTGATTTGTAATTATTATTTGAGAGTCGTATTTGGAAACAGGCTACGTTTTTATTATCTGCATCACATATTGAATGGTAATTCAGAGTTATTTTCAAAATAAAACTACAACTCGTATTAATTTAAATTTCGGATGGCACTTGCAATTAAATGATTTTGTGTTCAATACGTTTGTTAAAATGTTCTTATCCGTTGGGAAAACGATAATTACCATGCCATCAGATGACTAGTGGGTGGTGACAATAAGATACACTGTGACATAAGAAAATATGACTCGGTGTGCCGCGAGGATCAAACTAACTATAAAGTGTTCCACGAACTTCATAAGGTTAAGAAGCATTTGTTTACAGTGTGGTTCTATAGGCCTTTGATACTATATTTAATGAGTTTGTTGACTTAAATATTCATAGTTTATGTGAATAAACACGATTTTGACTTAGGAATATAATTTTGCCGTAGACATTAAAAATAATGAAACGTGGCACAATTGACATTGCCTTCCCCTATTTATTCGTTTCATTGGATCACTGGCTCTAATGTACACAATTTAAACGATAGTTATATATTGTATTTGACTCACGATGTGAGCAATATAATGGCATTTTACCTTCGCCACATATCAGAAAATATGAGGACCTTACACTGGGGTACCAAATATCGTACGAAAGGTGCAGCTATTGCATCGGGTTTGGTAGGTGTGAATGTGGTGGTAGTTATCGAACACCATCTCGACTTATCTGGGAAGCATTCAGCCACGCTACAATTAATGCGCGAAGACTATTGGTACACATATATCCACCATTATGTAGCCAGATACTCATTCACGCAGCTGAGTGAACTGAAGCAATGTAGAAGTGGTAACGGTGGTAGTTGTGGTAGTGTTTACAATGGTGTTAGCAGTGGCGGTATTTGTTTGCCGTGATGTTACGTAGTGGTAGTTGTGGTAGCAGTCATAGTGGTGGTAGTGGTAGTGATGGTAATAGGGTCAACGTTGTTTGTTGTGATAGTGTTGATAGCGGTGACAATTGTGGTAGTTGTTAAGGTGGTATCAATAGCATTGACATTGTTGGTAGTGGCGGTAATAGTTCTAGGTCTAAGTGTTTCCAGCGCTCGGCAACGTTCTATTAACTGACTAGTCTTTATTATTGTGGACACAAAGTTATGGTCTTATGATGTCTCATTCAAATAGTCAGCCTTTTTCAGAACATTATCGCCAAACATACCTTTCTATGCTGGCACTGAGGGTGGTTACTGCTAGGGTGCTTGTCGTCCTCTGTGGAAGCGGTATATGTGTTAATGCAATACTGACGGTATCGGTGATAGCGGTGGCAGTGATGTGGAGGTTGGAATGGTAATAGTTCTGTAGTGGATACAGCCGTGTTAGTAGTGGTCGTCAATTTAGCCGTGGTGGTATTGGTGGTAGTAGTGATAGTGATGGGAGAAGAGATAGTGGTAGCAGTTGTAGTGGTGGTATTCATAGCAATGTTTGTAGCGGTTATTTCCTTCTTACTAATTATACTGGTGATAATAGTGGTAACAGTGATAACAATGCTGGCGGCGGCAATGATGGTAACGGAGGTAGTAGTAGACATTTTGGTAATATATATATTATATATATATATATTCTTACCCATTAAAAATTTTAACCATTGCGATGAACATTTGTAGATCTAGCGCGAGAGCCAGACGACATGCTTTATATACTTGCAGTGAAAAATACCCTGCATTATTATTGGTTCTGAGTATTCAAAACGCCGCGCGTTAATGTGAAGTGAAGTACAAAACGGTTGATGAATAATGCTGGTTGTAATCGCCAACCGAGAGAGAAACCAATTTTCAAAACAAACACACAATTTATGTTGAAGCTTGTACATAACCATATGTGGCATCATACTATAGGATTCATTATCATACTCATTACTTTTATATCTACCAATATAGTATTGTGTAGAACAACGGTTCTTAACCTTTTGGAGCAGCGACCTGGTCGTGGTTTAAGCTTGGCGACCCAGGCCTTCAAACAATTAAAGTCGCATTCTGAGTTAAATTTCAATGTTAAACTAATAATGCAATGATAAAAGTTGTCTTAGCGGTGGATATACTAAATAGCTAGTGAAACATTGGCAGAATTATGTTTTTATGATTAGCGTCGTGCTGAAGAATCTAACGGCGTTGATGCATGTCACATTTTGAGAAGCATATTTTGATAGGTGGCGTCACCTGACGTATTTCCTGCTTGTCATCCTCATCTTCGTCAGTGTTTTCTTTGGGGAAAGCGAGGCGTGCATGAGGAGCCTTCGACGTGGAGGCACCAGCGGAGGTTTGCCGAATTACCTGAACTGGTGTACTTAACCTAAAAAACTGTATAAAACGCCGGCGCCCGGCACCAACGTGAATTTAACTGTGCCATAAATCACAATAAATTTAGCCGTTCTACTATTCCGATTTCCAAGGTTAGCAATATTATTATTACAACGATTTGGGATACTGCTCTACTCGACGACTACACCTGGTGTGGTGTATACACCTGGTGTAGATGGTTTCACTAGGTAAGGTAGTAAGCATCGAAATAACACGTTGACAGACACATCTGGTTATGATGTGATGTGACTAGGACCAGAATCTTCTACATACCATTTAATTCCCGTAAAAAAAGGTGTCGGTATAAATGCTTGAATTGGGAATGCATACAAACTACACGTAGGTACAGAACAATAATGCAATTATTATTGTTTCGGATTATTTACCTTTCACTTGGCCGTGTCTTGTGCTGCTGACAGTGAATACTACGATCAAAGACGCGATATGTGTTGCCCTGGAGTAGCTCACGCTACGGCAAGAAGGCCAACGACAGCATTGTCCTCATCTGCTGCGATGGCGTACTTTAAGTAAAAGGTAGTACCAACGCTTGCTGCACTAACAGGGCCTATGATACTCGAGTTACAGGCTGGTGAGCAAGAGCACTTACAACGCCTGCTGCGGTTGCTCGCCCTACGACAACCGTTCCAGTAACTGCTGCCTTGGTCTTGTTGTTCCCGGACAGAGTTGCCACTAGACAGCTGTTTCTGAAACGCCGATTTTCAAACAACAATAGAGCTATATATCATATCAATAATTACTCATAGCAATGCATACTAATTCAATATGAATACATTATAGTAATATGCATTACTATATACTAACTCAAGGGATGTAGGGTAAGGAGGGTAAGGGATAGTACTTCACGGTGAATGACAGCTACGTCCCACACAGTACGGTCAGGATCCGATTTGGTTCCCCCTCCTTGTCTAGCTCACATATGGCTCCTAGTGTCTGCATGTGTATGGCAGCGCCACACCCCGGGCAACGGCTCTGGCTGGCCGGCCAAACTATGTGAGTGCCTTTCCGAAGGGTTGTCCCCCCTGTTAATACACACATCTGTCGGCGGAGTAGGCGGGAGAATCCTCAGAGGTCAACGGCTACGAAGGCGGGAGATGGAAAGGCCTTGTGTCGGGCCAAGGGCGCATCAGGGATTTAGAATGATAAGCGACCAGAACCGTCCAGAAAGTAATGGCAAACTACTGGAATGTACACTGCCGAAAACCCAGATGAAATCATGTTTGCAAAGAGAATCGATATGGGACTCGGTGGTGAGTCCCCCAAGCCAGAAGAGTCCCTAACGGCTATTGGGGCAGAGCCAGAAGCAACCGGGAGTACTACTCAAGCTGATAAAGGCAATGTGCTCGACTGTGCGGAGAAGGGAAAGAAGTTCTGTGGATGGCTAAAAAACAAAACGAGAATAGCAACTTAGAATGTCCGCAGCATGGCGGCTGTAAAAATGGACAATGTTATAGAAGAAGCAAAACAAAACAACATAAGTGTCCTAGGAATAGCAGAACACCGATGGGCGGGACAAGGTCATTTTACACCATACGCAGGAAGACAATTCATATACTCCGGACAAGCAAAGGCAGGACAAGGAGGCGTAACAATATATCTGAGTAAACAAATAGCAAATACAGTACTTGGATACAAACCAGTAAATGACAGAATTCTTAGCATAAGGTTACAAAGAAAAGTGAAGAATATCAAAATAATACAAGTCTATGCGCCGACATCAACAGCAGAAGAGGAAGAAATAGAAGCTTGTTATACAAATTTGCAAGGTGAAATAGACGAATCCAAGAAATTGGACATCACCATTGTCATGGGTGATTTTAACGCCAAAGTATGTCAAAGTCAAGACGAGATAGAAAGAAGAACAATCGGGAAATTTGGATTAGGAGAGAGAAACAAAAGGGGAGAACGACTTGCTGAGTTCGCCATCGCTAATAACCCCACAATCGTAAATACCAATTTCTCAAATCACCCTAGAAGAATCTACACGTGAACATCGCCAGATGGACAGACTAGAAATCAGATAGACTACATCATAATACAAAAGAGATAAATATCAGCAATAAGAGGTGCAAGAACACTACCAGGAGCAGACTGTGGATCTGATCATGAACTACTGATGGCAGAGATGAAACCTAAGTTGAAAGTGAAAAAAGGAGTGACAACAACACAGATATATGATGTAGAAAATCTGACAGACGAATACACAGTATCTATGAAGAATCGATTTACAACTTTACTGACAATGACAGAAGAGAAAGAACCAGAAGAAATTGCAAATGATATCAAGACAATTTTCCGAGAAGAAGCGGAAAAACACCTACGGAAGAGAAAGTGGAAACACCAACCCTGGATCAGTATAGAGACCTTAAATAAAATAGCAGAAAGGAAAGAGCTTAAGAAACGCAAAAACGAGGAATCGATCAGATTAAGGTATAATGAGATGAACAAATTAATCAAAAAACTCTGCAAGTGGGACAAACAAAAGTATATAGAAGCCAAGCGTAAGACAATAGAGGACTGTATGGCTGAAAACCGAAACCAAGACTCCAGCCCAGACTCGGTGACATCAAAGATAAAAATGGGAAAACTCTGACTGATGCAGAAGACATAGCCATAAGATGGAAAGAATATTGTGAAAATATGTTCGCACGAGATGGAGATAACAACGACCCCCTGATGTGGGAAACGAAGACCAAGACGAGGTCGATCTCGAACCATTAAGAGATGGGTCATTAATAGTCTAAAAGATGGGAAAAGCCCTGGGTGCGACAACTTACAGGCAGAAATGATAAAAGCAGCGGAAGAAGAAGGAATAGACATACACCATGCACTGTGTAAGAAAATATGGAAGAGTGGAAAATGGCCAGACGACTGGAAGAAATCAATATACATCCCATTACCAAAGAAACGAGATCTACAGCTATGCTCCAACTACAGAACCATATCACTCATTGGCCATGCAAGCAAAATATTGCTGCAAATCATAATGAAAAGAATGCAAGATCAAATGGAAATTGAAGTGAGCAGTACACAGGAAGGCTTCAGAAAAAAACAGAGGCACAAGGGACCACATATTCAATCTGAGAATGTTGATTCAGAAATTCAGAGAAATTAATAATGATCTAAGAATATGCTTCATCGACTATTCCAAGGATGTCGACTGTCTGAATTATCAGATGATGTGGAAATCGCTCAGTGACATGAACTTCCACCCAAAGATAATCGTCCTCTTGAAATCACTTTATAGCAACCAACAAGCAGTAGTCAGGCTGGAATACACAACTACAGAAACTTTTTTCAGTGGGAAAAGGAGTAAGACAAGGATGTATTTTATCTCCATACCTATTCAACCTCTACACAGAAGACATAATGAGAGATGTAGAATTAGATGACAGAAGTACAAGATACGATTAAATGAACATTCATGGATATAGAATCGGAGACCTACGAGACGCAGACGATACAGCAGTCCTGTCCACTACAACAATCGGCATAACAAACCTAATCATGTCTGTAAAAGAACACAGTGAGAAAAAGGGATTGTTACTTAATGTGAAGAAAACAAAGATCATGGACACTAACAAATGCATTGAAAAAACATCAATTGCAATCAACGGGGAGCAAGGTGAAAATGTGAATACCTTGGAGCAAGACTACAAGGAGACGGCAAGACACCATCAGAGATCAGAAGAAGAATAGCCATAGCAACGCAGAAACTAAATAATGTGAAAAATGTATGGAAAGGACAAAACATACCAACAAAGATAAGAATTAAAAAAACTTGCGTTTTCCCAACAGCTCTATACGGGAGCGAAACGTGGACACTGAACAAAGAAGACATGAGAAGAATACAAGCGTTTGAGATGGAATGTTACCGAAAAGCCCTAAGAGTGCCATGGATAACAAGAACAACCAATGCAGAGATCCTTAAAAAATAGACATAAAGAACTGTCAATTAGTGAATACAATAAAAGGACTAAAACTGAGTTATGTTTGGCCACATCAAAATACATAATTCCTTAGAGAAAACAGTCCTAGAAGGCAAAGTGGAGGGAAAGAGAGGAAGGGGAAGACCAAGGAGAAGATTGGAGCAGGACATCAGCGACTGGTTGGAGGACGACATCGTGAGAGCAGGGAGACGAACGGCAGACAGAGCAGCGTATCGAGGGATCATCTGGGCAGCTACGTCTCGCAGAGATATCCTGAACTGAAGAAGAATATGCATTATGAATTGTATTAATATAATTGAACCTTTAAACCCCAGTAGTATGTTAAAATTGTTCCTTTGCAGAAGAAATGTGAAAACTGTTTAATGAACGTCTTATAACTAACCGTTGTTTGTGTTCTCATTCCACATACCTTACAGGAGGCATAGTTAGTGCTGGCAGCAACTGTTTCAGACGCTCAGTGGCCTGCGGGCGTATGAGTGGTCTCATAAAAAGTTTGAAAATCGAATGATGCGACCAATGCTCAGTGAATGGGTACGGAAGGACGTGGAATGTTGTTACTTAATATTTTTAGAAGTCTGTCACAAAGCTGGTAGAAAGTGTACTCTCAAAATGGTGTGAGTTTGGTCAAAGAACATGTGGGAGCTGTGGCTTGTACCACCCAAAGACGTGGATCGGTGTACGTTGAAATCACACTCTATCTGCTAACGGCGACCGCCGTGGCAGCAAAAACGACGCAGTGCCAAAATAGCTGGAGGTTTTCCACTTCATACGGAACAATCAAGTTAGTTACCGATGCGTTCTTTCAGATAGCGCCTTCGAGAAGAGTAGTGTTCGTGTCTTGCGGTCATTTTGTTTTATATGAGTTTTATATTAATTTTATATTATCGAGGCATACGCATGTGATATCGTAATTGTCAACGAATTAATAAAACCACAGAGTCAATTTTAATCACTCAGTTACTACTGAGTATTTGCAACTTACCTGATATTTTAGGTTAAAGTGCTAATGTTATAACGAAATAATAAAGCAGTGTTTTCAGTACTATCGTCGAGAGGGCGCCACTACAGTACGTAGAATGACGCTGTGTATGTGGTTATTTTGATCGACTTTAGCTATGGATGGATAGAAGGATTTCTTTTTTGTAGGCGGCGTCCAAGGAATTACAACAGGTAATTACCATGGGTTGAGTGCATTGTGTTTTCCTTGTGGAAGGGTTATGTTTGGGTTTAGGGTTAAAGTTAGATTCAGGGATATGGTTAGGTCCATATTACATGGTAATTACCTGGACCCTGCCAAAAATGACGCAGATGGATATGGCCGTCTGAACGATTAAATGGGGCCAATCATAATCAATATACAACGAAATGGGGCGATTTTTCCATGGAAATGCATAACAATTCAAAGCTTTAAATATTCCTTTGCTTACCTCCGTGGCAGACACGTTTTCGCAAACATCATTGCGTGTGAGGTTCTCTGTAATAGAAGCTATGCGCGCATTCAAGTTCTCCATCACTTTGAAGTATATGTGCTATCGCTAAGTAGGGACTTACGCACATTGTTTTGCGCAACAAGCGCACAAACACGGACACACATACACATTTAACTGTCGTAGGTCACATGCGTACCCGTGCAAACGTGTATACGAATACACGCGCATTCATACGCATACTAAAACAGGCACACGCTCGCACACACATACACGCCGGGCCTAAACCTGTTGGTCAAAGACGGGTAGATTTAAGCAAGAAGTTATCTACGCACAAAACACCCTATAATAACACAACGGTAATTATAATGTACATATTTATTATGTTATTAATAACAAATAACATCAGCACTATTAGTACCCGAACATTGTCTAATATCTAGTGGCCATTGTCATAAGTGGCGCCCTCTACTAGGTAGGAAGTTGGGGATGATGCTTTGGTTGGTTTTGGTTGGAAGGTTGAGAAGAACCTGACAAGTAACTAGCAGAAAAGAACTGGGATGAAAGAAAATACAATAAAGTGAAACATGGGACAGACGGCATTATATGAGAATAAAGACAAGATGTCTACATAAAGAAATACCTGTGGTATCGAATATAGATGGTAGGAAACTGAGGCAGAAAGGACACATATTCAGAAAGAATGAGGGCAGATTGATCAAGGGGCTTGGAAAACAAGTCGTGATCGAAGAAGAAGAAGAACAGGAAAACATAGTTATGGTTGAAATTATATATTATTGAAACCATCGCTAAAGGGCAGTGAAAAGAGTATGTGTGGGAATGTAGTGGGTTATCGTAAAAAATGGAGACGATACGTATGGTGAGCTAAACAAAAAAAAGTACATACACACACGCATTCAAACACACACACACACACACACACACACACACACACACACACACACACACACACACACACACACACACACACACACACACGCACACACACACACACACAGACAGACAGACAGACACACACACACACACACACACACACAAACAAACACACGCGCACTCACGCTCGCACGCACACACACACAAACTTTCACGCGCGCGCGCACACACACACACACACACACACACCACAAACAAACATACACACACAGACACCACAAACACACACATACCACACAAACACAAAGCTTCGCGCCCCACGCATTATCATTGCAGAAGTAGCTAGAGAAATGTAGTGCTCCTAGAAAGTGAACATTTCGTTGGCATGTTAAGCTTTTCTCACCTTGTTTGTTAGACATTAACCAACGTTCTCTCCAAGCACATTTTATTCTCTGCGTCTCCAGAGCTACCAGATGTAGCCCGACGACTGCAAACAGATACTCAGGTTTGTGCCAATAGCTAGGCTCAATCGTTGAGTGAAACTCTTCTTGTAAGCAATGAGGCGAAGACTGAAGACAGGCATGTGTGCGTGCGTGGTCGTGGGTGTATGTGTATGGTTTATGTGTGCGTTTTGTAAAACAAAATAGGAAACAATTACAATATGTTATACTAATCCATAGCTCAATCGTGCGTACAGTTGACTCTGGACAACTTAAAACTGTTTCAACATATAACGATCGTAACGTCCGATTTCAAAAATTATGTTTGTATATGTCACACTGTTTATTATTGGTCGCATATTTGCCGAAGTATGTAATTTTGTGTACCTCGGTTATGACTTTCTCGTGCACTATCTTTCCTCATATAGTCGTCATTGTTTTGAACAGGCACCATGTGCCAGTGCCAGCATTGGTGCAAGGACACGTTGCTCTGTCCAACGTTGCTACCACGAGTCGTCCGCCTACCAAATAAAGCTAGTCGATCACTTATTACAAACAACATATTCTTGCTAATTATTCTAATCGCTGCATGCCTCGATTCTCTTCCTCAAAACAGGTAACAATCTGCCAGTTGACCAACAATTATATTTACAAGATAATATGTGTAAAGAGAGCACCGCGCCAATATAGAAGGGAAAGACTCGATAACGACGAGAACATTTATTGAACAGACTTACCTCAAAGCGGAAGTCGAGGCAAGAGAACGTACAACAGGAACAAGGTATGGAATTAACCAACGCAATAATACAGGAAGCGGAAATGTGATACTTATCCAATTTGGCGTGACCACTTTCTTTTCTCCTTCACTAATCTAATAATAGCACATAAGCTTGTAAGATTATAACGTGATAGTCCATATGACATACAAATATGCAGTAGAGTCAATGTGGGCATATGCCACACAAAATATGCAGTAGAGTCAATAGGTCCATGGCACATGTATTATAACTCATAGTCTTGTAGATATGCAGGTTTATTACGTCTGCGGATGGGCCGAGTGGGCCTCACGTTGTCACTGGGTGTGGTTGGTGATTTCGGTAGCGCGGTTGTAGGGGCCTCAGGTGGCGCTGTGATCGTCAGTGGACCCTCGGGCGGTGCTGCGATCACTAATGGGATTTCGGGTGGAGTTGCATTCGCTTGGACATCAGGCGAGGTGTCGTCTTCGTATGGCGGGACGTCTTCCGTGTCATCTCCATCCTCACGATGGCGCGTGGGTATTGTGGTCGACACATGACCGGGTACTAAATAGCACTCGGATAGTCGCACCTTGTATGGTGAAGTGCGTAGTTGAGATCCGCTAAATTTGCGAATGTAGCACCAGCTATCTTCGATAGAGGTGACTAGATAGCGGTCTCGAGCTTGCGACTTATTGCGGTCGGATAGTACGTAAACCAAGTCACCGATATGAATTATCGGTAAAGGCGCCTCTTTGCCGCGAGGAGCCTTCGACGTCTGGCGGTGTGCGTGATTTTGTAGGCGAGACTGATGTTGTTCAGCGATGATGGCACGATCTAAAATAGGCAACTGCGCGTTGAAAAACTGGTCTCGTTGGAACCATATTTCGCGTGCCGATAGGCCGCGACCGCGGATTCTGGAGTTGAGTTGAGAGGTAGCAATTGCCAGTATAAGAGGTGACACCGGTCCCCCGCCAGGCTCCTGTCGTAGCAGCTCATCTTCAACCTCTAACACAGCTTTCTCGGCTATGGGGTTTTTGTTAGAGTTTTTGATTCTCGCTATCTCCAAACGAATACCCAAACGTAGCAAAGTAGGGTCGTTCAAGAGAGCGATGAACCCTGGGGCTGGATCCACGCGGATGCTCGCAGGAGGCCCGTCGAGGGGTTGAAACTCTATGCAGAGTCGACCGAGGCAGTTACGTAACGCGTCATGGCGTTCGCTCTCGATGATTCACGTAGAAGTGTATGAGCTAACGGTTTCGCGGACGACAAATATGAGTTGTCGGTTACGCTTGATAACATCTGCTGCGAACGAAACACCAATCGCTTCGGGAGCGTCGGTCGTTGTTTGTTCGATGAGTGTAGTCGGGATATTTTTTAGTGACATGCATGTATGGCATGCGTCGGTCACTCGCTCAATCGCGTTGTCGATGTCCAATGCGAAGAAATTACGACGAACTACGAGTTTGAGTTGGTGTTTTGATGGGTGGCTCAGCTTTAGGTGGATCGCTGTTAGTAAGCCATCTAACACTTGTCGTGGAACTACGATAAGTTCTTTGGTTGGCGCGAATGGTATGTCGCACTTGACAACGATGACGCCGTCGCGAGCCAACGTTGTAGTAGATAAGTAACGTTTTACGTCCTTGGCGTTGGTTACTTTTTTGGATGGACGTGTGCCTTGTTTTAGGTGAGCTCTGACGCGCCGTAGGTCAGGGCACTCTGATTGTGTAGAGAGCCATGCGGACCTGCTCGTGAACGGAAGGCGAGTGGAGCCGGATATGATATGTTCCACAGCAGCACTCATAACGACAGATTGTTCGATTTGCGATATGAAAGAGCATATCTGGCAATGTGGTTCATAGCATTCCGGTGCGTTTCTGCTTGCGAAGTCGGATGGTATGTTTGATGAACCCGCCAGGTGGCGCACTGTGACTTGGTATCGGGCGACAACTGACAGAAACGATGTCACGCGAGGGCTAGATGAAAATTCGCCAAGGCATAGTTTGTCAATGGCCTGCACATACGGTTAGCTGTCGGTGAGTAGACACGGCTTCGACTTTGATTGTATGATGTACGGGCTGAAGTGTTTGACTGCTGCAGCAATGCCTAACGCTTCGATTTCGCAGGGTAGCCATGTAACTTGGTGTTTCTTTAGTTTGGCGCTGAAAAACCCGGCAAGACGGGTCTGTCCATTTCGCGAAACGTATAGTGTGGATCCGATGCCACGTTTGGTAACCGAACCGTCGGTAACGATCCATAGTTGGTCACTGGGCCGCGGTAATGTGATCGATCTGTTGGTGGAGAGTGTGTTTTGGGTTACACGGAACGCCTCGCGGATGTCATCAATCCATGTCAATGTCTCCTGTGATTTCATGCCCGCAATGTACGACTCGAGGGGTGCAAGTACTTTGGAACACTGAGAGATGACGCCTCCCAACACTTTATATGCTCCAACGAAGGAACGAAGTCCCAGAACGGTTTGTGGCGGTGTGCACGATGCCAGAGTAGCGATGCGGTGAGGACTGGCATGCAGTGTACCTTCTGACCACACCCAGCCTAGGATGGTCGCTGATTTGGGGCAAACCCTGGTCTTCTTTGCTGAAAGTCGTAAGTCGCATCGAGCAAGGGCATCAAGGACACGACTACAGTTGTCTAGTAGCTCTTGTGGCGAGTTGCCCCCGCAGTACAAATCGTCAGCCAACTTGGCGACGACGCCCTCTTGTAGCAGATCACCAAAGACTTGGCACATGAGTTCTTCCAATGCCGTCTCAGAGCAGGGCATGCCCATGGCACATCGTGTGTACACGAGAACTCCACAAAAGGGTGTCGCAACTCCGCAGTATTTGAGTGAGTCCTTCGATAGAGGGATCTGATAGAATGCATTCGTCAAGTCTGATACAACGATGTACTTCCAGCAAGCTAAGGATCTTAGTGTCGAATCCACGTCTGGCATGAGAGGCTGCGGCTTGCTGTAACGTCCTACTTCCGTGAAGGCAGTGACGAGTCGTGATCCTCCATTAGCTTTGCGTACGAGAAATGACGGGTTAAGGTATTCGACCACCACCCCGATATCTTCTGGACGACGGAATACACCGGCCGCCTCCAAATCATCAAACTTGTCCTGAAGTTCGACGAGTTTGTCGCGAGCGTATTGCGGACACCTCCCCTTTCGCTGCGGGGGTTGGACTGGTCCCATGTTTACAGTTGCTGTGAATGGGCCCGCATGCCCGTTGTATCCTACGATTTTCGAGTTGAACACGGTGTCAAATTGTTGATGCAGATTGCGGAACTGGTTGCGCAAGTCGTCAGACAAGAGGTTGCCACTGTCTAGTTCGATAGTGTCTGAAAAGTGCACGTCTGCTGCGTGTGTGCTTGTGTTTTTGACTACGATGTCTTCCACGTAGTTGGTGTCACATGCTGTGGTACCACGCACTGGGCAAAAGTGCTCGTTGCGTCCTATTTTCAAGGGATGTGTACACGTGTTTAGTAAACGGATTTTGTCCCCGACTGCCTCGACAATGACAGGTTGGGGCCAATCTTGGTAGTGCAATGTTGACTTATGATCGTTACGAGGTTCGATCGCCACCACAAGATCGTCGAGTGCTGATGGAATAGACAGTTCTATGTAGTCGCCTGGCCAAACAGTAGTGGACGCGGGTGGCGCACGCAACACGTAGGCCTGCCCTCTGCGAATCGTGTGATATTGGGAACGGTTGACGTTCTCCATCCCGTAGTGTATCACAGTTTCGTCAATGCTGATCTGGTTTTTGGCGGGACGAACAGATATGTCATTGGTTGTCATGAATGGTGTTCCCGCAAGTACATCGACATCCAAGTCTTTAACGACAAGGGCATCGAGGTGTAGGTCAAGATTATCCCGCGATAACACGAGCTTTGTTTCTCCGACTACATTGAGTGGGGTTACACCATCAGCTTGTCTTGCGAGCTGGGAGCTTTTGGTGATTTTTACACAAACTGACCTGGCCACCGTCTCTCTAATCATGTTGGTTTCGGCCCCAGTGTCGAGGGTAAGACGTATTGGGTGGTGACGATGGAACGCCTTGAAGAATGGAGACTGTTTCGTATTTACGCGACAAGTCGCCGACACGTTTTGTACGTCATTGACGTAGTCGTCATTCACTGATGGTTCATCGTCTCCACTATCCTCGCAGTTTAGTCCTGTCACGTTGCGTGCCTTAGTCATGAACAGTCTGTCTTGCTCGGGCAAGTACTTGCAAGCGCTTAGATAGTGGTCTACTATCGGTCTACCAGCTTGCTTACAGAGTGGGCATTGGTTTGCTCGTTGGGTTCGTTGGTAGCTTTGTGGGCGAGCGGGCCCAGAGCGTGTGAGTGGTTGGTAGTAGGTTGACTGTCTCAGGATTTTTGTCTCTGACATAGAATGGATCTCGTCCAGTAGGGACCCCAGAGCATGAGAGATCTCTGGTTTAAGACTGGCTAGTGTGCAGCTCCGCAGTTCGGTTCCGTAGCGCTGTTTTACGAGTCTAGGTAGTTCCTGATGGATAAGTCTAAGCCAGCTCAATACAACCATGTTCTCTAGTCCTCATCTACGGTCGGGAACTCGTCGTGGTGTGATATACCGCCACCCACTGTCAGCAGACTATCATCAACGAACGCCATGAGGCGTTGGAATAGGTCCTCGTGGTTTTCGTCTGATTCAAGTTTTATGTCGGCGAAATCTATGAAGTGAGCGCCGCTTGTCTGAAACCCGAAGTGAAGTATGATTGCCTGCCATATGGATTTGACGGATGTCGAGTTTTTGACGATGGTATTTCGCGATATGATCAAACAGAAGTTGGCAATCTGCCCAAGCATTAATTCTAAGTGCGCGACTTTTTGTTGTGCCATTCGCCTAACCAAGCCTGGTGTGTCTTCGGTATCGTCAAGTAAGCCTCTGAGTGGAGATGTGTTATTTTTCTTTCCCCATGTTGCCTGGTCGAGTAGGAATGGTGCGAAATTCGCGTCCAATGATAGAGTATATTGGAGGTTTCGGCGCCAGCTCTCATATGACGTCAGTGTTTCGTGTTTTGAAAGAGACCACTGTTTTTGGAGATCTCTGTGACTGAACCATTGTCGCGTTTGACGTGTATCTCAATCGTCTATGCAAATGCCGGCAATGTTCAATGTTCAGTGTTAATTACTGCGTACGGAAAGTAAGCATTCGTCGTGCCGTTTGTTTGGCTATACGAGTATCTATCCACTTCAGTAGTGAAAACGCTGCCACAACGCCAATATAGAAGGGAAAAACTCGATAACGACGAGAACATTTATTGAACATACTTATCTCAAAGCGGAAGTCGAGGCAAGAGAACGTACAACAGGAACAAGGTATGGAATTAACCAACGCAATAATACAGGAAGCGGAAATGTGATACTTATCCAATATGGCGCCGGAATAAATACAACATTCTACCAGGTGACGGACTATTAGATATAGATAGCATACAAAATAGTATGTGTAAAGAGAACAGCGGGGTAAATATAACATTCTACCAGGTGACAGACTATTATATATAGATAGCATACAAGATATTATGTGTAAAGAGAACAGCGGGGTAAATATAACATTCAACCAGGTGACAGACTATTAGATATAGATAGCAAGCAAGATATTATGTGTAAACAGAACAGCGGGTTAAATATAACATTCTACCAGGTGACGGACGGTTAGATATAGGTAGCATACAATATATTACGTGTAAAGAGAACAGCGGGGTAAATATAACATTCTACCAGAACAGAATAGAACTGCAGTGGATTTATTTATCCAAACTATACAGGCAGTCAATAATAATATGCATTTAAAAAATAAAGTTACGGTGTACAGAGAGGATCATGGAGACTCCTATTAAGACTTGTTGAAAGTCTTATTAGTTTAGTTAAGTTTCTGCTGAAAGAAAATAAAAAATAATATATGTTATACAAAACTTAAATGTTAAAATGTAGTGATATCCATCGTCACTAAAAAACTGGATTGTTGGGTTTTAGTATGCAGCTGGGGTGTAGGTTCATGGTGTGTGGTGAAGTGAATAGGTAAAAACATATTGTATAGTGTTTGGGCGTAGATGACATCATTGCAGTTGATTGCGTGTATATGTGGTATTTACGTGCAACAATTAGTTTGTGCACGTGTTTTTTATTTTGAATGATGTGGTACTTTGCATAATTTACGAAACCATGTAAACTGTGTGTATAAAGTTAGTGTGTCACACTTTGTGAGGTATTGGTGATTGTATTTGGTAAACTGTGTTTAAGACATTGTTTTGCAAATGTATGGTTTGTACCATAAATGTAAATTTGTTGTTGGTTGCATGTATTGTGACCATGAATCATGGCGTTAGTTGCTATCTGCCAATGTTGTAGATATGTAGGTAATTTATTATGTATAAATTTATAATAAAATTGTAATTCCTGAATGACTAACATAACATTCACTTTTAGTAAGTTTAGGTTTTTTAAATAACGGGACAGTATATGCATAAAAATGACTCCAAGTTATTATCCGTATGACCTTTTTCTGAAGTTGATTAATTCTTTGAGTGTGGAACCCCCAAGTCGTTAAGTAATAATTTACGTGTGGTACTAATAATGTATTATACAGCATTATTTTAATTATCATTGGCATAATTAGTTTAAGTCTATTAAGGGTATCGATTATTCTGGAACATTTGTTTGATACATTTTCAGAGTGTTTTCTTTCCAACTTAGATGTGTGTCTAATGTTAATCCCAATAAATTATAATTGTCAATCTTTGTTGTTACTAAATTATTTATTTTAGGAACAGTTGGATTTTGAGATTGACCAACCCTTTTGTTTTGATGCGCCTCTGAGCTTGGTTTCCAAGGATTTAGGCGCAATAGAAGTTATCTTATTATTATTATTATTAAATATCTTGGGCATGTGGAAAACCATGCATTTAGATTTAGCAACGTCAAGGGAAAGCTTATTTATTTCTAGCCATTCAATAATTTTGTAGAGTTCCTCACTTGTCAGGGTTTCAGCATCATCATTGTGTGAAATTGCTAATTCTACTTAACAAAGTGTTGTTGTCTGCATAGGAAATGAAACTGAACATTGGGCTAGCTTGTGAGAAATCATTAATATAAATAATAAATATATTTGTTCCAAGAATGGAACCTTCAGGTACACCAGTTGCTATTGATAAGGCATCTTATTTTACATCACCGATTTCTACATATTGTATTCTATTTGATAAATAACTTTCATAATTTAAATTAACCCCCTGGTTACGGGTCTGGGCACATACTTTTGTTATATTGTTTGTTAAATCCGTGAAGAAAACATTGATATAGAACTTTGTAGAATATAATGCCGCATTTTTATATAACGTGAATATAATATAATAAGTATTATTATTATATTTTTAACACAGGAAGCCACTATTGAAATGGAGGTGGGCATAGATTATTTTCATATAGATTGTGCAATTATATTAGATGTAGCTGACGGCAACTTTATTTAGTAAAGTCTCCCTTCCCTTATTATGACATAACCTTTTATTTTTATACCATATATTATATATTTACCAATTCTGTTTTCACGTCGACTCGATTACAATATATTGAATGCTTTGTTGTTAAAACTCTGTGAAGCTACCTTAGATACGACATGACTAAATTACGTACAGTATTATAATACTTAATTGAGTCATGTCGTATCTAAGGTTGCTCTCGTGATACGCTCTATCAGGGCGGCCTTGGTTAGTGGTAGGTACTCGAATGTGCGAGATGACTGAGAGAATATATGCTGGCGTGTTTGGATGACTTCCGACAGAGGGCAGGACACAGAGTATTGCGAGACGACGTGTGAGAGGCCTTTCCATCAGGTGGCATAACACTTTTGTGAAATCTGACATTGTGCTCCACTTTCCATACCCTGATTTCTTACTCGTGCCGTAAAAGGAGGATGAGTTGTCGGACCTTGTCAGGGCAAGGAATGCGGGGGGAGAGGATGTGCCTTGGCGGGAGACATGGCGTTCCCCTCGTAGAAGACGGAGTGGGCGACCAGTCCTGATAGATAATGGAACAGTTCCACCTTATTGGTTTGTTCTCTGGTCGTCACGTTCAGGCTTTCTGATAGATACCGGTCCCAGATGACATCAACACGTTTCTGTGTCCAGGTGCTTCTCAGTGAAAGGAATCACCTTTATATCAGCTTAACCGCAGACTGTGTTATGCTCCTCTCCGGTTTCAGGAAGTACACCATACCGGCATCATCAATAAGATTCTCGTCAGCCTCATCGAAGTCGGATGGCGAGTTTACTTCCAAGCATGGCAGTAGGTCGGAATTTTGGCACTTCGTAGACTGCCGTGTTTTCATAAGGACAGTGGGTCGTCAGTACTCTCGACTTCAAACAGGTGGTCCGAACTGCATTCCCTGACGCGCGATGTACAGCTGTCCTAGTAGGTGCAGGTCCTGTTTGGTGCTATCGACATGCTTGCTTTTGTTTTTTGTGTTTGCTGAGAAGAGGGATTTTGTTCGTCTTGACTGGCTCATGGAAGGCGACTGCTTGAGTATACAAACGCTCCTTCACAAAAGTTGAATGCTGTGTATTTCCCTCTTCATGGGCGCTCATGATACTTTGGCCGACCGCCTCTATCATGACCTCTTTGGTGCAGAAATGATGACCTCGTCGTTGTCTTCGTCAAAGGATGTTCCCTGTCTCTTGGAACGCATGCTGCGACGATTGCCATGGTCTCTGCTGCAAACGTCTTCTGAACACTTGGACTGTTATCATGATGCTTGGGAACAGAGCCCTTGTTTGAAGCTGTGCCAACCTCAAACTCCGCGATGCCCCGTGGAACTTCCCGCAATGCCACAGACCCCGCTGTGCAGACGCAATCATCAATCAGTTTGACACCAACTCCCAACTAACGCCTTACCACTGTACTGAATTGGTTCATTTCGTATGTATATAATGTTGCTCAACGCCTAATATGATTGTTCTATCTATAAGCATGTTTAAATTTGAACATCTCCAGTCCAAAGGGCTTCCTGTGTTAAAAAGGATAGTTCCTGATATGTTTCGTAATTTCGGGTTGCACTGTCTTTAATAAACTTGTGGTTAATCTCGAAATGTGCGCCATTGAATGATGATGTTGATAGACACGACATTCATGATTCTGACATGATCGGTTTGAAATGTATTAACAATATTCGGATCGTGCGGCACTAAAAGGTCATCACCTTGACCTTCTTGACTTGACTTTAACATCATGGAGTCAGAAGGAGATATTTATTTAATGTAACATGATTTGATCTCGCATGCATTTAACACAATTAAATAAATAGCTCAATATATTGGCAAAATATAGCTATATTAGGCGACACACTTATGACCTTGACATTGGATGATGACAGAAACCTTTTCAACAGATCGGACATACCCAAAACTATCAAAATTCACACCAAACTCATTTGAATCGGTCTATCATTAGCTGATATAACACCATATTGGCTTTTACCCTATATCAGCGGCATCCGTTTTGGATTTATGCTAATATTTAACAAGATTTAACAAGATTGACACCCAGAGAATTAACTCTAAGTGGCAGGTGGACAAGGAAGTACTTTGGCTTATCGAAATTCCGACCCTTTTATCTATGTGTATCCCGCCCTTCTGAGGTATGTCGATTTTATTTTTAAACATATTCACGCTACTAGCACCCACACAATCAGCAGATAATCTGTTCCATTCATTTACTGTCCTTTGTGAAAATTAGAACTTTCTTATAACTAATCTATACTGCTCCTTTTCTAATGTAACTTCATGTCATCTAGTCCTTCTATCTTTCTTAACTGAGAACAACATATTTCTATCAATATTTTCATAACCATTCATTATTTTAAACACTTTTAACTGATCTCCTCTCAATCTCCTGGTCTCTAGTGATGTTAAGCCGCATTTTTAGGCGTATTTCGTAACTAAGAACTGCTTTAAGATAGTTAACAAAAGCTGTCTTCTGCACTGGTAACTTATTGGCAATGCGGAAAAGGGGCCCCTCATCCTGACCCATGAGTTTGATATAGTCTGCCATCCTACGATATGGACACGCTGTCTTTCTTGTGGGGAGGACGTCCAGGCTGAATGGGCGGCCTGCACTGTGTTTGTGTGACTGGAAAACCAGGCGTAATTTTGAAGGTTTTATGCGACATTGGGTCACCGAAAGATTATGCGGGCTAGCTGTTACCTCACCTATTCTTAGAAAACCAAAGAACATGAGGCTGAACACAGCCCGGAGCAAGACAACTGTGTAAGAAGAACATTGAGTCACTGGAACTGTTCTAATGATGAGAGACAGATCATGGGAGGAGACAGGCTGACTTTGGTCGACGTGCGGGCAAGCGAGTGCCACACCCTTAACCGTCTTTACCACCAAGTAATCATTTGTTGGATCGGGGTAGCGACATACTTTGTGACGTTCTGAGATAGCCGATAAAAAAGTCCTAATTGTGCTGGGTGCTTTGCCTTAATTTTTGACATATTGCACTAATGCAATTACAGTGTTAGGGGAAGCTGGTAGATATTGCCTCTTTCTATCTAGTGTTTGTACAAAGGTTACAAACCTTGTCCAATTATTCTGATAGCGTTTTGCACTACTTGGTGCGAAAGCAGTGTCCATGGTAGCCAGGGCGCTGTGTGCCAGGGTAGCCAGTGAGTGGGAACAGGTGCTGGGCGGTCGTCCAGACTTGGCTGTACTCTGCGTGCACGGTCCACCTGCAACCGCGATATGAGATCGGCAACAACATTCATCTTTCCTGGGATGTGCTTAGCACGGAAACATATAGTATACGACAGGCATGCAACAATCAATTCGCGGAGCAAACACATCAGCTGTGGATCCCTGGCGGTTTGCTTGTTGATCACTGCCACCACTGCTGTGTTGTCTGAAGAAAAAAACAAGACCCGTTGATTAGTCCATACTGGCCCCCAGCTCCTGACGGCCAGTACTATTGGAAGGAGTTCTTTGATTGCAATGTGCTTGGAACTCCAAGACGAGGGAAACTGACCCTGAAACCACTTATCTCCCATAACAGCTCCATAGGCAAAGCTCCTTGCATCTGTTTTGAGCTGCAACACATCTGATGACGTCCATTTGCTAGGTAGAAAAGACAAAATGCCATTGAAAGTGTGCAGAAATTCAAGCCAAGCAGATATGTCTCTACGGGCTTCAATTGGCAGGCGGATGCGGTGGTTTGGTCTCGTCTTGCCCCTGGTTAAATCGATTATTCGTCTTTAAAAACAACTACCAGGCGCGACTGCCCTGTAAGCGAAGGAAAGGGAACCAATCATCGATTGTACCTCTCGTAGGGTGGCTTTCTTTCTCCTGGCCATGTTTTTAAGCTTTTAACGGAGCGAATGTACTTTGTCCAAGGGCAAAGCGAGTTTTTGATTAATAGTGTCAACCTCAATACCATAAAGTGTGACTACTGTGGAAGGTAACACAGTTTTTGTCTGCTTTATGGGTAGGTTAACCATCTCACTGAGCTCAAAAAACCGTGAGAGACTGTCATGACACTCAGGGAATGTTTTACCAAAAAACACTAAATCATCCATAATATGACTCATGTTGATTACATTTATTCTGACAAATCCATTGCAATGCTTCCGACAGGAGTTCAAATGTTTGGCATGAAATACTGCACACCATGGTAAGACACATGTCGAAATATCTTTGCCCCAGGAACTTTTAGGCGTATTTCGTAACTAAGATCCCTCAGTTTTGGTATCATTTTAGTTGCTCTCCTCTGTACTCTTTCTAGCATAAATATATGTCCTTCCTGCGATATGGCCTCCACGCTTGAATACAATATTCTAAATGAGGCCTAACTATTGTTTTGTACAGCGGTATTATTAGCTCTTTTTCCTTATACGTTATGTTTCGCCTAATTAATCCAAGGATTTTATTACCCTTTGAAGCTGCAATTCCGCACTGCTCTGAAACCTTCATTTCAGCACTAATGGTTAACCATAAGTCCTTTTCTTTTACAGTAGTACTTAGTACAGTATCCCCCCATTGTATATTCTACCTCAATGTTCCCATGTCCTGCGTGGAGGCATTTACATTTCCCAAAATTGAACAGCATTTGCCACTTTTCAGACCATTTGATCAACTTGTCAAGATCGTCTTGTAAATGTTGTCTATCTCTATCACTTTTAATCCTTCTAAACATTTTTGTATCATCCGCAAATTTCAACACCTTGCTTGTTATTTCATCATCCAAATTGCTGATATATATTAAGAATAATATAGGTCCTAGTACTGATCCCTGTGGTGCCCCATTCAATACCGATTTCCAGTTTGAAGCCTCCCCATCAACTACTAAACGTTGTCTTCTGTCAATCAGCCATTGTTCTATCCAGTTTATTATACCATTTCCTATGTCATGGGCCTTTAGATTAAGCAGTAATCTTTGATGTGGCAACTTGTCGAAAGCTTTTTGAAAATCTAAGTAGACGATATCTACTGGTAATCCCTCTTCTACCCACTTAGTGGTGTCTTCCAAAAAACATAACATATTTGTTAAGCATGACCTCGCTTTAAAAAACCCGGTTGAGATGGGTTTATCAAGAAAATCCACCATGTGATCTTTAATTAGTCTTTCTAATAATTTGCAAATCACTGATGTTAAACTCACTGGTCTATAGTTCTCTGACTTGTTTCTCGAACCTTTTTTTAAATAACGGTATAATGTTTGCCTCTTTCCATTCTTAAGGAACCACGCCCTCTTCTAATGACAAATTGAAAACTGTTCTAAGCGGTATGCTAATTTGTTCTACAATTTCCAATGGTAGTTCGGGCGGAATCCCATCCACTCCAGGTGATTTACTATCCTTCATAGCCCTTATTTTCTTAGCTACCATTTCCGGGGTTACAATTAATTGTCCTAAACAGTCTGAATCTGCCTCCTTGAACTTAGCCTCTGGTACTGGCAGTGAACTAATATCTTCTCTGGTAAACACTGAACTGAAGTACTCATTCAGGTCTTCTGCCATTAAGAATCCCTCTGATATTATATTTCCAGCACTATCTTTTAGAGGACCGACCTTATTTTGAAATTTCTGTTTGCTTCGAACATACGAATAAAACACTCTTGCTGTCATGTTTTATATTACTAGGTAATTGTTGTTCATAGCTTCTCTTTGAATTTTTTATTTCAGCTGTAGCTTGGTTAAGTGCTTCTTTATAACTGTTGTAATCTTCATCATTTCCAGTACATCTATATTACTTCCACATCATTTGTTTATACTTAATTTTTCTAATGGCTTCTTTCGATAAGTGTTTCTTTTTGGACCGTTTCCCTTCTTTTTTGAAGGGTACACATGTATCGACTATGCACTTAATTTCACTCTTTAATATATTCCAGCATTCTGTTGCTGTCTTATTTTTCAGTGTGTTTTCCCGTCTATCTTTGCTAAATATTTCCTCATGTCTTTATACCTTCCTTTGTGGAAATTACTCCTATACTGCTTTTTACTATTCCTTTCTGATTTTACTTTGATGGTAAAATGTATCTGGTTGTGATCACTACTCCCCAGTGGCTCACATATCTTGACATTGTCAACTAATTCATTCTGTGGGGACAAAACTATGTCTAACACATTCTCACCCTGGTTGGTTCTAGCACATGTTGAGAAAGGAACGTATCTTGAACTAAAACTAAAAACTTGTGGTCCTCACTCCCCATACTCTGTAGATATTTTCATTGTATATGCCCGTGGTTAAAATCCCCAATAATAATACAGTTCCGTTTGCTTACTTCCCTTATAGCGTTTTGTATTTTTTCATTCTCTTCTATGCTTATGTTTGGACTTCGATAAACTAACCCAACTGTTAACCTTAAGTTTCCTGTAACTATGTTACTCCAAACAGCTTCTTCGCAATCTTCTTCTCTTTCTAATTTTATTTCATAAGCCTGGATAGATTCTTTAATATATAAAATAATTCCACCTCCCTTTCTTCCTATTCTATCTTTATTACACATTACATATCCTGTCAGTCCCAATTCGGCATCTGATATATCGGTGGTGGTCCAGGATTCGGTTATACCTATTATGTGAGGGTCAATATCTTCTACCATAATGTTTAGTTTATTTCTTTTGTTTACTATACTCCTTGCATTTAAACAAACACATTTATATCCAGCTTCTTTGCTGATTTATATGTGCTGTCTTTATCTATGCCTCCAGTTTCAGGCTTTTCTGTGAGTCCCCCGCGAATCTTGTTTAAATAGATGCAACGTGTCCCATTGTCAACAGATCGCAGCAGGTTCTCTGAGAAAACTGCTGCCCCCTTTCCACTAAGATAGAGGCCATCTCTCATGTACTTATCTTCCCTCCCAACAAAGTATCCCCATAAATCTGTGAATCCCACCCCGTCTTCTTCACACATCTGCTCCGTTGAACGCCATCCTCTTGCAGTTTCTATACGTTGCCCCCCTGCCTCCCATTACTGGCAAAATTCCTGACAGAATAATATGTTCAACTCTTGTCTTCTTTATCTTCCTCACTAACTGTCTATACTTCTGTACTATCCCAGTTGTTCCCTCCCTGTCTGCATTATTTCTTCCTACATGTACCAGTATAGACCCTCCTTTGCCGTGTCCCAATATCTTCTCTACCCTCTCAGTCACATGTTCAGTCCTAGCCCACGTTTTATAAACAACGTCGCCCTTCCCCTCGCTCAGTGTCTTGTCCATCTTTCTCATAATGGAGTCGCCCATAAACACCCTCTCTTTCCTCATTACCCCTCAATCACTGCCCCAGAGTAGCTCCTTCTCCGGTTTGCGTCTGTCTGGTTGTTGTCTTTTCCCCCTGCCGTCTTCTCTCCTGTTACATTCTCTTCCGATCCGTTCTTTCCTGTCTCTTTTTCTCTAGTCACCTTTCCTCCTGCCAGACTCCCTTTTATCGACTTCTCTTCTATCACATTTGCTCTCACTTCCTTTCGTCCCATCATCTTTCCTCCCATCTCATTTTCTTCTCTCCTCTCCCGTCCCATCTTCCCTCCCTCCTTCTCTACGGTCACTTTCTCCCCTGTCACCTTCACGCTTGTCACGTTTTTGTCGTCGATTTTCCCATTTATTCCCCTCCAGTCACCTTCCCTCCTCTCAATCTCCTTTCCTCAGTTTTCTTGCCACTGCTATTCTCCTTCAGTCTTGCAGTATTCTCACCTCTCTCTCCATTTGACCTGTCTCCTTGCTGTTTCCCATCTCCATTTCCTTCACAATATCTGTCAACCTAACTATCTCATTCTGCAAACACTCCAGCTTCCAACACCCAATGCACTGAAAGGTGAATCCTT
Organism: Escarpia spicata; assembly: GCA_963995525.1. Classification (NCBI taxonomy): domain Eukaryota; kingdom Metazoa; phylum Annelida; class Polychaeta; order Sabellida; family Siboglinidae; genus Escarpia; species Escarpia spicata. The sequence continues at coordinate 23,584,679 of OZ023205.1, read as the reverse complement.
CCTCCATGGTTTCTGCCCATGACTTCCCACAGCCGGACAATGCAAAATCTACCCAGCTGTGGCAGTGATCGCACACCAAGCAAGCGCCATATCCTTACGAATAAAACACTCTTGCTGTCATGTTTTATATTACTAGGTAATTGTTGTTCATAGCTTCTCTTTGAATTGTTTATTTCAGCTGTAGCTTGGTTAAGTGCTTCTTTATAACTGTTGTAATCTTCATCATTTCCAGTACATCTATATTACTTCCACATCATTTGTTTATACTTAATTTTTATAATGGCTTCTTTCGATAAGTGTTTCTTTTTGGACCGTTTCCCTTCTTTTTTGAAGGGTACACATGTATCGACTATGCACTTAATTTCACTCTTTAATATATTCCAGCATTCTGTTGCTGTCTTATTTTTCAGTGTGTTTTTCCCGTCTATCTTTGCTAAATATTTCCTCATGTCTTTATACCTTCCTTTGTGGAAATTACTCCTATACTGCTTTTTACTATTCCTTTCTGATTTTACTTTGATGGTAAAATGTATCTGCTTGTGATCACTACTCCCCAGTGGCTCACATATCTTGACATTGTCAACTAATTCATTATGTGGGGACAAAACTATGTTTAACACATTCTCACCCTGGTTGGTTCTAGCACATGTTGAGAAAGGAACGTATCTTGAACTAAAACTAAAAACTTGTGGTCCTCACTCCCCATACTCTGTAGATATTTTCATTGTATATGCCCGTGGTTAAAATCCCCAATAATAATACAGTTCCGTTTGTTTACTTCCCTTATAGCGTTTTGTATTTTTTCATTCTCTTCTATGCTTATGTTTGGATTTCGATAAACTAACCCAACTGTTAACCTTAAGTTTCCTGTAACTATGTTACACCAAACAGCTTCTTCGCAATCTTCTTCTCTTTCTAATTTTATTTCATTAGCCTGGATAGATTCTTTAATATATAAAATGTCTCCTTGCTATTTCCCATCTCCATTTCCTTCACAATATCTGTCAACCTAACTATCTCATTCTGCAAACACTCCAGCTTCCAACACCCAATGCACTGAAAGGTGAATCCTTCCTCCATGGTTTCTGCCCATGACTTCCCACAGCCGGACAATGCAAAATCTACCCAGCTGTGGCAGTGATCGCACACCAAGCAAGCGCCATATCCTTACAGAATTTATTTAATAACTTAACTAACTTATTCTTTATAAATACTGTTTCCTGTGTACTACAGCACACTTTATGTTAAAGGTTTCAATTATACAGCCGACTATGTATCCTACATTACCAATAGTGACCTAATTTAAATACAATCAATTACGTTACGTTAGGCTGCTTTATTTATTTAGGTTACGCCTCCCGACTATCGCCCTTGCTTAATTTTAACAACAATGCTACCTAATCAAAATATCTAGCAACTACTGGCTTACACACATATTATCTTATGTAGGTAGTTTGATGGTTGTTACTTTATCTCCTATATATTCTACCATATAATCAGGTTTGTTAAATCTTGTTTACAACTTATCGAAGGCTAAGTTACCCTATCATCACTCACTATACTAAGGTGTTCTAAAATACTTTAGCTAGCTAATTTTAAGCACAACTACTACTCAATATATGTTTACTGCAACTTTAAGAATGATATTAAGGCAAGAATAATACTTATCAATCAATAATTCCACTAAATAGTTGGACAACATCAACAAAAACAGCAGAGTCGTAGAGTTAATTTCGGTGGAATCAGACACGAAAGACAAAGTCACGCAGTGTGCAACAGGAATATAGTAGCTGCACAACAACAACAAAAACAACATAATCGTAGAAGTAGATTTTATTTCGACAGCAGCCTAACATTGTGAGGGTAGATTCGCAAATTTGGAAGTACAAGATATTTTTGAATAATAATAAAACTGACAAACTTCTATAGCGCCTAAATCCCCAGGAATCTGAACTCAGAGGCGCAACATACAAGATTCGTTGGGCAAAATCGTTAACATGGAAAAGCAAGAGTCGTCGTCATAGCAAGGTACCGCCAAAGGTTAGGGTGGGAAAGTAATTTCAAATAAATAAGTCTTCAGTTTTTTTACGAAAGATAGCTGTAGTATCAGAAGTTGTTTAAGTGATAGCCAGTTGATTCCAGATGTTGGTGCAGCTACAGAAATAGCATGTTTGCCTATATTAAGCTACTATACTATAATAAATCATAATAAATAAAGATCGCCGGGCCTTCATATTTTTTATTGGGCACGCAATATGTTCAGGTTACAGTTGAACCTTATGTCGAACACTGTTTGGTACTGTCACTTTTGGCTTCCACGAACATCTGCGAACAATAATTGAGGTCGAGTGTCATTATAACGCGCTTACACGTGTCTCACTCCCGTCGCATATTGACATAACTATGTGTGTAGTGGGGATAGATTAACAGATAGTCAGACTGTAGAGAACGAGGAGAGACGCGACAGCGATAAAGGTGGTGAAGAGGTAGATAAAACAGAGGCAGTTGGTAAGACTGTGAGACAGAAGACTGATGGAAGAAGACAGAGTGTTCAGCAAAAAACAGAAAGCATGACAGGCGTGAAGGTGACAGGGGAGAAAGTGACCGTAGTGAAGGAGGTAGCCGGGGAAAAGTGACGGGAGAGGAGATAAGAAAATGTGATGGGAGGAAAGAGGAAGGGACGAAAGGAAGTGAGAGTACATGTGCTAGAAGAGAAGATGACAGGAGGAAAGGGGACAAGAGGAAACGCGACAGGAAAGAAGGGAATGGAAGAGAATGTGACAGAAGAGAAGACGGCAAGAGGAAAAGACAACAACCAGACAGCGGCAAACCGGAGGAGTTATTCCGAGGCAGTGATTGAGGGGGCAAGGAGAAAAGAGAGAGTGTTTATGGGCGATTCAATTCTGAGAAAAATAGACAAGACTATAGGCGAAGGGAAGGACGTTGTTGTATGTCTACCGGGGGCTAGGATAGAGCATATGCCCGAAAGGGTAGAGAAAGTATTGGGGCGTGGCAAGGGAGGGTCTATACTAGTACAGGTAGGAACAAACAATGCAGACAAAGAGGGAACAACTGGGATAGTTCAGAAGTACAGACGTCTAGTGAGGAAACTACATTTTGCCAGTAATGGGAGGAAGGGTGACAACAAGCAGAAACTGTAAGAGGATGGCGATCAACGCACTAGTTGAGCAGATGTGTAAAGAACAGATTTATGGAGGTACTTTGTTGGGAGAGAAGATATGTACATGAGAGATGGCCTCCATCTAAGTGAAAAGGGGGCAGCAGTATTCTCAGAGAATCTGCTGCGATCTGTTGACAGTGGGACAGGTTGCATCTATTTAAACTAAATTCATAGAGGGGACTCGCAGAGAAGCCTGAAACTGGAGGCATAGATAAAGACAGCAACAATAATTCAGCAAAGAACAGTCTGGGAAGCTGTTCTGAAGCTGGGTATAAATGTGTTCGTTTAAATGCAAGGAGTATAGTAAACAAAAGAAATGAACTAAACATTATGGTAGAAGATATTGACCCTCACATAATAGGTATAACCGAATCCTGGACCACCACCGATATATCAGATGCCGAATTGGGACTGACAGGATATGTAATGTTTAGGAAAGATAGAATAGGAAGAAGGGGAGGTGGAGTTATTTTATATATTAAAGAATCTATCCAGGCTTATGAAATAAAATTAGGCAGAGAAGCGGATTGCGAAGAAGCTCTTTGGTGTAACATAGTTACAGGAAACTCAACGTTAACGGTTGGATTAGTTTATCGAAGTCCAAACATAAGCATGGAAGAGAATGAAAAAATACAAAACGCAATAAGGGAAGTGAGCAAACGGGACTGTGTTATTATGGGGGATTTTAACCATGGGCATGTAAAATGGAAATCTCTACAGAGTATGGGTAGTGAGGACCATACGTTTTTAGTTTTAGTACAAGATAGTTTCTTTTCTCAACATGTGCTAGAACCAACCAGGGGAGAGAATGTGTTAGACATAGTTTTGTCCTCACAGAATGAATTAGTTGACAAAGTTAAATTATGTGAGCCTCTGTGAAGTAGTGATCACAACCAGATACATTTTACCATCAACGTAAAATCAGAAAAAAATAATAAAAAGCAGTTCAGGAGAAATTTCCACAAAGGAAGGTATAAGGACATTAGGAAATATTTAGCAACGATAGACTGGAATAACACACTGAAGAATAACACAGCAACAGAATGCTGGAATATCAAAAAGAATGAAATTGAGTGCATCGTAGATACATTTGTTCCCTTCAAAAAACAAGGGAAACGGACCAGAAATAAATACTTATCGAAAGAAGCCATTAGAAAAATTAAGTATAAACAAATGATGTGGTATTCATATAGACGTACTGGAAATGACAAAGGCTACAACATTTATAAAGAAGCACTAAACCAAGCTACAGCTGAAATTAGAAATTCAAAGAGAAGCTATGAACATAAATTAGCTTGTAATATAAAACATGACAGCAAGAGTTTTTATGCGTATGTTCGAAGCAAACAGAAAGTTCAGGATAAGGTCGGTCCTCTAGAAGATAGTGCTGGAAATATAATATCAGAAGGATTCTTAATGACAGAAGACCTGAATGAGTATTTTAGTTCAGTGTTTACCAGAGAAGACACTAGTTCACTGCCAGTACCAGAGGCTAAGTTCAAGGGGCAGAATCAGACTATTTAAGACAGTTAATTATAACCCCAGAAATGGTAGCTAAGAAAATTAGGGCTATGAAGGATAATAAATCACCTGGAGTGGATGGTATTCCACCCAAACAACTATTGGAAATTGTAGAACAAATTAGCATACCGCTTGCTTAGAATGAGTATTTTAGTTCAGTGTTTACCAGAGAAGACAGCAGTTCACTGCCAGTACCAGAGGCTAAGTTCAAGGGGGCAGAATCAGACTATTTAAGACAGCTAATTGTAACCCCAGAAATGGTAGCTAAGAAGATTAGGGCTATGAAGGATAATAAATCACCTGGAGTGGATGGTATTCCAACCAAACTACTATTGGAAATTGTAGAACAAATTATCATACCGCTTGCAACAGTTTTCAACTTGTCATTAGAAGAGGGAGTGGTTCCTTTAGATTGGAAAGAAGCTAACATTATATCGAAACAAGTCAAATAATTATAGACCAGTTAGTTTAACATAGGTGATGCTTAAATTATTAGAAAGACTAATTAAAGATCACATGGTGTATTTTCTTGTTAACCATAATTTGTTAAACCCATCTCATCATGGGTTTCTAAAAGCGAGGTCATGCTTAACAAATATGTTATGTTTTTGAAGATATCAGTAAGTGGGTAGATGATGGATCACCAGTAGATATCGTCTACTTAGATTTTCAAAAAGCTTTCGACAAAGTGCCACATCAAAGATTACTGTTTAAACTAAAGACCCATAGGCATAGGAAATAGTATAATTAACTGGATAGAAAAATGTCTGATTGACAGAAGACAACGGGTAGTTGTTGATGGGGAGGCTTCAAACTGGAAATCAGTTTTGAGTGGGGTTCCACAGGGATCAGTACTGGGACCTATATTATTCTTAATATATATAAACGATTTGGACGATGATATAGCTAGCAAGGTGTTTAAATTTGCAGATGATACAAAAGTGTTTAGAAGGATAAAAAGTGATGGAGATAGACAGCATTGACAAGATGATCTTGACAGGTTGATCAAATGGTCTGAAAAGTGGCAAATATTGTTCAATTTTGGGAAATGTAAATGCCTTCACACAGGACATGGGAACGAATATGTAGAATATACAATGGGGGAACTGTACTAAATACTAGTGTAAAAGAAAAAGACTTAGAGCTGACAATTAGTGCTGACATGAAGGTTTCAGAGCAGTGTGGAATTGCAGCTTCAAAAGGAAATCAAATCCTTGGATTGATTAGGCGAAATATAGAATATAAAGAAAAAGAACTAATAATACCGCTGTACAAAACAATAGTTAGGCCTCATTTAGAATATTGTATACAAGCGTGGAGGCCATACCGCAAGAAGGGCATAGATATGCTAGAAAGAGTACAGAGAAGAGCGACTAAAACGATACCAAAACTGAGGGATCTTAGTTATGAAAAACGCCTAAAGAATGTGGTTTAACAACACTAAAGACCAGGAGATTGAGAGGAGATCAGACAGAAGTGTTTAAAATATTGAATGGTTATGAACATATTGATATAAATATGTTTTTTTTTTCAGTTAAGAAAGATAGAAAGACTAGAGGACATGAAGTTACATTAGTAAATGAGCAATTCAGATTAGACTTAAGAAAGTTCTCATTTTCACAAAGGACTGTGAATGATTGGAACATATTATCTTATGATTGTGTTGGTGCTAGTAGTGTGAATATGTTTAAAAATAAAATCGACACATACCTCAGAAGGGCTGGATATATGTAGATAAAAGGGTTGGACTCTCGATAAGCCAAAGGGCTTCCTTGTCTACCTGCCATCTACAGTTAATTCTCTGGATGGCAATCTTGTTAAATCTTGTGTAGGAAGATGTTAAATAGTTTTGTCGTGTCTCCCTATTGGGCGAAGGGAACTAAATGTGCCGTCAAATTATATCGTTATTGACCCCGCCACATAGCCTGCCCCAATATCGTAGATGGATAAGGTACATGCCGTGGCGACTAGATAAATAAGGTACACCTGTTTGATGTGCAACGCATATACTACTTATCGCCCCGTTCATATCAGTGGCCGATGTGTACTCTGGTGTTACCGCAACCAAACTACTTAATTGACAGCCAACCATTGGCGGATAGAGGGTGGTTGGGATGCACGTGCCACCTAGACCTTTGGAATTTTGCCGCGCTTTGCTTGCGTTGGCGTGCAACTTATACCTTTGAGATGTGCCCCCTTACCTGTCGCGTACTCTTTTGGAAGGTGCCCCAGTTTAGGTTAGTCATGTTGTTGGTCTCCTCCGTGTACCCTGCTGTACAGGGGTGAGGGTCAGGTACAGTAAAGCTGAACCACTCGCTGTATATTTTGTTTCATAGTTTTCTGTCCATCGCTCCCTCTCTCCATCCTTCATCCTCCCCCTATCTTCTCATGTCCGTCCTCGTACAGTCCTTCCGTCTTAGCGGTGGCCTTCATCTTTTCCTGTGTCCTTTATGTTGTCCCGCCTCTGTTCTCGTCACTATTTTCCAGCATTCATCCTTGCCAAGTGGCCTGCCCATCTCATCCGACTTCTCTGTAATTCAGGTCATTCGTCCTTCTTTTTTCTACCCTCTCTCTTCTTGTTATTCTTCTAACCTAGTAGTTTACACAAACTTGCAGCTTCTATTGTTGTTCTGTCAGCTCCACGTACTGTCTGTAGACCATATAGGCATGCCGGTGTAACACATACGCTAAGGTCTTTCTCTTTCAGCTTTTTCGAAATGCTTCTGTCCATCATAACTCCCTCTACCGTTCTCTAAGCATTCACGCCTGCTTGCATTGGGCGCCATACCTCACAAGGGGGTGCAATTGGAGGTTTTTGGTGAGCTTACGAAATTTTGACCGTCGCCGCGAAATCTTTTCAACACAAAATTGCATAAATCTCTATATTAAAAAGCTGTATTATGTCAAACAAAATGTTCGTACATTCTGCTTAAAAATGTACCAACTTTATCGGTTTGCAAAATATATTTCGCATTACAGCTTTCCTGGAACAAGATATGTCATCAATCCAGGAGATGGATTATGCATAGTTTACATTGCAGAAGTACCTTCCAAAGCATTGTTTGCTTTACAACTAGCCGAGTTACTCAGGCGTTGGACGACGTGGAAGAAAACTTATTAATATGTTTTAGTTAAATCCGCGTCTAAACCAAACATATTATCATGATGCTGCTGGAAAGCTTCAATCTTACTATATAATGCCACGATGGCGTTTGTTACTTGGCAGCCCTGCGACAAATACACACTCATCCCGCCGCTGAATGCCGTCGCGATCTATGGTTCACAGCCCATTGTTTGTTTAGCGCAGGAATATCGTTTGTTTGTTTGTTTGTGTATGAACGTGACATAATTAATAGTCAATCTTACTGGATAATTTAGTGTTGTTCAGAGCTGGTTTTGGTATATGTAAACTGCGTCAGGCATGTGTAGAGAGATGTCATGCCCCACAGAGTCTCCCATAGAAGGAATCAGTATTTGGTTACATTTGTAAATGTCAGAAATAAACAGAGGCACTGAAACTTCTTGAAAACAAGTGTTTTATTTCCGCGATTTATTTTGCTGGCATCAAGTTCCATGTTCGAATAACTTGTTGGTCAACTGATCTAAAAATTAGTTATGTGGTATATCGGGTACCCTTCATACTTTCTGTGTATGGACCACCACCGTTCATTTGTTTTTAAAGGTGTTTATCATACGTACGTGCGTGCGTGGGTGTGTGGGTGTACCCATATGCTTTACAGGTTGTGTTGAATTCCAGACACTATTTACTGTATCTTCGTTTTGGACAACGGTTTTGTACAACGGAATACAATTTACCAATCCAAGGCAACATTAACCGTGATAGGCACATCATCAAGATTACATGTGTCAAGATAAACAAGACACCACAAGATATAGGATATATCATAATCAAAGACGAAGCAGGCAAAGCTAGCCTCGGCATACTTCCGGTATATATAAGACCCATCACCCCACCAACACCAATGAGGTGGTCCAGGGAAAAACGACCAACTCTCCTCAGCCGTCGTCTCGACATGCTCAGTGTTAAGGAAATGCTGACCGCCTTGGAATTGGCCACACTAGGCGAGCGACGACATCAAGTTCGTCTCACCGTACTATACAAGATGACCAACGCCTTACAGAACTGACTTTTGGAAATACAGAAATGTGTCACGTGTTCATGGGCAGAACGGAACAAATTACACAATAAATGCACTACAGGTGTATATTAATAGGAGCTAGATGTATCCAGAAAGGGTAGTTTGGTGAGGGGCAAAACCTCCAAGTCCACCGAGGCTCGCAAGAAACATTGGCAGCCAAATCAAATTCGTTTAGGGTTAGCTGAGCCGGAGCTTCAACAGAATACTGCTGTCGGATTTTGACATCAGAAGCCTAGAGTTGTGAAAGAGTTTTCGCCGAAGCACCACTTCGCCGTCATTGTTTCGCGGGTCGGTTCATAATTTTTCAGAACGTCAGGGGGCACATTCCAAAGAGGGGGCACGCCAGTCTAGCGCAGCAAAATGCAATAGACGCAGGGAGCACGTGCCACCCAAGCCCTCTGGATCCGCTGATGGTTATTCCCGCAGAAGAGGGAACTCGCCATATGACCATCCCGATACCTTGCCGAGTTAGTAGATAATCTACCTCCTTGATCACTTCATAGGTGTATCCCGTTCCGCATGCCGCTTCCTTGCGTATGGAATCCTAGCTTTAGGTAAACATACGTGTGGTTACAAATTCCGTTAAAGCTACATCGGTAGATTTTAATAACATCACCAAGGTACGACGGGATATATAACATAGGACAGATACAATTTGTATCAGCTTACAGTATTTCACTGGGATTTTGACACTATAACGAGAAGTTGCGTGTTCGTCCTTCGTCTGTGTGTGAAATTCCACTCGAAGGCGATAAACAATTTAATATTCCTGTTGTTATTTACACATGCAGCGATACTCTTAAATTGGTACACACGTTTTAAAATTCGCACATAGTATATCAAATGTAATTATATATTTTCAATTTCGAATTGTAAAGGATAAGATCCGAGGAAAGTATGACTGACACATGGCTATCGCCATTCGTACTAGAGGACATTAATACATTAAGTTAGTTATAAATATAGGCGTAACGAGGACTTTAGCCAATTTCTAAGTTAAACCTATAGCGCATAATAGCTTCAAAGGGAACTAATTGATAGTAATTGATTTTGATTGACCTCGTATTTCGTGTAACTCGTTGTTCTAAGTTTGGTTCGTTCAACTCGCTGATCTAAGTTTGGTTCATGGAAGCTATTGGTCTAAGATTGGCTACGTTTGGTCCATAGTACTGTTCCTACTTTAAAAACTGCTTCTCGTGGAAAAGATTCAAAGAGTCTTTAATCACTACTATTGGATTAATAGCCTAAATGGCCTCATAAAAAACACAAGACAGAGTTATTTACAGGTCACCCTCCATTACTGTCAGAACCCTTTTTTCATAGTGTTTCGCCACTGTTTCGAAACGGAGTCTTGCAACCAAGTATTGATATTACACAACTGTTCGGATGTCACGTCGGATAGCTTGGCACCTGCGTCTAACAGAAGTTGAATTAATGGCTTCAACGGTCTCGTCAAAGTGCATATAAATTAGAATGTCATCAGGTAACATACAATCGTGATGAAATGCCTAGGATCGTCTATCTCGCAAGCGAGGCATTGTCGTCTTGAGAGTTCAACTATGGTATATGCTATGTGACGTGGAAACGTCTTCTTAATTTCGGTCACAGGAATGTCAATGGTAAAGTTCGGGCCAGCGGCGGTAGGAGCGAATAGTGTCGACGGAAGTTGTGACATCGGCAATATCGGCTAAAGTTGTAACATCGACAGTGTCGACGGAAATTGTGACGTCGGCAGGGGTGACAGAAGTTGTGACATGGGCGGTATCTGCGGAAGTTGTGACAGCGGCAATGTCGGCGGAAGTTGTGACATCGGCAGAGTTAATAGAAGTTGAACATCGGCAGGAAGTTGATGTTGATAATGTTCTGTTGTCATTAATCGTCTCTGTCGTCACAGAGACCATGCTTTGCCGTTTTTGTGGTAGCGGCCCTTCAATGTAGTTCTGAAAGAATATTTCAATAATATTTAGAATAGTAAAGATTGCATGGGAATAATACACCGTTGCTAGCGTACGTTTATATATGTACAGGTAGGAAACGACGATAAGAAATTACATGACAGGAATTAAGGTGACAATTTGTATGGATATAAATTGTTGACAAAAATTACCTGAGGACGCGACCGTATAGGAAGTTAACACGTTGCCGGATGTTGATATGAAGGACCACATAGGACGCGATAACCTTGGAAGTAAAGACGTGACAGAATATTGTGTAAGTATAAATACGGAAAGACCAATTCAGAGGGAGTCCATTTTAGGTGAAAGTATATAGTAAAAAATATAAAGTATGACACGCACCGGCATATCCAAATTGGCTTCCACGGCCGTCCTCTTCCGGCGGGCACAACATCCGCTGGCGATGTGCCGCTTCAAGGCGTCCCGTCGCGTGAAATGGTTCTTACATGACAGGCAGGTGAAGGGCGCCCACAATGGTGGTAGTTCTCTCGCGGTCGGTAGGGCTCCTCATCTGCAGGGTCCTTTTGAACCATGGTATATATGTTAGAGGCCACGTAATCGTGTCGTTCGCATTGCCAATGACCCCTATCGTCGACAATCATACGCTTCTTGCCTCTCTGCACCCGACGTAGAAGGGAGCATGCTGGCGTACTTTGTCTATAAGGAGACCTATAAGGAGACCCTTGACCTTGATAAAGGCGTCGGCGCTTACCCTCCCTTCCAGAGTTAACACACCCACGACCTCTGGTTCCGACAGCAGGGAATGACGGTTTGTCACGGTATGATCGGTCGGTTCGTCCTCATCGCTCGAGGGTGTCTTCAAAATTATGTTATTAGCCACGGTGTCGTCGTGATACGAATAACGATCCGACTGGCATAGCGCCGCGCTTATATAATTAGAGAGCGTGCCGAAAGTTCATGTGAGCGTGCCGAATGAGCACGGTCTGCAGACTAGCAAGTACACGTAGGGACTGCAGAGTATAAATTAAACGCAACGACTTTAGAGTAGATGAGACTTGCCCAGTGAATACCACTTCAAATCGAGTTTTCGTAATGATGATGATGAGAGACACACGAGTTCCCGTCGTAGTTCGAGCTTTATCCGCAAGAGTGTCTTTTTGACGAGCACGGGGCGCCGGAGATAAGACTCTGGGTCGTGCGTCTCGCGCAGTTTCAGGATCAACAACCTCAACATGGGTAGTTTCTCTTTGCGCTGCTTGGGTGTGTTCAGCGGCCGATAGTCACACAGGTCGGTCGCCGGGTGTCGTTGTTTGTTGCTTCCCGAAACATCTCGGACGTTGTTGCTAATCATGTTGTTCATTTTCAAAATGTAAGACATAATGACCACAAAAGCAGACGCATGCATTTGATAAAAGTTCGACAAAACATAAAGGTCACGTGAGCGTGCCGAAAGTTCATGTGGGCTTGCCGAATAAGCACGAACATTAGAGTAGAAAATAAATGCGCGGACTGCAGAGTAGAAAGTATTATTCAACAGAATTGTTTTTTTCGTTCGCCATATCAGAGACAAGAACGTAATCCCTAGGGCCCCTCTTTACTTTGACCATGACCTTTTGACAGTAACCGAAATGACATAGTTTGACCTATTTTTTAGTTATGTACCTAGTCGTCAAGATTTTACCTAATTTTAGTTGTAAATGTACACGCCAGGGGCGCTATCCATGAAAACTGGTCCTCGAACTATGCGACATAAGAAAAAACACCAATGCGCATGTGCAATTACCTATTTATTGATGTTTGACCTATTTTATAGTAAAAAGAAATAAGCGGTACGAATTTAAGCAGTACTATTCGATCGTTTTCCGCGTTGTAAGATTGTTGGTACATTTTGTTCTAAATCGAAGTTGACGTTTGTGTGGCCTGAAAGTGGTGATGCATGTCTTTTCTGAGTAATCGACTTTCTCTCTATTGATAGCTATCTCTCCAGTATAGGTGAGACACCCGGTACGGGGTTTATTCTCACGGTTGAGTGAAACATGCCACTTGACAATATACTTATATATTATACTACTTGATAATATAATAAAGTAACATGTATCCATAAAGCTCATATTGACGTTAGATATTAATAAAATGTATTAATAATATTACCGTTTTGCTTAATAATTGTAGTATTATTATTGTATTACTGGGTATTATATAATATCCTATGCAAACTAATGTAATACCACAAAACCTTACAAATGCAACGCAGGTGTATGTATTGTATCAACAGAATATCGACGACAGCGAACCATTGTTATCACATCTGACAACATAGGGGCCCGTTTTGGGCGAACATCACAGCCTCGGGTTGATAATCAATTTGAATACAACTGCTCCACGTTCTTAAAATCTAATACATATATATCATAGCATTTACGCTTGGCTTATGCACACTCCAGTTTCCGTAGTTTTCAACGCGCACAAAACGGAAATATTGTAATTTTAAAATAGTGCTAATATTTCGCAGATTTCACGTAAGCTTCGCAGAACAATTCACCAACCTGATACAAGGTGATCGCACGACCTGGATGGTTTCTCATCCATTTGTGTGTGGTCTGGTTGTAGTTGGACACGATCGGCTTGTAAAGGTTCTGTCTAGCGGCTGCATCCTGTGTGTCGTGTGAGGTGGTAACGAAAGCATATGGAGTCCATGGTCACGTGTAAATTCGATGGCTTCCATTTTTTGTGTGCGATGCGTGTCCGTCGGGAATCAGTAGAACGGGTTCAACAGTAGTAAATCAACAAACCTTTAAAATATACTATTAAAGGCCCATAGAACCACAGTGTAACCAAATGCTTCTTAAGTTCGTGGAACAATTTATAGTTAACTCGGTCCTCGCGGCACTACGAGTCATATTTTGTTATGTCACAGTGCATCTTATTGACACCACCCACTAGTCATCTGATGGAAGGGTAATTATCGTTTCTCCACGGATAAGAACATTTTAACAAACGCGTTGAACAAAAAATCCTTTAATTGCAAGTGCCATCCAAAATACAAAATAATAATACGGAAACAATCTCTTTGCGTATTGCTCTATGCTAATGCGATCTCATTCAATATGCCACAATGACAGTATATTCCAGTCAATCTATGGTTCAACCTCAAACAAATATCAATTGTATGTTTTGTGGCATTTTTAGATTCTACTGGACGTTCAAGTTATCAGAAAAAAGTCCACCAAAAACCACTTGGTGGAACATTGTCATTTTCGCACATTGCCAAGTGTTCGTACGTCTCACTGAAATTTAGGAGGGTACACGTAATTAATGTTGTATTTTCTGTGAGAATACTATGAAGATGATGTATAACGTTGGAAAGGCAATGTACATAACTGTGTACTGTTACATAACAAGTGTCATTGCAATGGATATTAAGGTCAGAATCGTATTCTAAACACATTTACAAATTATCGCAATTTACATGTACCCCGATTTTCGGCCTAGTCCAGTCAAACTATGGTTTAGCCTCAAACAAATTGTAATAGCAATCATTATAGCGTTTTTTGTTAGCACTGTATGTCTGCATTATTAGATAAAAAGTCCGCAGAAATTCACGTGGTGGGACATTTTCATTTCTGACGATAATAACAAATGGTTGAAAGTCGCTGCCGGTCACTTCTGTTATATTAAAATCTAGGGAAACGACAACTACATCCACACGGATTGTAGTTTGTGTTTGCCAACAGTTCACTCGGTGACCTCCTGAAATATATACGTATGGCAGAATCACTCGCTGCGTTTGTCAACAAAGACTGCTTGAACGGTTCTACCAGCGATGTCGGCGCTCCATCACGGGACTGCATTGGCAGAACTATATCTCCAACAAAGAAGTCCTCGAAAAGGCAAACCTCCAGAACATCGAAACCATGTTGATGCTTAGACATCAGACATGACATCAGAATGCCATAAGTTGTATTTTAAGTTGAGCTTCGTCAGGGCAACCGAGATAGAAGACTCCCACAGGCGCTAGAAGGATCAGCTGAAACGGCAACTCACCCTGGCAAGACCAAAAAGGTTGGGAACAGAGCGACTACCATGAGAGCTGCTCAGGACGTTGAGCATTCCAGAAGAGAAGCAGACGGGGAGAAGCGTAGGCAGAGAAAAGAATCTGCGTCTCAGGCACCTTCAGGCCAAGTAAACCTTTGCCCATCCTGCTAGAGAGCCTGCAAATCCCGGATGGGCCTCTGTAACCACCAGAATGCCTGCCGCCGCCCCTCCAGGGACGGGGAATTTCCCACTGATCTTCACAAGCGAACAATCTGCCCCACACAATGGATGACCGACAGCATACGGGCTGGTGCTGCTGGAAGATCATCTTTGGACTGTTCGTTGTGAGAATTGATCCTGCGGCTGTGATAGTGGGCAGCAGTTGAAGTACGGGGTAGATATATCCCTGTGAGAAAGCTGCGCTTGATGCTACATTTTCAATAAAGTGCTTGTACAACAACCCGTCAAGGTTTTTGCCAATGTTGCCACTTTGGAAGCACACAATATCCTGGTTTCCTGCAGTAACCAATTCTTCAACAGTTGCTGTGGTATCATATCTTACCCCACAGCTTGGCCCAGATATTCTGTGAGAGCTCTGATGTACCAGATCGTTATTTACTTGTTGTACTATGCTTTGTTTAGGTTCTGGCATTAAGAATACACCAAAGAGCTCCTGTTGAAAGTGGTAACACAACAGCACTAGCAAATCGGTGTCTTCACCAATGAGGATAGTGTAGATTTTTGTCTGATGAGTTCAGTGCTGTCTAACGATCTTTACTTTAGCGTCCTATGCATGAAAACAACAGCACCCAACTTTCGCAAACTTATTGCTCAATAAGTTGATGAACATCTGCTTGTTTTCTCTGTTGACAAAAAAACTCCTCCTAAAGGAGGAGTTTTTTTTGATGATCAGCCGCTTTCCACAGCATCATCTGAAGATGTGCCCTCCATGTGTGACAGATTTGATAAGATATTGTGAAATTTGTTTTGACGACCGCTATCTTTAAAAATGAAGGATCCGAAAATCGGAGAAAGCCAAACGTAAAATATTTGATCTACATCTACATCTAAAACCCATGTTAAGGTTGTAGGTGACGCAGTTGTTAAGATATGCGGAAATGTGATTTGGCGGCCATTTTGTAAAAGGGCTGCCATTTTGTAAAATGGCTGCCATTTCTTTAAAAACAAAAAGAAACATTGCTACCTCAGATTTATGCTGACTGAAACACTCTAGATGACATTTGTGCAAGAAATTACTTTTAGCAAGCAAATTGCACGGGAAGACATGGTACACCGCACTATATTGAGAATTTGAATAGACACTTGTATGCATGCAACCACTGTCAACTATATGGATTGATAACTATTTATCCTGTGTTGTGCAACAATATTACAACGAGATTGAATGTGTTTTCTGTTGTTGATTGTGCTATTATTGTTATAGGGGCGTAGACAATAGATGCTAATCAAAGTCATTGGATATTTGCATAAACATTGCATTGGAGATAAGCATGTAATAAGATCCAACATAGCCAATATCTGAGAGTGTTATGAAATGACAAACACGCAGCCATTATATACATTTGGTGATGTGTTTATCTTAAACGTGACCACTTGTGACATTATCATGCATAATTGAATAGCTATATTGAAGAAAATAGGTATTTTAGTAATGATGCATATTTCAAAAAAAATTACTAGGTTGTCCCGACAACCAAACTGAATTGCTTCAGGGACCCCATGGGATAGAAAATCTACCAAAAACATTATACTATTGAGTATCCATTTATCCAATTGCAAATGGACTAAGTCAACGTTAGATCGCAACGCTACTCCCCTCATAGCGGCTAAAAATCGGGGTTCACTGTTTTTAACACGAAAGTTCACATTAATATTCAACGATTTTATACTTATTATATATCACTGGGTAGATTAATCCATTATCTTGCCAATGATATGCAGAATGTGTATGAAATATGCAAAGAAAATATATATCACAGCCTAAATAACCCCTACCCCTACATTTCACTCAGCCAAAACGTCACTGGCAGCAACTTTTGACCACTTGTCATTGTCGTAAATAATGGCAATGTTCCACCACGTGGTAATGTAGACATACAGTACTAACTAAAAACATTGTCATAATTACTATTGCAATTTGTTTGAGGTTGACCCTCTTTTGGGCATAGATTGAAAGGACAAGTATTACTAAATTAACTTGCATCCATAAAAGGAGATACATATATGTGTGTGTATATATATACATATACAATATACATATATACATGCGTGCGTGTGTGTGTGTGTGTGTGTGTGTGTGTGTGTGTGTGTGTGTGTGTGTGTGTGTGTGTGTGTGTGTGTGTGTGTGTGTGTGTGTGTGTGTGTGTGTGTGTGTGTGTGTGTGTGTGTGTGTTCAACATGCTCTTAGTAATGCAAACACGTTATAACCTTTTTATATGTTGATGATTTATGGTGCGTGCGATAAAAATGAACGATACGGTCGATTCTCGGCGAGACATACACATTGCATGTAATGCGATCCACGCCCTTTATACTATAAATCGGGTCACGGTAGAACCGGCGGTGAATGAAACACGGCTATGGAGCAAACAATTCTTACACGCGACTAACAATAAAGTGTGAGACCTTACTGTATTTGCTTTTCAAGAAGGTGTTGTTGTTCAAGTATACAAGACATACAAACAAAACAAACTGTTAAACACTATTTGAACCCGCTTCAACAATTCGACTGAACTGATGCATATATATGGATCAGTGTGCACATCATACCCCCAATCATACCGTAAAAAGGCACGAAAGTTAGAGTGGGTAAATAACAAAACAATGCTATTGGTTTGATTAATTTTGTCTACAACATTTTGGAAAGGACTGGCTTGCTATACATGGACACCGGTTGGGTGCTGTTGCTTTGGGTTGCAGCATTGATAAATCCGGTTAAATAAATGTAACTGCTAACTTAAGCAAGCTACATTAATTAACACAAACAGGATAGGAAGAGCTCAATTTAAAAATAAATCCGTTAGATAAGTATTTGCCACCATATGGATATACTCCTTTTTGGAAACAATATCTTTGCGTGTTGCCCTATGTTAACGCGATCTCATTCAATATAATACAATGACAGTATTACTAAAATAACTTACCTGCATAAAAGGATATCCTTGTTCAATAGACGAGGCTGACACATAAGCAATGCCCGTGTCCTTTGTGAGCGCCCTTGAGATATGGCAGGACAGGTAGACCTAAGCTGTGCCCCACAATAACCTTTGCAATGCTATCGACACGGGGTACCGACTGATTTACAGACGGACATTTTCATATTTATTAAGTTGACTACAGTTCACGTACGAACACTACAGGTTAAATAACGGTGTCTTTGTTGTGCAAAAAGACCGCGGGACTGTGCATTCGTTCACGGAGCTGCTGCAATATGAACTGTTCAACCCGTCTAATGTCATATCTCAAACACGTCTTCTATACATTAAGGCAGCTACAATGATTCGACTTTTAATTTTGTTTTATTTAGCTACAATGTAATTAATTTACTAAACTTTTTGGAAATGTGTTGTCTGTGTGAACTACAAAGTTCGTTTGAGAACATCACAACAACGACGACAACGGCGACAACAACAACATCATCATCAACGACAACACCGACGATGACGATCACAACAACAACAATAACAACAACAATAACAAAACAACAACGACGACTACAAAAACAAAAACATCATCATCAACAACAACAACAACGAGGACGACAACAACAACATCAACTACAACACCAACGATGACGGTCAACCAAAACAACAACAACAACAATAACACAACAAAGAAGACAACGACTACAAAAACAAAAACTTCAGCAACAACGACGATGACAACAACAACGTCATCACCAACCACAACACCCACGATGATGGCCACAATAACCAAACACCAACAATAAAACGACAACAACAACAACTACTATTTCTACTACAACTTTTGCTTTTACTACTACTGCTACTTCTACTACTACTAATATGATTATTATTAATAGTAATAATATTATTATTATTATTACCACTACAAAAACAACCTGATTTAATAATTTTTTAAACAATTATGTCAATATATTAATATATTAGTATATTAGTAAGCTCACAGAGACCAACGTCGTCCATCAATATACGATTATCTTTAGCAGTCCAAAACAAATAAATGTGTTTACAACAAACGCGTGAAACATTACAAACAAAATAATAAAAATGCGTATACTAAATTATGCGCTATTCAAACGATTTAGTATGTTTAAATGGCAACCACAATTTAATTGTGATTGCTGTAATTAATGTGAGAAAACAAGCGCATATCGACTGGTGTGAGAACGTTGTATTCAAATCCATCAGTAATCGGATGTTTCACAAATCACTCTTCAGCCTACTTCAATGTCACACATAGAGATTTGCTATTGCACTCTTTCTAGGTGTATTTTTTGATAGAACATACATTACTGTTGTGAAAGCAACTGAAAAAAAATGTCTTGGTGTCATTGTGGAATTCTGTTGGTCTTGTCCTTAAGTCAACCGTAGGTGATACGTTCACAGGAATCGACTGCGTTGTCCAAAACCCACGACGGTGTATTTATTTCAAGAGTTAGTTACATTTTGTTACGGTTTATATATTGTTCAATAAAATGTAAGCAGGTGGTTACCGTAAATTTCATCTTAAGGTTATACTGACACGTTAGCTACACTGTGAAATACATATCAAATAATCCAACAAAGCAACAACCAGTTGAAGAATTCTATCGACAATTAACGCAACCAACTAATGAAATGTAATTTCACTGCGGAGAGAAAAGGCAAACAGAACGCTTCATTATAGCAAAAGTTTCCGCATATCACTACGGTATTTGTTTTTGCGAGTAGACCAGTCGAACAGCCACTCGGTCCAACGGTCAAATAAACTTTCTCTCTGTCAACATGTCATGTGAAATAAGAACTCCAATATAACCATGAACTAGTATGACACTGTATTTCAAGAAAACACGGCATACTCGAGTTAAAAAGCCGAATTCCTATCGTACAACTTAAACAAGAATAACGATCGTATTGTTTTGATGTGTTAGCATACGGCATACACAGAATGTTGGTTATGAACTATAGTTATTGCCAGGATGTCTAAGCTCATTCTTGCCTGATGGGACTGCGCTCACAAGTAACAGTCACCAGCATATACGTCCGAATATTACGCGGCCATTGCAGCAGATGTTAAAACGAGTATTGTAGGCTCTCGCGCCACAGCATGCGTTGTTAATACCCTTGTGTTGACGCCTTCCAGCGCAGCAGATGTAAACATGAGTATTGTAGGCCGTCGCGCCACAGCATGCGTTGTTAATACCCTTTTGCTGACGCCTTCCAGCGCAGCAGATGTCAGCACGAGTATTGTAGGCCGTCGCACCACAGCATGCGTTGTTAATACCCTTGTGCTGACGCCTTCCAGCGCAGCAGATGTCAACACGAGTATTGTAGGCTCTCGCGCCACAGCATGCGTTGTTAATACCCTTGTGTTGACGCCTTCCAGCGCAGCAGATGTAAACATGAGTATTGTAGGCCGTCGCGCCACAGCATGCGTTGTTAATACCCTTTTGCTGACGCCTTCCAGCGCAGCAGATGTCAGCACGAGTATTGTAGGCCGTCGCACCACAGCATGCGTTGTTAATACCCTTGTGCTGACGCCTTCCAGCGCAGCAGATGTCAACACGAGTATTGTAGGCCGTCGCGCAACAGTATGCGTTGTTAATACCCTTGTGTTGACGCCTTCCAGCGCAGCAGATGTCAAAACGTGGATTGTAGTTGCCACAACCTAAAACATGTAGAAATTACCACATAACGTATACTTAAATATAGTGTAATGAAACTACACCATGCCGACTGGATATATATTGTTTCTGTACGCCATTATTCTATAACAGTACTAATCAGATGGAACCCGTTTTCGAATCATATGCTGCTGTGTCGAACCTTGGACAAGTTCGTTTCCTCTTCGTTATTCCGATTCACTCAGCACAGTGGATATTATTTGTGTACGAATAATTGTCATGCATTCACTGCAGCTTGGTCGAATCCTTCCATATTAGTAGAGATGGTGTTCAATTTAAAATGTCTACCAGGAACAAAAAATGACAAGCGGTTTGATTAGTCCAAAGGACTGCAACCTGTGCTATATAAGAAGTTACATTTTAATAACACCAGAGTGACGTCATTGGAAGTGTTAGTTATACCGGCGTACCTAATTTGGAAGTAGAAACGTTTCATATAATGCTGTACTGGTTTGTAGCTGAAGGAACTAAATATGACAAGTAACTAGGCAAGCAATATGCACAGTGTTATTTATTGATTTACTATGATTTAATCAACTATTATTTTTAACGGACGATATAATATACTTTTAAGTGGGAGATTATTTCGTACGTAAAAAAATGGATGTGTAAGAATCTGAAATTGCATATCATTTCATGGGTTAATGAAGATGCTTACCACCGCCGGAACTGCTGCCAGAACTACCGCCGGTACGACGACTGGAGCTTCGACGGCGACGGCGTCTCCACAACCAAGCATCGCTTTCGTCGATAAACAGCGAGGCGAGAACGAGGCTGATGAGCAGCAAATACACCAGTTGGCGCCGCCTAATAAAACATTTTAATCGCATAAATAGCATAACATTGTGTTGGATTTTTCTACATACATCACAGCGGATTTTGAACGGTCATGCAAAGTTCATATTCGCAGGACAAACGAATTGTTGCACTTGCTCTAAATGCCCTGTGGATTCCATTAATGATCACACGAAGCGAACACCTTTTCTGCATCTAGCAGAAAGCATAGCATATCATCCCTATAACTTGTACAATTATGTTCTTGTCACGAATGAAAACGTGAACTAAAACGTTTTTTTATTCTGTCCCTGTTAGCTTCTATAAATCTTTCTGATTGGGTTACGCCTATATTTCTCTGCTACAAGCATGGAAAGAAGAAGGATAATGTCATGAACACTCCGTGGACAATCACTTGCAATCTATTTCAATGCCACTTACTTTTTCAATGTCATTTACATAAAGAAAGAAAACAGTACGTTAATCAATAACACAATATGTTGCAAAGCGTTTTATTCTAGCACTCCTACTAATGGTGATGATCATCATAACGACGACATCGACGCCGACTACGACTACGATAAGGATGATGATGATAATACCAACATCAATTCTACTATACTCTTTCCATTGACATCTGGGATTAAGTCTGCTCGATTACTGAATATGATTTGTACATTCGTTTTGTCGCTTTATCCTCTCGCTCACAATTTGCCCAACCTTACAAATTCACCTAATCTCTATTCACACAGTACCCGTGTCTAAACAGTTATATATACAATGTTCTTCGTAATATAGCAATTAAAACAATAATGGCATATATAAACTGCAATAGCAATGAAACCCGCTATTACTCTACTTACATCGTTGTAGTTGGTCTTGTCTTCTGGAACTATGACGGACGATGCGGTTTGTACACTGCAAGCCGACCACTGCCGTTTCATTGGAATCCTGGCGGTCTTTATAGCGGAAGGCATGTCACGCAAGGAGTGGCAAACATTGATGGTTGTATAATTTAAATATCAATGGGAACAGTATGCGATTGAATCGCACGGTTTTTGTTCACTACAAAAAAGGATGTTTCATGACAACTATTTAAGACAGCCAACGTTTGTCACATTTGCTTTTTATTGTATTATCGTTCCTCTACTGTATGCTACTTTAACAATAGGCAAGAATACGTGAGACTCCCATTCCTACTGTATGATACAGATTGAAACCGCTTCCACAACGCATAAACATAAAAATGCATGTACCTGTCCACGTTTTTCCCACCCTGGTAAATTTTCAACATTTTCGAGGCTATATTTGGCGGAGATAGATCGTAGAAATTGGTGGTGCAGAAAAGTTGATAAACAAGTGGAATTACTGATTGATAAGTATTATTCTTGCCTTAATACCATTCATAAAGTTGCAATAAACATATATTCAGTAGCAGTTGTGCTTAAAGTTAGTTAGTTAAAGTATTTTAGAACACCTTAGTATAGTGAGTGATAATAGGGTAACTCACTTAGGCGGCTTAGCCTTCGATAAGTTGTAAACAAGATTTAACAAACCTGATTATGTGGTAGAATATATAGGAGATAAAGTAACAACCATCAAACTACTTACATAAGATAATATCTGTGTAAGCCAGTACTTGCTAGATATTTTGATTAGGTAGCAGTGTTGTTAAAATTAAGCAAGGGCGATAGTCGGGCGGCGTAACCTAAATAAATAAAGCAGCCTAACATAACGTAATTGATTGTATTTAAATTAGGTCACTACTTGTAATGTTAGCGTTCGTGCTAGGATAAATAGTCGGCTATGTAAGTGAAATTTGTAACCTAAAGTGTGCTGTAGTACACAGGAAACAGTCTTTATAAAGACAAAGTTAGTTAAGTTATTAAATAAATTCTGATCGGGATATGGCGCCTTGCAAGCGGCAAGTCAAGGCAAAGCGACACTTGGTGTGCGATCACTGCCACAGCTTTCAGTGCATTGGGTGTTGGAAGGTGGAGTGTCTGCAGAAGGAGATAGTTAGGTTGACAGATATTGTGAAGGGAATGGAGATGGGAATTAGCAAGGAGGCAGAGACAACAGGGCGAGAGGCGAGAATACTGCAATACTGAAGGAGAATAGCAGTGGCAAGAAAACTGAGGAAAGGAGATTGAGAGGAGGGAAGATGATTGGAGGGAAAAAATTGGAAAATCGACAACAGAAAACGTGACAAGCGTGAAGGTGACAGGGAAGAAAGTGACCGTAGAGAAGGAGGGAGGGAAGATGGAACGGGAGAGGAGAGAGGAAAATGAGATGGGACGAAAGAAGAAGGGACGAAAGGAAGTGAGAGCAAATGTGATAGAAGAGAAGTCGATAAAAGGGACGCTGACAGGAGGAAAGGTGACAAGAGAAAAAGCGACAGGAAAGAATGGATTGGAAGAGAATGTGACAGGAGAGAAGACGACAGGGGGGAAAGACAACAACCAGACAGATGGAAACCGAAGAAGGAGCTATTCTAAGGCAGTGAGTGAGGGGGCAATGAGGAAAGAGAGGGTGTTTATGGGCGACTCCATTATGAGAAAGACGGACAAGACACTGAGCGAGGGGAAGGACGTCGTTGTTTGTTTACCGGGGGCTAGTATTGAACATGTAACTGACAGGGTAGAGAAGGTATTGGGATATGGCAAGGGGGGGGGGTCTATACTGGTACATGTAGGAAAAAATAATGCCGACAGGGAGGGAACAACTGCGATAGTACAGAAGTATAGACAGTTAGTGAGGAAGCTAAAGAAGACGAGAGTCTAACAGGTTATTTTGTCAGGAATTTTGCCAGTAATGGGAGGAAGGGGGGCAACGTATAGAAACTGCAAGAGGATGGCGATCAATGCACTAGCTGAGCAGATGTGTGAAGAAGAGGGGGTGGGATTCACAGATTTATGGGGATACTTTATTGGGAGGGAAGATATGTACATGAGGGATGGCCTCTATCTTAGTGGAAAGGGGGCAGCAGTTTTCTCAGAGAACCTGCTGCAATCTGTTGAGAGTGGGACAGGTTGCATCTATTTAAACTAGATTCGCAGGGGGGACTCACAGAAAAGCCTGAAAATGGAGGCATAGATAAAGACAGCACAAATAAATCAGAAAATAACAGTCTGGAAAACTCTTCTGAAGCTGGATATAAATGTGTTTGTTTAAATGCAAGGAGTATAATAAACAAAAGAAATGAACTAAACATTATGATAGAAGATATTGACCCTCATATAATAGGTATAACCGAATCCTGGACCACCACCGATATATCAGATGCTGAATTGGGACTGACAGGATATGTAATGTTTAGAAAAGATAGAATAGGAAGGAAGGGAGGTGGAGTTATTTTATATATTAAAGAATCTATTCAGGCTTATGAAATAAAATTAGAAAGAGAAGCAGATTGCGAAGAAGCTGTTTGGTGTAACATAGTTACAGGAAACTCAACGTTAACAGTTGGGTTAGTTTATCGAAGTCCAAACATAAGCATAGAAGAGAATGAAAAAATACAAAACGCTATAAGGGAAGTAAGCAAACGGGACTGCATTATTATGGGGGATTTTAACCATGGGCATATACAATGGAAATCTCTACAGAGTATGGGAAGAGAGGACCACAAGTTTTTAGTTTTAGTTCAAGATACATTCCTTTCTCAACATGTGCTAGAACCAACCAGGGGTGAGAATGTGTTATACATAGTTTTGTCCTCACAGAATGAATTAGTTGACAATGTCAAGATATGTGAGCCACTTCGGAGTAGCGATCACAACCAGATACATTTTACCATCAAAGTAAAATCAGAAAGGAATAGTAAAAAGCAGTATAGGAGAAATTTCCACAAAGGAAGGTATAAGGACATGAGGAAATATATAGCAAAGATAAACTGGAATAAGACACTGAAAAATAAGACGGCAACAGAATGCTGGAATCTATTAAAGAGTGAAATTAAGTGCATAGTCGATAAATTTGTACCCTTCAAAAAACAAGGAAAACGGTCCAAAAAGAAACACTTATCGAAAGAAGCCATTAGAAAAATTAAGTAAAAACAAATGATGTGGAAGTCATATAGATGTACTGGAAATGATGAAGATTACAACAGTTATAAAGAAGCACTTAACCAAGCTACAGCTGAAATTAGAAATTCAAAGAGAAGCTATGAACAACAATTAGCTAATAATATAAAACATGACAGCAAGAGTTTTTATGCGTATGTTCGAAGCAAACAGAAAGTTCAATATAAGGTCGGTCCTCTAGAAGATAGTGCTGGAAATATAATATCAGAGGGATTCTTAATGGCAGAAGACCTGAATTAGTACTTTAATTCAGTGTTTACCTGGGAAGATATTAGTTCACTGCCAGTACCAGAAGCTAAGTTCAACGGGGCAGATTCAGACTATTTAGGACAATTAATTGTAACCCCGGAAATGGTAGCTAAGAAAATAATAGCTATAAATCA
Organism: Escarpia spicata; assembly: GCA_963995525.1. NCBI lineage: Eukaryota > Metazoa > Annelida > Polychaeta > Sabellida > Siboglinidae > Escarpia > Escarpia spicata. Next base: position 23,558,740 of record OZ023205.1, on the reverse strand, counting down.
CCTGGGGTGGATTTTATTCCGCCCAAACTACTATTGGAAATTGTAGAACAAATTAGCATACCGCTTGCAACAGTTTTCAACTTGTCATTAGAAGGGGGAGTGGTTCCTTTAGAATGGAAAGAAGCAAACATTATACCGTTATTCAAAAAAGGTTCGAGAAACAAGTCAGAGAACTATAGACCAGTGAGTTTAACATCAGTGATTTGTAAATTATTAGAAAGACTAATTAAAGATCACATGGTGGATTTTCTTGTTAAACAAAACTTGATAAACCCATCTCAACATGGTTTTTTTAAAGCGAGGTCATGCTTAACAAATATGTTATGTTTTTTGGAAGACATCACTAAGTGGGTAGATGAGGGATCACCAATAGATATCGTCTACTTAGATTTACAAAAAGCTTTCGACAAAGTACCACATCAAAGGTTACTGCTTAAACTAAAGGCCCATGGCATAGGAAATGGTATAATAAACTGGATAGAACAATGGCTGATTGACAGAAGACAACGTGTAGTAGTTGATGGGGAGGCTTCAAACTGGAAATCGGTATTGAGTGGGGTACCACAGGGATCAGTATTAGGTCCTATATTATTCTTAATATATATCAACGATTTGGATGACGAAATAACAAGCAAGGTGTTGATATTTGCGGATGATACAAAAGTATTTAGAAGGATTAAAAGTGATGGAGATCGACAGCATTTACAAGATGATCTTGACAGGTTGATCAAATGGTCTGAAAAGTGGCAAATGCTGTTCAATTTTGGGAAATGTAAATGCCTCCACACAGGACATGGGAACGAAGAAGTAGAATATACAATAGGGGGTACTGTACTAAGTACTTCTGTAAAAGAAAAGGACTTAGGGTTAACCATTAGTGCTGATATGAAGGTTTCAGAACAGTGCGGAATTGCAGCTTCAAAGGGAAATCAAATCCATGGATTAATTAGGCGAAACATAACATATAAGGAAAAAGAGCTGTACAAAACAATTGTTAGGCCTCATTTAGAATATTGTATTCAAGCGTGGAGGCCATATCGCAGGAAGGACATAGATATGCTAGAAAGAGTGCAGAGGAGAGCAACTAAAATGATACAAAATCTGAGGGATCTTAGTTACGAAATACGCCTAAAAAATGCGGTTTAACAACACTAGAGACCAGGAGATTGAGAGGAGATCAGATAGAAGTGTTTAAAATATTGAAGGGTTATGAAAATATTGATAGAAATATGTTTTTCTCAGTTAAGAAAGATAGAAGGACTAGAGGACATGAACTTGCATTAGCAAAGGAGCAGAGTAGATTGGATATAAGAAAGTTTTCATTTTCACAAAGGACTATAAATGAATGGAACAGATTACCTACTGATTGTGTGGGTGCTAGTAGCGTGAATATGTTTTAAAATAAAACGACACATACCTCAGACGGGCGGGATACACATAGATAAAAGGGTCGGACTCTCGATAAGCCAAAGGGCTTCCTTGTCCACCTGCCACCTAGAGTTAATTCTCTGGGTGGCAATCTTGTTAAATCTTGTTAAATCTCATTGACGTTATGCTTTAAACAAATACAAGGATACCCCTGAACTAGTAATTAGTTTACCTGTTTGCGATAGATGGATATTAACTATCTTTCTAAATTGACTAGGTTTAATTACAGGAATTAGCCAATGGTAATCTCAGTTATGGACTTATTCCCGGATTTTATCGATAAATACCAGATCTACCGGTAAATACAGGATTTTCCCACTGCCCTGTCTAAAAAAGGTTTTTCCCAGAAACGTGCCAACCCTGGTCTTACCTCGACTCATTTTTATGATAATATAATGTCTAAGTTTGTGTTAATATTGTGCTACTTATAATAATATAATATAAATAAGATGGACCTATGTTATTTCTTCGCTTTCCGACTAATTTTAGACTAATTACTCCATAAATCCTTTGGGCCCACAAAGGAAGTGACGGTCTCTCACGCCTTCAGCATTCATGAGTTCGACTGAAACTGGTTGGGGCGGAATGAACCGGGTCATCGTGACCTACTACAAAGACAAGTCGAGAAAAACAAATACACATTTGCTACATTGCTTCGATTCGATCCATCCCTCAACATGAATAACCACATAAAGTATATGATGAAAGCGTGCACAAGTGATTTAGGAAAAGGTACAAGATCTGTGGTGGCTCTATCGAGCATCAGTGGTCGTAGCAAAGGCAGCTCAGGTGTCCAGTTACTTCCTGAGGCTGGATGCAGCTCGGGACAGTTAGAATAAACGTAAGTATTAATTGATGCTGCTATGCAAACGTGATATATATATATATATAAATCATAGCATAATAATTGGAAGATATGCAAACATATGTGATTGGTTTTAACAATTATGTTTTATTCTGACCAATGTTATGTGGGTACATCATATTTGGTTGATAGGGCTTTTGTGAAACTTTCTATTACATTGTACATTTCATTTGCAGTTCACTTTTGGAACTTAATGTTCTATTTATTTAATTTGGAATATTTATGTTACAAACATAAATTTGTATATTATACAGTGCAAGTAAATACACGTGAAACAATATAGCCAAGCCTCAGTGATGATTGTACTTTCATAGTAATTATGCCTATGCAGTGGCGAAAATGTTTCAATAGCAACTCCCCCCCCCCTCTCCCCGTCTTCTGATATCACCACTCCAGCCGAGCGGCTGAAGTTATAGTTATGGCAGCTTGGTAGCGACAACATTTTGACTACACCATTTGTTTCGGCCGCCAGTGGAGGTTTTTGTGCCCCCAGGCTCCATTTCTGGATCCACCCCTGTATGTGATAGTTTTGTTTTTCTGCATGAGGATTTTGCAGTAATGGGTGTCCTCGTTAAATTGCATATTGTTGTTAGAAATGCATGTGAATTAAAGTAATGACAATGTAAATTAAAAACATTTTATTGAAACTATTTGATGAGATCATGACTACAAAATTATGAAAAGCACAATACAACTACAGGTACAATCATTGCACTTGATGTGTATAATGTAATAATTTTTATAACACATACACATAAAATGCAAAGCAACAATAGAAACAAAAATTAGGAAGAGGTTGAAAAAATGTCAGGTACATATAACAAAACAAACAGTTTCTTTTAACACAATTCTTTGTTACAAAAAAAACAACAGTAGTACATGTGATATCAAATGCTAGTTGTATGTTTACAACTCACAAAATTAGTGACTAAACAATTATGTGTATTTACCATTTAATAACTATATTATGATTTTTTGTTAAAAAACATCAATAGGATATAAACTTCAAAACTGTTGTAGTTTGTGCAATGCTTGGTTTGTTTACAACTCGCAAAAAATAGTGATTAGACTAGACAGGGTCATCGCCATGTGACTGAGAATTACATGTACAATCGCTACATGCTACATTGCTCCAGTTTACTCAGCTGTATGAAGAGTACCGGCTACAGACGGTTGATATTTTTGTATGAATAATCTTCGCATATTAATTTCAGTGTGGCTGAATTCTTCCCACATAAGTCAAGATGGTGTTTTCGATTTAACAGGTCTGCCAGGGAGTAAAGTTTAAAGCGCTTTGAGTAATCCTGAGGACTGGATACACCATATCAGAACTAAACTTACTCAAGTGTTGTTTAATTATCATGCAAAATGAAAATTAATGTAAATTATTTGTGAAAATATAAAACAGTGATAAAAAAGAATAATTGAGAAAAATGATACATGGCATGAAAAACATATAACAGTCCTCGTGATACATAGAGAATTTAGACAAGTAAAATGCTGCTGTCAGTGTATCAGCAGATTGTTGTTGAAAAATGTGAAAAGGCTTTCAATACTATTATTTCATCACAAACTTGTGTCTGGTGTATGTTGCAAGAACTCAGCTGGCTGCCACTAACTATCAGCAACACAAAGACAATGAAACCCTACCACTGTAACAATTCTGGATAATTAATGTATTTTTTCATGGACACTGCTCAAAGTTATAGCTGATTTGAATACAAATACCTTGTATTATTGACTTTTGATAAATGTGTCATCACATATAAAAATATCATACATGTCAGAGCCATCCTAATTGTCACTTAGTCACCGGTATAGGCAGATGCAGACGTACAGCAAAAAGTCAGGAAGCTGGTATGCAGTACCATCAAAGACAGCGAGACATACAGTGATGTCATCGATATATAAACCGATGCAGTTCAACGAAGAATGCTCGACACTGAACCTGTCTGACAGCATCGAAAGTTGTTGCCATATCTGCAGACCCTGGCACCCACCGTTCCATCACCAACTGCAGAGCTAGTCAAGCGTCACCACATTCTTATGTCGAGCAACCTGCAGTCAACATCAGTCAAGCTAACTGACTGACCTGGAAGCCAGTGTACACCCCACCAGCACTGGGAATCTGTCACGGATTCCACACGACACAATTGGGATCACTCAGTGGACATTCATATGACAAACTGTTATTATGCAGCATGTTGCATAGCTGTAGAATCTTGTCCGAGATCCTGGACAAATACAGCTGCCCAGTATGCCATATTAACTTGGAGAGCTAGTGGTACTAAGCACACTAGTTCAATCTCCTGTAAAAAAAAAACATATATTCAGTAAACAAAAACAGGCATCATAGTGTTGGGAGTAAATAATTATGATGTGTTCATTGTCATAATCGGTATATAATAATGTTTCATGAATGACCTGCAGCATTTCACAAGAAAAAAGGCAGCAAGAAATGTTCTACTACAGCTGCATCTATACATGTTGATATCTTAGGAACAGTCAGTGTTTACCAGAGTTGTTCCGGGGAAGGGTGACTTGATACAGCATGCAGACATTAGTGGAATATGCAATTTTTCAAAACGGTGAACAATTTTAACTGTTTTTCTTTACTATGTGTACATTGTCATTACATGAATTTAAAAGTGTTCAATTTCATTACAGTGACGCCTGATCGTAGTCAATATTATAGACTGATTTGAATTATGCTAATCACTAAAGCATCAGTAAAGCTCATTTAAATTTTTTGTTTTGTTTTCAGTATATAAATTCATGTCAGTGTCTGCCATGTGTAACTACTATACATATTCATGTTTGACATTTTAAGCCTGAGGTTGAATGGTCAAGGTGAATGTTGGAAATGACAGAATGAGGTATTATTGTGATGCTAACAATATATTTTCCTCGTCAAGTATTCAAAGGTTCATAATACGTATGTCTACCTTCTTCAAGAATGACTAATTTATTGTATAAACTTTCAGAGTCATCGCCATATGCTAAATACTGTTTAAAGGTGTATTAATATGTCTGTGTTGATACACCTGTGGGTATAATATACAAGTGCAGAAGTCAATCTAGTTTTCTATGCCCAAGATGTTATTAATAAAATGTGTATGAAAACAAATGTGGTATATTTAAATGTGCACATTAAAATTTGTTGATAACTTATACGTGGTTGATAGTTATAAATTTGAAATTACCTGGATTGATGAAATGTGGGCCTGCCGCAGATTATGTATCATCCCTGTGTCTGCCTGGCCCGGGTGACCGCCTCTAGCTCCTCCTCTCATTCTCATTCATGGGTTGCAGTGTGGTCTCTAAATACACATAAATACATAAGAATAGCCGGCATATGTCAGTTGAAAGGTATCACAGGATACCAGTTAATGCATTACATACACTATAGCCAGGCATCAAGGACCCCAATGGAGACAAGTGCGTGCATTTTCTTGTGTAATCCTTATATATGGTGTACTCTAGGTGTATTGATATTTTATGTATTTACACGTTTACATTTTTATATTGAATAAAATCATCACCATCATACTTGTCATATAAAAATCTAAATGATTTTGCATAAAATACAATGCAAATCAACACTATTCTGCAGTAATAGTATCAAAAATATGAGTCACAAAAAATGTTTTAATAATTACGATCACCAACATTACAGATGCTCCCTGACTAAGTTACTCGCACGAACAACAGGGGCCTGCTACCAAAGCAATGTTACTTGTCATTTCGCACCATCACGTCATCTACTCTCAATATGTATTGTCGGAATACCAGCTTATTAACACCATCCTGCGTAACCAAATACAATACATATGAAATATTAGGTACCAAATATTATGCTCGTTGTCACTCTCTGGCTGATATGGTGGCTGTCTTAGACTAGTCTTAGACTTAGACTTTTGAGTTAGAACTTAAGTTAAAGTCAGCCTTGACAGGCTCGATTCGAGTGTTGACCTTCGCAAGTTGCAATTCTCGTTGAATTAATACAAGGCTACGCGTTCTTGTTGCTAACTGCGATAGTCTAATACGTACCTTCGTACAACCACTTTGGAATTATAATCTTCATCTTGATACGCTAAAGCACGTGTGTGTTGTTATTGTTTTCGAATGCCTGGGGTGCCGATCTCGCGTAAAGCACATGACCGAAGTGGCGCAGTAGGCAGACAGCGCAATTGGCTTTCGCCAGCGATACCCGCTGTAACGACAAATCTTTTTTTGACGATTAAAAACAAGTACGCATTTTTTTTTATTAAACCGACTCTGCGCACTAGTTAAACTATTCACACATTACACATCTGGACATAAAAGAACCGGATTCTGGTATGAATTTAAATCTACTTTTGTGCATCTTTCCACAACAACAACGCTTACAAGTTATGTTTTTTCGCAGCAGGTTTCTGATATTTACCGCAGTCGCACTCAAACTTTCGATGCTGTCGAATGTGTATGCATAGTAGTATGTCCTTGTATGTCTTGTATGTTTTACATTGAGTGTTATACTGTTTGAATACACCGTTCGTTCACAATTCATTCATCCGTCGTTCCGTCCGTCCGGCCGTACTATGTAGGAGAAGGTGGGGCAAGTCAACGATGTTAAGGCTTTTTTTAGAGCTGAACGTCAATATTGCATTTTTTTATTACAATTCCTACACCAAATTAAACTTCGTTATCTTAGACATCAACGATCACAACATAAAAGTTTCAATGTTTATTTTAGCTATTGAAAAATATAAAATAAAAATGGTCTGCAAATTCGCCACCTTGCCCCACCCCTGGGGCAAGTTGACAACCACCATGGGGCAAATTGACGAGGTGGACAGCATACAAAAGATTACATTATCCACATTACATTTCTAATCTGAACGACAAGAAAACTATACATTTGACTGCACGTTTGGATAAAATCTGTAATATCGGCTGTATCTGATGTTGCTGCGCTGGTGACTGCGACTGGCGTGGCTGTTGTGGCTGCGCTGATTGTCCTGGCTGCGCTGACTGTTGTGGCTGCACTGGCTGTTGTTGCTGCGTTAGCTATTGTGGCTGCGCTGGCTGTTGTGGCTGCGTTAGCTGTTGTGGCTACGTTAGCTGTTGTGGCTGCGCTGGCTGTTGTGGCTGCGTTAGAGGCTCTGGCGGTTGTGGCTGTTGTGGCTGCGCTGGCTGTTGTGGCAGCGTTGATTGTTGTGGCTGCACTGGCTGCTGTGGTTTCTCTGGCTGCAGTGACTGTGGCTGTTGTGGCTGCACTGGTTGCACTAGCTGCGTTGGCTGCTGTAGTTGCGCTGGTTGATGTGGCTGCTGTAGCTGCGCTGGTTGCTGTGGCTGCGCGGGCTGTTGTGGCTGCCCTGGCTGCGCGGGCTGCTGTGGCTGCTGCAGTGGGGATGGAAGGTCGCGATCCGTAGTTGCAGCAGGCGCAAAATCTGCATCCGAAAATGTCATGGAGTTGTATGGCTCAATACCACTGGCTTCAAAGCTTCTGACAGCGTTTCGTATGGTGGCTGCTTTCAGATAAGCTGCACCTAACAAAGCCCCGACCTCTCTATCCGTGATCGCCTTGCCAGGATGTGACACCATGTAGTTATCACATGCTTGACTGTAGTAGGTTTTGAGAGGACCGAAGAAAGCGACATCTAAGGGCTGTAGTCTATGCGTCGTATGAGGCGGGAAACCCATCATGATGACCCCATTTTCCCTACAGTAATTTATGCTGGCTAGGGAAATGTGTGATGCATGGTTATCTACGAGCAAAAGCACTTTGTTGTCACGAGAACACTTGACATGTTCCACAACATGTTCGAGGTAGAGGACGAAAGTATCAGTCGTCATCCATCCTGTCTGTTGTGCTACACCTTTGGTCCCTGGCGGACATCCGTTCATCAATTCCGGTCTCATCCTCACTCTTGGGAAGATTAAGAATGGTGGAACGTATACACCACCAGCACTGATGCCACAGACCAACGTGATGTTCTTTCCTCTTTCAGCAGACACTATTTTTGCCACACGTTTAGCCCCGCTAGGTGACAACACTCTTGGTAACTTTGTTGGCACTGTGGTTAGACCAGATTCGTCAACATGGAATATCTGATGAGCAGTGAAGTTGTTGTCCTCTCTAACCTTTCGTAAGATGTTAAAGAATTTGCTCACTTCAACCTTGTTGAATCACATCGCTCGACTAATTGATGTGGCCTCTGGAGCCCTGAGACTAATGTTGTATTTATTCCTGAACGCAACCAATCCATTCCAGTCATTTTTGTGTGCTTGTTGAAGCTGTGCAGCAGGTGATTTTGCTCTGCGAAATCGTAGACGAGCTTTCTGCATTGGGTGGTGTTAAGACCGAAACTTCTGTTACTAATTTCGGTGATATAATCTCTCAACTGGTTCAGCTTCTCTACGGCAAAGACACTCCGAAAACGACTGGCAGATCCTACAAAATAATAAACACATTACTGCGGCTACTATCACAATGGGGCAGGAGGGGGGGGGGGCAGGAATATAAAATAACACATAAGGGTCCCTCAAGCCACAAAAACTGACAATTCACGAAAATTAAGCGCCCCTGAATTCAGCTTAGGCCCTAGCTAAGCATTAAAACTCCAATATAAAGTTATACCTATTGTATTGTATGTGCAATTATAATTCAGTTTTGCTCACCTCTGCCTTTGCTTTCAAGTAACGACGCAGCGTAGGCTCTGGAATGCCATAATTCGCTGCCGCCATGTTGCACGACATATTTTCTTCACGAACAGCATGCATGGAAGCAATCATCCCATCTTCAGACCATGACCCCTTGTTTGTTTTTCGCTGGTAATGTCATACCATCTGAAAATATAGGTTAGAATAAACATTAAAATCATTTTATTATTTACGAAGATAAATCAAATTGATCAGCAATGGACCCGGGAGGGAGGGTGTTCTTGGGGGGTCTCCTTCCCCTGTGGCTAATGTTATGGTGGTCGAAGGACAAAATAGGGCGCATAGCTACTATAGGTTCTATATATATCCCCCCTCAATAAAACTACCGATTTATACTATCTGGCAACACACCTAGATCCGCTCCTGTTCATACATTCATAGTTTGGGACGGAGTGGGGCAAGATGACGAATTCGCCAACTTGCCCTGGTCATCTTGCCCCGCACTGCCATTTTTTATAGCACCCCCTCCACGCCCGTTCAGATGTTTGGGAATTTAGACTAATTACTCTGGGGTGTTGCGTTACAATATATCGCTGTAATACAACACGTCTGAGAAGCGCTTACTACACGATCATCAGGTGTAGAGTCTTATTAACTAATTTCTAATTCTTAATACAAAAGTCAACAAAATGAATTTACTTCGCTAAAATTGTCCGTATCATGCCGATCACGTTCAAACTTGCAGACAAGTTGCGCGCGCACTTGGTGACGTCAATGGGGGACATCAGTGCTACAATCTAGTGCACAATTTTAAACTAATGCAAATTCTTCGTCATGCCCGCTTCGCCAACTTGCCCCGACTTCCCCTACGTACGTTCCCTCGTTCTTTTGTGTTCGTTCGTTCGTTCGTTCAATCATTCACCAAACTGTATGAAGCACTGTCATAATTACTCCTTGCGAAGTAGAGTCACAGATACAAAATGTGTGCACAAAGTTTATTGCTGACTAGAGTGATAGTAAGAAATTACATAAGTAAAATTAGTTCATATTGTTTGAAAATATTAATGAACAAAATCGATATGATTACAACGTATCCCATATGTCATGCCAGCAAATGCTAACGGTACATAGCAGTGTTATTTGTTAAGGCAATTACTGTAACTCTTTAGTTCAACTGGCAGTAGCTTGTTGCAATTACGTCCTGGGATGACGACGCCACGGCAGCAGACGTGCGTAAGGCTGTTGAACGCCACCGTGCCGCAGCAGGCGTTCGTGTTGCCTCTGATTCGGAGTCGTCTAGCGCAGCACATCCCGATAGGATGGTTGTAGGCCGTTGTTCCACAGCAGGCGTTGCTGTTATCCCTCCTGCTTCGAATTACTTTGTTATAACACATGTCGCGACCATTGTTATACGGCCACATGCCGCAGCAGGCGTTGTTGTCAATCAAGAACTGCACATTTCCCTCGCAGCATATTTGGATTGCCGGATCGTACACGCCACACCCTGCAATATAAGATATTATATTATTATTATACACATTAATAGGTGAAATTATAAAAAACACGACTTTATATTGTACCTTTCCTTTTTTTAATATATGGAGCTGTAAGCCTCATATAGCATCCAATTTCGTTAGCTACTACGCCACAGCAGAGTACAATAATTTTTTTTTTTAATAGAAATTAATGTTGCATAGGTCCCATCTTACGTTTATTTAACGCTGCCAATTTAAACCTAATAGTACGCACTATCGATTGCCATGCGCGTTTACAACATAAATTCTGGTCCCGCCATGACGAAGTAATGATTATACATATTTGCCTACTGATTTGCAAGGCTTTGCACTGGACACAATTCCAAATAAAGCCACGTGTGTGCCGATGAATATCTAAAAGAAAACAGCCTCAGGGGACACTCCAGAATGTGAATTCGAGTGTTACCTCCATTTTTTAAACAATTGTATTATTGACATAATTCCGAACACTGGAATTTGACACAAACCGTAGGAGTCGGAACGGGGGCAGAGTCCCAATACTGAGAGTGGGGGGCGGGGTTAGTCCTCAATCTTGTTGTGAGCATTCATTATAGTTTTGGTGAGTGTGTAGAGTGATGCAAGAGGTAGTATTGGAACGGCTAAAAATCCCCAAAATTCCACCCCTTTTCCGATGCCTTTTCTCCCAGCAGCGAATTGCTAACAATACATTAATTTAAAAATACAAAAGTCGACTTTGAATTAATGCATCCAAACCAACGAAATTTGCTGCTCTGATTATTTGAAGAATATGTATTTTAATTCTGCAATAGCCGCTTCGAGCAGATCTTTAGGGTATATGCCTACTGATCGAACAATGACAATCTGAACGTGCGTAGTGCTGCACCGTTCCATCGAGGTGCTTACCATTTGATCCACCGCCGGAACTGCCACCAGAACTATCGCTGGAACGACAGTAATAATAGAGGTGGTCCAGCGTAGGCAACATCCGTTCCGTTGAGGAAATCCCATGTTAAGAGATAGGGATTTTCCTCCGAGACGCTCCCGGGTTAAAGGATAGGGAGGGAGGAAAGTAGTTCCGGTCCCATGTTAAAAGAAAGGGATTTTCCTCCGAGACGCTCCCGGATTAAAGGATAGGCCATTTTATCCCATGTTAAAAGATAGGCCATGTTATCCCATGTTAAAAGAGAGGCCATTTTTATCCCATGTTAAAGCATAGGAGCTATTATCGTAAAGGTATGCGACCACTTTTCGAATTTTCCCTGTGTTAAAGGATAGGGATTTTCACCATGTTAAAGGATAGGAGCTATTATCGTAAAGGTATGCGACCACTTTTTGAATAAAATAAAATATACCGAACAACATTTGAATATGTCACACACTAGATTGCTTGGCCCGTAGGCCGAGGCTGCGCCAAGGGATCGAGCCCTTATTTGGTTGACGATGACATGTCGAAAATGTGGTGTTATAATAAGGCGTAATTTATAATAAAAGGATCATAAATTCAACGTAGACCGTTTTATCTGAAGTAGTGTATACGAAATGTAGATTACATATAGGACTATGTTATATCAGAACCTATAGCCTCGTTTTTTCGAACAGAGCGACCATTTTGGAATTAGACCTTTGGTGTCTCTTATAAAAAAAACGTACTCGAGACGTGTCTGGACATGTTTGTTTGTTGCGAGTGCGAGCACGCGCACACTGTATGACGTCATTAAACTATAAACTGCTATGACGTCATGGTCAGTGAGTGACATCATGGTATGCGCAGTAATTATATACGTGATGTGAGTTGGTCAAGCAGGTAGTGATTTGGTTAGCCAGCGTTTTGAACTTGCGTGTTTGTAATGTAATTCCTTAATGTGACGTCATGAGGCAGTGACGTCATTAAACTATAAACTGCTACGCGCCGTAATTTTGTACGCGAAGTGATTTGGTCAAACAGGTAGTGCTTTGGTTAGACCTTGTATTGAACTTGCGCGTATGTAATGTAATCCCTTCATGTGACGTCATGATGCAGTGACGTCATTGGGAAATGTTCTCCATGTTAAAGCATAGGACATTTTCTCCATATTAAAGCATAGGGAATTTTCCCCGTGTTAAACCATAGGACATTTTCACCATGTTAAAGAATAGGGAATTGTTATCCATACCATCATTTGATGTTATGATCAGGGACGTTATAGCGAGTGAAAAATGTCCTTGTTAACCGGTATAAACTGGTATGAACTCGTAATGATGAATGCTCTGTGACTGTGTGTTGGAAGAACATCTCGATATTCGGCCCGTGATAAAACATACGAGATACCAGTATTTGTCATACGAGATTTGTACTTACCAGAGGTCACAGTGGATAGCCTGTTTGTAAACTGTTTTGAAGGGGTATTTCCTGTTCAAGTCTCATCTATTTTCCTCGTTGTTATTATTAATGAAGTAAACACAATCGATACGCTATGCGTGATGCGCTATCGGCGAGACACGTTGTCAACTCAGTGCCAGTGGCCTTGACAGCAAGGTTGGCAAACCTCTTTTTCGAAACAGGCGCTTAACAAAGTGAAGCTTTATGATAGAACAGTACAGGTGTATTAGCTATCGTTTGTAAGAACTATATCGAACACAAGTATAAATCAGTATAATTCAAACAAAACTAATAACGAATGCTCTGTATCTTCGAAGAACAATAGACTAGTGTTATTATTATTATATTAGGTAGCGATTAAATTCGTGTCTCTTATAAAACCCGTACTCGAGACGTGTCTGGACTTGTTTGTTTGTTGCGGGCGTGAGCGTGTGCACCCTGTGTGACATTATTAAACTATACATTGCTACGTATAGTAATTGTGTGAGTGATGTGAGTTGGTCAAGCAGGTAGCAATTTGGTTAGCCATTGCTTTGGGATTTTGCACTTGAATATAACCCACATCATGTTGCGTTATGGTCAGTGACGTGGTGTTACAGCGAGTAAAAAATTCCCCTGTAAAATGTCATTCTAGACGTTTCTTTGATAATTTTAAACAGGTAGCGCTTTGGTTAGCCATTGTTTTGAGCTTTCGCAGGTTCTTGTAGTTATGGAGCGTGACAGGTAAATACGTTTGTGTTGTTCACGAATAAACTGTGCAAACCTCATCTTGTGTCTTTTTCATAGTGTAATGCAAAGCATATGTTGGGAACCTTACTAATAGCCTTACACTTCACAACTAAAGAAACTATCCGTATTGTCAACAGCAACGATACCAAGGGCAGTGATCATAGGGACAGGTATAGAGACATACATATACATAGATAAATAAATTCTGGACTTGTTTGTTTGCTGCCGGCGTGAGCGCGCACCCTGTATGACATCATTAAACTGCTACGCGCAGTAATATATACAGCAGACATAGAGATATACATAGATACATACATAGAGATAGACTATACATACATAGAGACATACATATATACATACATAGAGACATAGATATACGGACGAGACATCACATGAGAGTACGGACGTGACAAGAGACGAGACAACGGACGAGATATGCCACGAGACTACGGATGATACACCACACGAGAGTACGGATGACACATCACACGAGAGTACGGATGAGACAAGAGACGAGACTATGGACGAGATACGCCGCGAGACTACGAATGACACATCACACGAGAGTACGGACGAGACAAGAGATATTCCACGAGACTACGGATGACACATCACACGAGAGTACGGACGAGACAAGAGACGAGACTATGGACGAGATAAGCCACGAGACTACGGATGACACATCACATGAGAGTACGGATGACACAGATATGACAGTCACATATGTCTGTGTATTGTTCAGTAGAGATGACAGCCAGTTATGTATGTGTAGTTCAGTGTGAGTGACGTCATTATATACGGAACTAATACGTTGTACGAATTGAACTCAGACCAACTAGTTGGACAAACGAAACACTATGCTTTGACGAGCATGCTGCACGAATTGAACTCAGACCAACTAGTTGTGCAAACGAAACACTATGCTTTGACCAACACGCTGCACGAATTGAACTCAGACCAACTAGTTGTGCAAACGAAACACTATGCTTTGACCAACACGCTGCACGAATTGAACTCAGACCAACTACTTGTGTAAACGAAACACTGCTTTGACCAACACGTTGCACGAATTGAACTCAGACCAACTAGTTGTGCAAAAGAAACACTATGCTTTGACCAACGCGCGTCAGGAATTGAACTAAGACCAACTAGTTGTGCAAACGAAACACTATGCTTTGACCAACACGCGTCACGAATTCCACCAAAACGAGGCAAATAGACGGGTTACCGCGTGAGATTCCATCAATTTGACGGAATTCCATCAGAATAGACGGGTTACCGTGTGAGATTCAATCAATTTGACGGAATTCCATCAAAATAGACGGGTTACTGCGTGAGATTCCAACGATTTGACGGAATTCCATCCGAATAGACGGGTTACTGCGTGAGATTACATCAATTTGACGGAATTCCATCAGAATAGACGGGTTACTGCGTTAGATTCCATCAATTTGACGGAATTCCATCAGAATAGACGGGTTATCGGGTGAGATTCCATCAAAAGGGAGCAAATAGACGGGTTATCGCGTGAGATTCCATCGAAAGGGAGCAAATAGACGTGTTAAAGTTGGGGTTAACCTCGCGAAAATTTATACAACCACTTTGGTGGTTGTTTAAATTTTCGCGAGGTTAACCCCAACTTTTTTTCTCTAGCTAACCTAATTATATATTTACCCGCTAGATGGCGCCATCATGTGACGTAGTACTCCTATTATCCACTAGGGGGTGTTACGTCGTAATTGACGTTATACCGGAAGTTACTTGACTGTCATGGCAGCCTCTACTAGGGACGCTACATCGGAAGTGACGCCGCACCGGAAGTTACTTGAATGTCATGACGACCTGACATGGCGTCCTCTATGTGTCCGATATTCCCGGAAGTGTGTCAACAAATAGAGATCTATCATGGTCGGTAGATGGCGATACTCTGACTAATTACATTGGTGTCCGTTGAGTGACGTCGGGAACCATGATGGTCACCTCTTTGAATGAAGTCCTGTCAGGTGACTGTCCTTACATGTTATTGACATAGTCGTTTTCGATCGTAGCAGTTTTTGAATTCTCTTGGTATGGTAGCCTCTACTAGGGACGCTACGTCGGAAGTGACGTCGCACCGGAAGTTACTTGAATGTCATGGCGGCCTCTATGCTTCGGGTATTCCCGGAAGTGTGTCAACGAATAGAGATCTATCATGGCCGGTAGATGGCGATACTCTGACTAATTACATTGGTGTCCGTTGAGTGGCGTCGGATGTCGCCCATCTCATAAAGGCGCACAGTTTTTGTGTTAAAGGTGCTCAATCACTTCGTTTGCCTATCGCCAATCCGGTTCTTTTATGTCCAGATGTGTAATGTGTGAATAGTTTAACTAGTGCGCACAGTCGGTTTAATTTAAAAAAATGCGTACTTCTTTTTTAATCGTCAAAACAAAGAGTTGTCGTTACAGCGGATATCGCTGGCGAAAGCCAATTGCGCTGTCTGCCTACTGCGCCACTTTGGTCACGTGCTTTACGAGAGATCGGCATCCCAGGCATTCGAAAACAATAACAACACACACGTGCTTTAGCGTATCAAGATGAAGATTATAATTCCAAAGTAGTTGTACGAAGGTACGTATTACACTATCGCAGTTAGCAACAAGAATGCGTAGCCGTGTATTAATTCAACGAGAATTGCAACTTGCGAAGGTCAACACTCGAATCGAGCCTGTCAAGGCTGACTTTAACTTAAGTTCTAACTCAAAAGTCTAAGTCTAAGACTAGTCTAAGACAGCCACCATATCAGCCAGAGAGTGACAACGAGCATAATATTTGGTACCTAATATTTCATATGTATTGTATTTGGTTACGCAGGATGGTGTTAATAAGCTGGTATTCCGACAATACATATTGAGAGTAGATGACGTGATGGTGCGAAATGACAAGTAACATTGCTTTGGTAGCAGGCCCCTGTTGTTCGTGCGAGTAACTTAGTCAGGGAGCATCTGTAATGTTGGTGATCGTAATTATTAAAACATTTTTTGTGACTCATATTTTTGATACTATTACTGCAGAATAGTGTTGATTTGCATTGTATTTTATGCAAAATCATTTAGATTTTTATATGACAAGTATGATGGTGATGATTTTATTCAATATAAAAATGTAAACTTGCGAATGTCTACACTCGACTCGAGCCTGTCGAGGCTGACAAGTCTAACTCTAAGTCTAAGACAGTCACCATATCAGCCAGAGATTCAGTCAGAGAGTGACAACGAGCATAATATTTGATATGTATTGTATTTGGTTACGCACGATGTTGTTAATAATGTTATTCCAACAATACATATTGAGAGTAGATGACGTGAGGGTGCGAAATGACAAGTAATATTGCTTTGGCAGCAGGCCCCTGTTGATCGTCCAAGTAACTTAGTCAGGGAGCATCCGTAATTTTGTGCAACAGAACGTCAAACACGGAAGTATTATGTTGGTGATCGTAATTATTAAAACATTTTTTGTGACTCATATTTTTGATACTATTACTGCAGAATATTGTTGATTTGCATTGTATTTTATGCAAAATAATTTAGATTTTTATGACAAGCATGATGGTGATGATTTTATTCAATATAAAAATGTAAACGTGTAAATACATATAATATCAATACACCTAGAGAACACCATATATTATATATGTATATACTCTCACCACAGCAATATATGAATACATAATAATATATGTAACTTGAATTGTGATATTGCTAGAGACCACACTGCAACCCATGAATGAGAATGAGAGGAGGCAGAGGAGGGGCTAGAGGCGGTCACCCGGGCCAGGCAGAAACAGGGAGGATACATAGTCTGCGGCAGGCCCACATTTGATCAATCTAGGTAATTTCAAATTTATAACAATCAACCACGTATAAGGTATCAAAAAATTGTAATGTGCACATTTAAATATACCACATTTGTTTTCATACACATTTTAATAATAACATCTTGGGCATGGAAAACTAGATTGACTTCTGCACTTGTATATTATACCCACAAGTGTATCAACACAGACATATTAATACACCTTTAAACAGTATTTAGCATATGGCGATGACTCTGAAATAAGTTTATAAAATAAATTAGTCATTCTTAAAGAAGGTAGACATATGTATTATGAACCTTTGAATACTTGACGAGGAAAATATATTGTTAGCATCACAATAACACCTCATTCTGTCATTTCCAACATTCACCTTGACCATTCAACCTCAGGCTTAAAATGTAAAACATGAATATGTATAGTAGTTACATGGCAGATACTGACATGAAGTTGTATACTGAAAACAAAACAAAAAATATTAATGCGCTTTACTGATTAGCATAATTCAAATCAGTCTATAATATTGACTAAGATCAGGCGTCACTGTAATGAAATTGAAAATTTTTAAATTCATGTAATGACAATGAACACCTAGTAAAGAAAAATAGTTAAAATTGTTCACCGTTTTGATAAATTGCATATTCCACTAATGTCTGCATGCTGTATCAAGCCACCCTTCCCCAGAACAACCCTGGTAAACACTGATTGTTCCTAAGATATCAACATGTATAGATGCAGCTGTAGTAGAACATTTCTTGCTGCCTTTTTTCTTGTGAAATGATGCAGGTCATACATGAAACATTATTATATACTGATTATGACAATGAACACATCATAATTATTTACTCCCAACACTACTATGATGCCTGTTTTTGTTTACTGAATATATGCTTTTTTTTTTACAGGAAATTGAACTAGTGTGCTTAGTACCACTAGCTCTCCAAGTTAATATGGCATACTGGGCAGTTGTATTTGTCCAGGATCTCGGACAAGATTCTACAGTCATGCAACATGCTGCATATTAACAGTTTATCATATGAATGTCCACTGAGTGATCCCAATTGTGTCGGGTTGAATCCGTGACAGATTCCCCAGTGCCGATGGGGTGTACACTGGCTTCCAGGTCAGTCAGTTAGCTTGACTGCCTGGAAACCAATGTAGAATGAAGGTTGCTTGACATAAGAATGTGATGACGCCTGACTAGCTCTGTAGTTGGTGATGGAACGGTGGGTGCCAGGGTCTGCAGAAGTGACAACAACTTTCGATGCTGTCAGACAGGTTCAGTGTCAAGCATTCTTCGGTGAACTGCATCGGTTTAGATACCGATGACATCACTGTATGTTTTCGCTGTCTTTGATGGTACTGCATACCAGCTTCCTGACATTTTGCTGTACGTCTGCATCTACCTATACCGGAGACAAAATGACAATTAGGATGACTCTGACATGCATGATATTTTTATATGTGACGACACTTTTATTAAAAGTCAATAATACAAGGTATTTGTATTCAATTCAATTTTAACTTTTACCAATGTCCATGAAATTATACATTAATTATCCAGAATTGGTACAATGGTAGGGTTTCATTGTCTTTGTGTTGCTGATAGTCAATGGCAGCCAGCTGAGTTCTTGCAACATACACCAGGCACAAGTTTGTGAGGAAGTAGTGGTATTGAAAGCCTTTTCACATTTTTCAACAACAATCTGTTGATACACTGACAGCAGCATTTTACTTGTTTAAATTATCTATGTATCACGAGGACTGTTATATATTTTTCATGCCATGTATAATTTTTCTAAATTATTCTTTTTTATCACTGTTTTATATTTTCACAATTTACATTAATTTTCATTTTGCATGATAATTAAACAACACTTGGGTAAGTTTAGTTCTGATATGGTGTAGTATCTAGTCCTTGGGATTACTCAAAGCGCTTTAAACTTTACTCCCTGGCAGACCTGTTAAATTGAAAACACCATCTTGACTTATGTGGGAAGAATTCAGCCACACTGAAATTAATATGCAAAGATTATTCATACAAAAATATCCACCGTCTGTAGCCGGTACTCTTCATACAGCTGAATAAACTGGAGCAATGTAACATGTAGCGATTGTACATGTAATTCTCAGTCACATGGCGATGACCCTGTCTAGTCTAATCACTATTTTTTGCGAGTTGTAAACATACCAAGCATTGCACATACTACAACAGTTTTGAATTTTATATCCTATTGATGTTTTTTAACAAAAAATCATAATATAGTTATTTTTATTTGATATGTACATATTAAATTTGTTCAACTAAACATCGTCCTAAGTAATTTGTTCTCATTGGTTTACATTTTATGGGCATTAAATATAAACATTTGTTGTTAAATACACATAATTGTTTAGTCACTAATTTTGTGAGTTGTAAACATATAACTAGCAATTGATATCACATGTGTAGTGTTGTTTTTTTGTAACAAAGAATTGTGATAAAAGTAACTGTTTGTTTTGTTATATGTACCTGACATTTTTTCAACCTCTTCCTAATTTTTGTTTCTATTGTTGCTTTGCATTTTATGTGTATGTGATATTAAAAATTATTACATTATACACATCAAGTACAATGATTGTACCTGTAGTTGTATAGTGCTTTTCATAATTTTGTAGTCATGATCTCATCAAATAGTTTCAATAAAGTGTTTTTAATTTACATTGTCTTTACTTTAATTCACATGCATTTCTAACAATATGCAATTTAACGAGGACACCCATTACTGCAAAATCCTAATGCAGACAACCAAAACTATCACATACAGTGGTGGAGTCTTGTCTGGGGGGCACAAAAACCTCCACTGGCGACTGAACCAAATGGTGTAGTCTAAATTTTGTCGCTATCAAGCCGCTATAACTTCAGCTGCTCTGCTGTCTCGGCTGGAGTGGTGATATCGGAAGAAGCTGTTGAAAAATGTTCAAAGATGGTGTACCAAATAATAAGATTGGTCAGAATAAAACATAATTGTCAAAACAACCAAACACATATGTTTGCATATCTTCCAAATGTTATGCTATGATTTATGTATATATATACATATATATATATATATATATACAGCTGTATATATCACGTTTGCATACCAGCAGCAATTAATACTTACGTTTACTAACTCTCCTGAGCTGCATCCAGCCTCAGCAAGTGACTGGACACCCGACAGTGAGCTGCCTTTGCTATGACCGCTGATGCTCGATAGAGCCACCACAGATCTTGTCATATGTGATGGCTGCAGTGGTGTTGAGGTAGTTCACGCCTTTGTGTTGAAGCTGTCAAACAAAGTCATGAATTGGAATATGGAATGAGTCAGATTATTTGTGAAGGTGAACATGGTTTGACAGCATTACTACACGTAAATATATATAATATTATATAATATTATATAATATTATATATGTATGTATATGTAAATATATGTGTGTGTACATGTGGTGTGTAACTTATAAACGTTTTAATTTAATGAATAGGTAAAAATATTTTGCACGATCATTTGCCCAATGGTCATTTGCCCAGCACTCAAGTGTGAAAAGGTCATTTGCCCAGTTGTAAAAAAAAATACAATAAATGATATGAGAGTGGCAAAGTTATTATTGTATTTATTATAAAATTATAGTATATAACAAACAAAATAGACAATTTACAAGTGTCAGAGCCAACAATGTGAAACAATTTGGATTGTGCACCATCCAATTGCCAGTATAATTAACTACCTGTAAGTGCAGGTAGAGCATAGGTGGGTTGGAAAGAAGGTCACAGGAAATAAAGTCACAAAGTAATTTTATTCAAAAAATAAAAAAGTTTTGCAATTTTTCACTGATAGTACTAGCGACATTATATCATATGTCTTATTAAGATTCTCCCCAACCTTACGTATTATTAAAATAATTCCACACATTGTATGTTTAAACAGGTTAAATTAAGTTATTTTGACTTCTGAACACACACACACTAAAATATACATTCAAAGATACAAATCAGAAACTGAACATAAGCATCTTGTGCTGTGCAAGCCAGCAGGTGATTATAGAGATAAAATGTCATGTGACATAACATTAACATTAAAGCAGTTGCAGCCTTTAGCAGATCTGTGCGCCAGCATAAGCATAATTATTATGAAATGACAATCACTGAGGCTTGGCTATATTGTGTCACGTATACTTACTTGCATTGTATATACACATTTATGTTTGCAATACAAACATTCCAAATTAAATAAAAAGAAACATAAGTTAAAAAAATGATCTGCAAATGAAATGTGCT
The DNA here is from genome assembly GCA_963995525.1 of Escarpia spicata. Taxonomy (NCBI): domain Eukaryota; kingdom Metazoa; phylum Annelida; class Polychaeta; order Sabellida; family Siboglinidae; genus Escarpia; species Escarpia spicata. Next base: position 23,537,067 of record OZ023205.1, on the reverse strand, counting down.
ATGTAGTTGACAGTTTGACAACCACCCTATCATACAAACATTGAATAATTGTACACACATTAGACTGGTCAAACCAGAACATAACAGTACATTAATACCATTACTTAAACTGACATTGGTTGTAATGGTTTAGAGCTGCACCCAGCCTCGGGAAGTGACTGAATACCTGACAGTGAACTGGTTTTACTGCGACCATCGATACTCGATAGAGCCAATGCAGCGGTTGTTGTCTGTGGTGGCTGGATTGGCGTGGACGTCATTTGCATATATTTGTGGTGAAACTCAAGTGAAGGCATGAAGTGGAATGGCCAAAATTGATTAAATTTTACATTTTTTAATAGTACTACTACTCCTAAAAATGGACAGAATAGTATAACACATCAAAATAATATCCAGGCTATTTAAATAACTTTCAGAAATAATAAAATAAATTGTCCTCCTATGTTCATACACCCGGTGTAGTTGTTTTCTTGCTCCCTATCAAACTAAGGTTAGCATAGAGGCCTAGAAGATCTCTATCAATGTGTATACATATTCTACAGAGATGTAACTTATAAACTTTTCTTTATATATTATACATACTTCTACACATACTATATGCAGTTTGGGTCGTTTACCCCTTGGTAATATATGTAGACTATTACGGTCACAATATACATATAAATAATTAGTATTCTCTACAGAAATCATAAATTAGTACTACTCTTTAAATTTACATAATACAAGATTATTAAATTTATATGTTATTACAATCAGCATTCATGTTGTACATCACACATGGACAAACAGTAAATAAGTGTTATTTTGTATTCTACATTGCTGAAGGCAAGTAAAGATATATTTATATCATACAAAACATGGTAGTAAATCTCATAGACTCATACTGCTATTGAGTAGGAATGGGTAAAGCCTAAACGTCAATTGGTAGCTGTGTTTTACTGGGTATTATGTGATTCCTGAGGTGATTGTCACTGATCTGCTGTCAGTAAATGTAACTAGCTTTGATGATCAAAGTGCACACTACAAGCAGCCAGTGACTCAAGTTTCAACTGACATCCAAAAAAGCAAGTACTTATAGTTAGATCCAGGCAATTATTTTAGGCATTCGATTATTTTATTAGTCTCAAATGTCCAGCCAGTGGCAGTGTCAGTCAGTGATTGAGAGTAACGTGTAAATGTCCAGTGGGTGCTACAGCTGTATTATGTATTACATTATACATAGTTAAATATTTATATAATACGGCATATCCTTAAATATGAAGGCATAATATCTACATTACTGTATTAATTTGCGATGGAGCGACACGGATTGATGGAACGTCGATGAAACGTCGCGGAACGTCGATGGAGCGGATTTTTAAGTTCATCTGCCATTCGGTGTGAGAGACTGACACTTCGCACTTAGTTAACTATTGATATAATATAACATGTCAATCAATATAAAGTCATAATATCTACAATAATGTATATTCATGTGCGATGGAACGTCGCGGAACGTCGATCGAAGATGGAATTAAGATGGCGGACGATGACGGCTTTGTTTTGGCTGTTCCATCTATTGAACACACAGTCGTGTGTGTGTGTGCTTGCTGATAAATTCAATATTACTAACCTGTCCAGAAAAAAATTGGCGAATGCTGCATCACTTTTCACACCAGCCGTTTCTTTCGTTCGGTTTCACAAATCCATAACCTTTCCAATATACACCTTTGTACGCGGATACTTTCTTTGTCTTTCCGCTCTCACCCTCTTTTTAGCCGAGTCGGTGACAAATATCCGTGGGCATACCTTCGTCACAGATAAAATTATCGAGCTATCACTTGTACAAAAAATGGATGGCGACTCGTAAATACGTAATGTTGACTGAATCCAGGCACCGAAAGGTGGGGGTCAAAGGCCGATGTCGCCGCATATTCCCGTTCACGTGACTATTACACGAGAGGTCTATCTCAGACCATATCCAAGTTCAAATATGTGTCTTGATATTCGGTTAGGACTAACCGAAAATCATTTTATTGTTTGTCTGTTAATTTCACTAAAACGAAGTAAAGCATACGTACAAATGAACCAGTGTATCAATAATGAATACCTGATACGATTACGTTTCGTGAAATTAGTCTGACACGTGAGGAGCACAACAATCGAAATGATTGAGCACCTTTAAGGGAAGTCACATGATGTACGTTCGGTCTGATTGGTTATGTAAATAAGATGACGCCAATAAACTAGTGTATATATGTAAGTCCTACCAACACTAAAAATGTCTGAGTCGTAGTCTCGTGCGTTAAGTTTGGTAGAGATGTCACGCGGTAAACTGTCAAATTGTCTGAAAGAGGTGAGATGTCACGCGATAACCCGTTAAGTTTTGCCAGAAACTGCCTGTGTATCTTGGTCGATTGCCTGAATTTGCCTGAAACTGCCTGTGTAGCTTGGTCGATTGCCTGAATTTGCTTGAAACTGCCTGTGTATCTTGGTTGATTGTCTGAATTTACCTGAAACTGCCTGAAACTGTCTGTGTATCTTGGTCGATTGCCTGAATTTGCTTGAAACTGCCTGAAACTACCTGTGTATCTTGGTCGATTGCCTGACACTGCATGAAACTGCCTGTCAAATTGCCTGAAAGTAGAGGGAATTGCCGCGATAACACGTCTATTTGCTCCCTTTTGAGGGAATCTCACGCGATAACCCGTCTATTTGCTCCCTTTTGATGGAATCTCACGCGATAACCCGTCTATTCTGATGGAATTACGTCATATTTGATGGAATCTCACGTAATAACCCGTCTATTCTGATGGAATTCCGTCAAATTGATGGAATCTCACGCGGTAACCCGTCTATTCTGATGGAATTCCGTCAAATTGATGGAATCTAACGCAGTAACCCGTCTATTCTAATGGAATTCCGTCAAATTGATGGAATTTCACGCAATAACCCGTCTATTCTGATGGAATTCCGTCAAATCGATGGAATTTCACGCCGCAACCCGTCTATTATGATGGAATTCCGTAAAATTGATGGAATCTCACGCGGTAACCCGTATATTCTGATGGAATTCCGTCAAATTGATGGAATCTCACGCGGTAACCCGTCTATTTGCCTCGTTTTGGTGGAATTCGTGACGCGTGTTGGTCAAAGCATAGTGTTCCGTTTGCACAACTAGTTGGTCGGAGTTCAATTCGTAACGCGTCTTGGTCAAAGCATAGTGTTTCGTTTGCACAACTAGTTGGTCTGAGTTCAATTCGTGCAGCGTGTTGGTCAAAGCATAGTGTTTCGTTTACACAACTAGTTGGTCTGAGTTCAATTCGTGCAGCGTGTTGGTCAAAGCATAGTGTTTTGTTTGCACAACTAGTTGACCTGAGTTCATTTCGTGCAGCGTGTTGGTCAAAGCATAGTAGTTCGTTTGCACAACTAGTTTGTCTGAGTTCAATTCGTGCAGCGTGTTGGTCAAAGCATAGTGTTTCGTTTGCACAACTAGTTGGTCTGAGTTCAATTCGTGCAGCGTGCTGGTCAAAGCATAGTGTTTCGTTTGTCCAACTGGTTGGTCTGAGTTCAATTCGTACAACGTACTAGTTCCGTATATCATGACGTCACTCACACTGAACTACACATACATAACTGGCTGTCATCTCTACTGAACAATACACATATATAATTGAGCAGTTTAATGATGTCATACAGGGTGCGCGCTCACGCCCGCAGCAAACAAACAAGTCCAGAATGTATGTATCTATGTATATGTATGTCTCTATACCTGTCCCTATGATCACTGCCCTTGGTATCGTTGCTGTTGACAATACGGATAGTTTCTTTAGTTGTGAAGTGTAAGGCTATTAGTAAGGTTCCCAATACATGCTTTGCATTACACTATGAAAAAGACACAAGATGAGGTTTGCACAGTTTATTCGTGAACAACGCAAACGTATTGACTAGACATTGATACAGAGTCTTGCATATTTTAATCGTATACAAGACAAAAGAAAGTTCTTTACAGGTCACCCTCCATTACTGCCAGAACCATATGTTTCATAGTGTTACGCCACTGTTTCGAAACGGCATCTTGCAACCAAGTATTGATATTACACAACTGTTCGACTGTCACGTCGGATAGCTTCACACCTGCATCTAACAAAACACTCAAACAGTCTTTCACCACTGCAGTTGAATTAATGGTCTCGACAGCCTCGTCAAAGTTCATGCAAATTTGAATGTCATCAGAAGGTTGATCTATGGTACTGTTCGTGTGTCTTGCATGTCGTACACGAACATGTTTTACGCAAATCAATGACCTTAGTATAGACAATGCCGATAGTCACTTTACTTGTGAAGTGCAAGACAATGAGTAAGGTTCCCAACGTATGCTTTGCATTACACTATGAAAAAGACACAAGATGAGGTTTGCACTGTTTATTCGTGAACAACACAAACGTATTTACATGTCACGCTCCATAACTACAAGAACCTGCGAAAGCTCAAAACCATGGCTAACCAAAGCGCTACCTGTTTAAAATTATCAAAGAAACGTCTAGAATGACATTTTACAGGGGAATTTTTTACTCGCTGTAACACCACGTCACTGACCATAACGCAACATGATGTGGGTTATATTCAAGTGCAAAAGCCCAAAACAATGGCTAACCAAATTGCTACCTTCTTGACCAACTCACATCACTCACACAATTACTATACGTAGCAATGTATAGTTTAATAATGTCCTACAGGGTGCACACGCTCACGCCCGCGACAAACAAACAAGTCCAGACACGTCTCGAGTACGGGTTTTATAAGAGACACGAATTTAATCGCTACCTAATATAATAATAATAACACTAGTCTATTGTTCTTCGAACATACAGAGCATTCGTTATCAGTTTTGTTTGAATTGTACTGATTTATACTTGTGTTCGATATAGTTCTTACAAACGATAGCTAATACACCTGTACTGTTCTATCATAAAGCTTCACTTTGTTAAGCGCCTGTTTCGAAAAAGAGGTTTGCCAACTTTGCTGTCAAGGCCACTGGCACTGAGTTGACAATGTGTCTCGCCGATAGCGCATCACGCATAGCGTATCGATTGTGTTTACTTCATTAATAATAACAACGAGGAAAATAGATGAGACTTGAACAGGAAATACCCCTTCAAAACAGTATACAAACAGGCTATCCATTGTGACCTCTGGTAAGTACTAATATCGTATGACAAATACTGGTATTTCGTATGTTTTATCACGGGCCGAATATCGAGATGTTCTTCCAACACACAGTCACAGAGCATTCATCATTACGAGTTCATACCAGTTTATACCGGTTAACAGGGACATTTTTCACTCGCTATAACGTCACTGATCATAACATCAAATGATGGTATGGATAAAAATTCCCTATTCTTTAACATGGTGAAAATTCCCTATGGTTTAACACGGGGGAAATTCCCTATGCTTTAACATGGAGAAAATGTCCTATGCTTTAACATGGAGAAAATTTCCTAATGACGTCACTGCATCATGACGTCACATGAAGGGATTACATTACATACGCGCAAGTTCAATACAAGGTCTAACCAAAGCACTACCTGTTTGACCAAATCACCTCGCGTACAAAATTACGGCGCATAGCAGTTTATAGTTTAATGACGTCACTGCATCATGACGTCACATGAAGGAATTACATTACATACGCGCAAGTTCAAAACGCTTGCTAACCAAATCACTACCTGCTTGACCAACTCACATCACGTATATAATTACTGCGCATACCATGACGTCACTCACTGACCATGACGTCACATGAATGGATTAAATTACACACGCGCAAGTTCAATACAAGATCTAACCAAAGCAATACCTGTTTGACCAAATCACCTCGCGTACAAAATTACGGCGCGTAGCAGTTTATAGTTTAATGACATCACTGCATCATGACGTCACATGAAGGGATTACATTACATACGCGCAAGTTCAATACAAGGTATAACCAAAGAACTACACTACCTGTTTGAACAAATCACATCGCGTACAAAATTACGGCGCGTAGCAGTTTATAGTTTAATGACGTCATACAGGGTGCGCGTGCTCGCATTCGCAACAAACAAACATGTCCAGACACGTCTCGAGTACGGTTTTTATAAGAGACACCAAAGGTATAATTCCAAAATGGTCGCTCTGTTCGAAAAACGAGGCTATAGGCTCTGATATAACATAGTCCTATATGTAATCTATATTTCGTATACATTACTTCAGATAAAACGGTCCCCGTTGAATTTGTAATCCTTTTATTATAAATTACGCCTTATTATAACACCACATTTTCGACATGTCATCGTCAACCAAATAAGGGCTCGATCCCTTGGCGGAGCCACGGCCTACGGGCCAAGCAAACTAGTGTGTGACATGTTCAAATGCTGTTCGGTATATTTAATTTTATTCAAAAAGTGGTCGCATACCTTTACGATAATAGCTCCTATGCTTTAACATGGTGAAAATCCCTATCCTTTAACACAGGGAAAATTCGAAAAGTGGTCGCATACCTTTACGATAATAGCTCCTATGCTTTAACATGGGATAAAAATGGCCTATCTTTTAACATGGGTAAAAATTCCCTATCTTTTAACATGGGATAAAAATGGCCTATCTCTTAACCCGGGAGCGTCTCGGAGGAAAATCCCTATCTTTTAACAATGGGTTAAAATGGCCTATCCTTTAACCCGGGAGCGTCTCGGAGGAATATCCCTATCTTTTAACATGGGACCGGAACTACTTTCCTCCCTCTCTATCCTTTAACCCGGGAGCGTCTCGGAGGAAAATCCCTATCTCTTAACATGGGATTTCCTCAACCGAACCGATGTTGCCTACGCTGGACCACCTCTATTACTACTAACGACGTCTGGAGCTACGACGGCGACGGCGTCCCCACCACCAAGCCTCGCGTCAACAAAGAGCGAGGCGAGAACGAGGCTTATAAGCAGTAGATACACCAGTTGACGCCGCCTACTAAAACACATATGTTATGTGTTATGGTACAACATAGTGTTAGCATGTTTACACAAATGAAAACAATTAAACTTTTAGGCATTGAAATTGTGTCTTTTCTTGGCAAATCGACAATATTAATATTCTCACAATGAGACGCAATCCGACATGTCACAGCTTTGCTCATCCTGAGCTACTTGACAACAAGCTTATACTGCGGAACCCAAGCACGGTCACGGACCTAACGTACATGGGACCAAATATGTTGTGGGAAACCTTGAACAACAACGAGTTCTGTAAAATCCCAAATCAGGTCTTCTAAATAATGATCGAAATAACAACACCAACGAGGGATTATAATAATAGTTACACTAATAAGGGAACACTTACACATTTCATAAATTGTATAAACACGATTTATCCAACATCGCACGAGTGTCTATGTACTTACATTATTGTTGTGTTGTAGTGTGACCGACAAGGATGAGCCAAGGGCTGGTTCACACCGATACAACTTCTGAGACCTCCTATAAATCTACGCACCTTTTATAATAGAATTCGACCAGTGATGATTGACAGGAACGTGTGTCAATTAAATGGAGCGGGAAACAATGCATGTCGCGACAGAATCAGTTGGTTTTAATGCATTTTTGCGTACGTTATATATACACTTTGTTATGTTAAAAGTTCGCTATAGCCGCTTTATGTATAATGTATGTTTGCTTATCTATTAAATATTTAGAAAATTAGATTCTTGACGGTAGCGAAAATAAGATATATGCCGACAGTGCATGAGACACATTGACAATGCGACAGTTTGAGCCGTATTAGTGTGGCACCATGGAAACCTCGATGTGATATTGCATAGTTATACAGACATACGATCATGATAATACAATGGCATGGTCAGTCTTGAAAGGTGCATTTAGCCAAACGACTTGCGTAGGTTGTCCTATTTTAAGACGGCATATTTCTTCATTTCACAGTAACTACTTTTCACAGTGACTAACCTACCCGCACAAAATAATTTGCGATCAAAGGTCCACACTTGATAGTTGGTTCACGTCCCGTCCTTTATGAGATTGAGTGAGAGGATGGGACGGTATGTATCGGTCATCGTAAATTAGGCCTATAATGAGCGTCCTGTCTGACCTGACACGAAGATCGACGGTATGTCCCGGTCATCGTGAACTGGGCCTACAATGAGCGTTCTGTCTGACAATGACACGAAGGTCGACAGAGCCTCCATTTGCATACCGACATACACATTGGGTCGATACGTCTTGATGTATCAACGTAGATCCCCCACACAGTTATAGAATAGTCAATAATGACTATACGGATAGGAAGAAGATACGTACTGTCTTATATAATTTTATAATAATTACTTTGCGAAAAAGTTTGAAAATACCAACTAGACGGATTTATATATACTGGCATTGATGGCATAACTAATAAAGGTGAACTATTGGTAACTTCTCTTACTACTAGGGTAGGGTGGGGCATGGAACCAACATTAAGGGAAAGTGGGCATAGTTATTAATGATCTTGACATTTTGACGCCATGATGCTGTCATACGATTGCCATGTGGTTATGCTACCAATTACCAAAGAATTAGTGATATTTGAGTAAACAATTTTTTTTTAATAATCGTTAATAAAACTAGTCTTCTAAGGGGATCTTTTGCCCCATGTCTGGAGGCAAGACGCCCCCTTGTGAGGGACATGAGGTCATTTTGAACTGGTGTGTCGGCTGCGAGGGTATTGATGATCCGGCGGCAGGTAGCAAGGATGTTGGTGATCTGGCGGTCGGACGCAAGCATATGGATGAACCACCCTGCGATCCGCTACATCATTGATGGGTTATACCAGTAAATCTAAATTCTTGACCGTCCAAGAGCCCATTTGTCCGGCCTCAGCCCTTCACTCTGACGGCGTGACGATGTTTAGATGAATCGTTTGATACAAATGAATCGTTTGATACAAACTAACTGTTAAAACAAACTACGTCATTAATTTTTGTCTTAAAAAATGTTTTGTTGTTTTTAATGTGAGAAAAAATTGAATGGCAATTAAACGATTACATCTCTGTAAAACAGAACCACGATAAGAAGGATGATTGTTATGAAATCCCCATTACCCAACATTATTACTTCAGTGTATTTAGAGTACTATTTTATCGTTAGATGTACCTAGGTATATCTTTTTGAAACTGGACTTGCCAAGAACAAGAACAAGACATTTTATTGTGATCCCGATATACAGTATGTATAACAATAAGAGTTATAAATTAACATAAACAATATGTAGACATATTGTTTATGTTAATTTATGGCACTTGTATATATTGTATATATATATAGACATATATATACAATATATACATGTGCCATGTAATGTGTTTTAAAGGGGTCAGTGAGTCATAGTAAGAGTAACAGTCGTTCTCATAGGAGCCACACAAAGTTGGTCAACTCATGTATACGAAATAAGTGGGAAGTGCAGAAAAAGAAAGAAAGAGCAAAAATAGTTTGCACGGTTTTGTACGCATACATATGCATATATTAGAGTATGTGTGGTAACATATTATATTATAATAAATTAATGATAATTGTCACACGTACACATCAATATACTTCCACATTCATACATGCGTATATATATACCGTGCATACATCAATATATACACATTTGTGCATATGTACCTAGCACATATCCATACATATTATACACATATTACTGATTCTGTTGCCCTTGGTAGCATATGTAACAGTTAAGGATTGTACACATATCTGCATATTTTTTGTAATATGAGTTTTGTGCATAATTTGTAAAACCTCGGAAACTATGTGTTCCAATCTTCTTTCTGACTAATTTAGGGGTATTGTTAATGATAAGTGGCAAGTCATATCTAAGGCATCTTTTGGTAGTTTCATGTTTTGTTCTGAATGAGCATAACTCTGTTGTCCTCCTAGTGTTGTAATTATGAATGGAAGCATTAGGGCCAACACCCCCGGCTCCCAACAGCTGACCTGATTGCAAACGCCAGTGTGACTGTACCAAGTTATACATGATAACATTGTATAGGTTTATCAACAACATATTGGATTTTATATTGGAATAGCATTACTACAAGTTCACATTCACTATCCTAAGGTATGCGGTGTGGAATAGGTAAGCGACTTTGATACCCGTCAATCAAAATTTGCGTCCGTCCACAACAAACTCAGCCCGTCCATCTGACGGAAAGACGAGACTCTAGATTAGTCCATGGATACAACCAAATTATCAACAACAAACACCTTGTTCGTTCATTTGTTTGTGTATTTAAAAACGATCGAAAACAAAATGTTTAATGTCTGAAAATTGAATACCAAATCAATTATCGCATGTGTGTAAAACAGAACCATGACAATTAAGAATAATGTGAAATAATTGAAAATGTAATACGAAATAAAAATAATATTGCTTGAGCGAATTTAGTGTATTGTTTGATGGCAAGATGGATATAAGTATCTTTGGTGAAGTGTGAGTTGCCTCCCCCCCCCCCCCCCCCCCCCCGTTCCCAATAGCTGACTTGAATGCTGATCACCTGCAGCACTGTAAAAGCTGTGAATGATATTATTGTATAAGTTTATTATCCATGAAACATTGCGCTTATCTTTGAACAGCAATATCGCTACTCCAGATACGAGCCTAAGTATTTCCACTCTGACTAGATAAAAGGAAACGAAAGTAGTGACTAACGCCCTACACATAACAACACTTACTCTTGGGCTAGGCTTTTGTTTACGTTGCTTATTGCAACACAATAACCTCGGTAGTAAGCCCTCATCGGCATATCGGTTGAGATTAATTACGAGGTTGAGACTCACCCATGGTCGTAGTGATCAGACCACTTCAAACGTTTACGAAGCGAGTACGACGTTCGACAACGGCAGGAACAAGGAAAGATAACATTCGACATGTAATGCGGCTTAGAGTATGACACGTTTATAATACAAGGGACAGCGCCTACTGGTGAATATATTTTAAACTCATTCACATAGGCCACTACAGAAGATATTGTATTACTAAGGTTAACTTGAATTAGATTGAAGTTGCGCTTCCTTACACTACACGACGTTGTAGGCCGAATGAAAGGTAACGTCTACACCGTGGTTCAAAATAACGAGAATTCTTCGTCATGGTAAAACCTTCATACAATGTCTTCTTAATACCACACGAATCGTTCTTACTATTGCAGAAATACTGGTCGTAGACCTATGTTTGCTTTGCAGTTTCTTATTGTTTCGTGGATGTTCCCTATATTCAGACGCAACGTTAATATTTTTTTCTAATGGCATGTTTCGGGTAGATACATATCTTAGAATATATTTGTTCACGTGAATACATAAATGAAGTTTTTTGAGATTTACAACCCTGTTGTTTTGATGCGCTTAAGTTACCTTATTATTATTATTACCTGTTACCCCTTACCAAACTAACAAACAAGCAGAGCAAATATATGTAATTAGACTAAACATTTATGTGTGTCATCACATCGACTCTATTCATTATTTATATTTTACAATGGTCGGGTCGCTGTAAGGCTCTTGACTTCTGTTGAAAAGACACTCCGCTTAAAAAGAACACATTTAAAATAGTTATCATTCTCGTCCATGCATACAAGAAACATCGGATATAAGAAAGATTTTGACCAAATCCCAACTTGTTCCTTGTGTAGCTACTGTCTCTTATTTAATCATACCCGCATATGCAGTCTCCTGGTGAAACCTTAGGTGACTGAACTGGCCTTAAAATAATAAATGTACGTTATTCTATAAAGCGGTATCCAGTCCTTTGGACTGCTCAAAGCGCTTTACACTTTACAATCCCAACCGAACACCATCTCGACTTCCCTGGGAAGCATTCTTCTGGGGTGTTTACATTTGTGGCTGCATTAAAACGACTTGATTTGCTACTAGCCTGGTCACATTTGCTACCCTCTTCAGTTGCAACACGTGGACAGTGCTTTCGAATCGGACGGTGCGTCTGCACCAATGTATACTAAAAGGGTCACTAGTGAAGAAAATTTTAGTTTTGCTGTAGTAATGCGTTACCTGTATTACTAAACCATAGCGACAGCATCATATCTGTTTCGACTGTAATGGGAGAGAAAACAGTCACAATGTGTAGCGAATAGTTAAGAACGCAGCCGCTGTTAATATGTGACGGGTGGCGTCACCGTATGGCTTTGAAAGTATTTGATTCAAAAGGGTCTATGTGTGAATAACGACTCAGCCAGATGGCCACTCAAAGCATAAACCTCTAGATGACAAGTGTACAAGTTATCGAGAGTCCAAACCTGCCTGTATTGGTGTGACAACGTAACAAGGGTGATGACGTGGTAGCTTGTATAACGGAAACATAAATTGAGCAACTCAAAGAAAGGCTTGACAGCGTATAATAGGAGTTAGAAAGGAACAGTCCACATAGGCACAAGCAACACACAGGCGGATGGTACAACCGGTATAGTTAAAGGTCAGCGGAACTGATTTAAAGAAATTAAATTACATACTAGAGTATTTAAGAAAAATGCATAATTAAATATATGGCAGATAGTTGTTATTCAACAATCGTTTCTAGTACAATCACCTAGAATAGGTGCTTGCCGTTAACATCGCAAAACGTACTTGGTGAAAGAAAAACCGCCGTGCTTACTGGAACCAAAAGTACGGAAACATCCGAAAACGTGCCAACTTGACGCTTTGAGTTATGCATACCTCAGTCCTTCTTAGAATAAAAAACAACTGCTGATTTGTTATATATAATTATTTACCTTAGCTTCACTATTGATCATCAGTATGAACTATTGTTTTAACAATGGTTCAGTTGACTTTTCGAAGGTACATACGATTAGTTAGAAAGCGAAAGGAGTTGAGCAGATGATTCTGTCAGATATTTTGACTGTAAGGGGAGGCAGAAGAGAACTTTCTTTAACATGTAGGAGGGTGGCGGTCAACGCACTATAGTTTAGCGAAAAAGTGTGCAGAAGTGGGTTATATGTGTATAATTGTAGGGGTACTTTTGGGGGTAGAAAACGTATTGGTGATGGATTGGCTCTATCTAAATAGAAAGGAGCGACAGCTACGACCTGTCGAGTGTGGTACGTTTAAGGTCCAGACACTCAACAGGTGACAACACTTTGTAGTCAACACCCTTCTCTCCGACCCCATATACATAATTACCCTCCGAGACAACGATGTGGTGATATCGTGCTGTTGTCTATCGTGGCATCGCATAGCACCTCTTTCTAGAAAGGTCATACAGTCGGCATTCGACTTTCGCACGACTCTACTTTCCACCTGTCAAAAGTAAGCCTTGGTCAACGCAACATACGCTGTAAAACCTGCCGATCGACGATGGCGGCTCCGTCAGAGACTTCCAACAAGTTGTGTCGTGGTCGTAGTACTGACAACAATAATGCTCTTATTCGCGGCCATTCATACTAATCCGCCTGCCAACCACCAAGAGACGAGACTTCATTCAGAAGCTGGTGCGTGACACCGTGCGGCAACTGCTGACCTCTTGTTGGTGCACAGTGTCCGCCTGGGACGACTTTCTCTTGTGTATATATTTAAAACACCTTGGGAGTAAAGAGGCGTCCCATGTCACGTTTGTGCCGCAGGTAATGCCTGGTTTATACGGCAGGCGGACGAAGACTAAGCCCTCGTTTTCAACACTGACGTCATCGTCTTTGGTGCACTCGATCACTTCGATGCAGGCCAGTTCTTTGAAATCCGCATTCAATGAGAGAGTCTTGAATTCGGCAAGCATACGTCGCAATGCTCTCTGTTGTAGCTGGTCGACTCGGTACGCATTGGAAAATCCATAGAGTTCGACACAGTTGTGCAACCATGAAATCTTCACAGGCAACTTTCAAGAAATCCAACTTTAAGAAGTCGCCTGCCTTCACAAAACCCTCCATGTTGTCGACGGTCAATTCAATCTCACCGGTGTAAATAATAGTCGACGATGAAGGTCAGTATATGCAGTTCCACTGTCAGCTGGACTGTCCGATGCACTTTAACACTTTACTCCCTGGCAGAACACCGTCTCGACTTCTCTGAGAAGCATTCAATCACGCTACAATTAATGCGCAAAGCCTATGCGTACACAAATAGCCAACACTGCTTGACATTCATACAGCTGGGTAAAGTGGAGCAACGTAAAGTGAACAGCTGAACCAGTATCCGAAGGCGGCTGGAGTTTGAGTAACTGATGAAATTCGGGGGTGTGGTGAGTTCGGTGGTGAGTGTAGTTGTACGTCTTTGTGTGTTTCAAGAGGATGCAGTTGGATGCTTTTTGGAGAGCCTCAGATGGGGGTGCAAGTGGAGATTTTGGACAACCCTTAAGTGGGGTGCAATTGGCGGTTTTTGGTGAGACTCAGCCCCCCAAATATTCACAATCATTGAACCGATATAGATATCCTCTTTACTGCAACTTTTCATGGGCTAAGAGACACAACAGATAACCGCTCCAAATAACTGTTGCCAGTCCTTGAACAATACTATTTAATTTTGTTACCGTAATCAGAAGATTAATTGGGTAGGTGCATAATTTAGCACCATCCATTGAACTGATATATGTCGTTTTACTAAACGTTTACATGAAATGTGGGACAGCTCGGATACATGCTCCAAATAATTGTTATTACTTCCGTGAATAATAATATTTTAACTAAATTTTTGATCGGAGAAATTTGGATAGGTCCGTAATGTGTCATCCCAATTGAATTTATATATGTCGCTATATTACAATTTTACATAGCATAATGGACAGACAGGAAAAAACTAACATTTTTGTGCTGTTTCTTTGAACAATCAGACGGCATACACGGAACAATGAGGCGACTAACAACGGAGAGGATCTGAAGCTCACCTAAACCTTCCTGCACTTCCCTTTAGGCTCAGCAAAACAACCTCAACAACACCCCTCCATTCAACAAAGTGCCAACACACTCGAACTGCTGAAATACTGGTTGGCTTATCATATCTCCAACCCCCCACCCAAAATATGTCATGACACATTCAGTGCTTGGCACTATTGCATCACACATGTTGTTTTGGTGGAATTGGTCATTCTTATGTTCACACAATGTAATGGCAGTTTGTAGGGATTATATTTAATGTTGTGGATAGTTTTGCTATTGCGATCATGGTATTGCAATAGCTACATTATGGTATTACTATTGCAATGCTATTGCGATACAGGCATAAGCACTGCAAAAGTATCACAATTGCTCTATGGACTAGCGTAAGTACTGCAAAAGTATCACAATTGCTCTATGGACTAGCGAAAACCTACGAAAGGCAATCCAAATTGTTGATTTCCAAAATTAGGAATTCCCAAATTATGAAGCTATGGTAGTCGATTGTTGATTGGTAAATAAGTAAAATTACAAAATGAAATTGAATAAATATATCTACGAACAGTTTTGTGGGGTACAAATAATCCTGCTGATCTGCTTGCCAACTATCATTACCACCGATAGTGAACGATCGTTACGTCGACAATAGTGATGCATCGATATTCCATTATTATATCAATGGGTTTTATTAAAAAGATTATTTATAGATAAGCGTGGGAAAAATTAACAACTTAAAACACGTCCCAAAAACGCTTTTTTGAACGATTGCTAGTACCATTACGATTCGTCCGATCACAATAATTTTGATATCGTTTGAAAGCTTACTCTTAAAACAATAGCGAGGCCTCATTTATAATAGTGTATACAAGCGTGGAGGTCATATCGCAAGAAGGACGTAGATATGCTAGAAAGAGTACAGAGGAGAGCGTCTAAAATGAGGGATGTTAGTTATGAAATTCGCCTAAAAAAGGTGGTTTAACAACACTAGAGACTAGGAGATTGAGAAGAGATCAGATATAAGAGTTTAAAATAATGAATGGTTACGAAAATATTAATATAAATATTTTTTTCTCAGTTAAGAAAGATAGAAGGACTAGAGGACGTGACGTAACATTAGCAAAGGAACAGTGTAGATTAGATATAAGAAAGTTCTCATTTTCACCAAGGACTGTAAATGAATGGAACAGATTATCTGCTGATTGTGTGGGTGCTAGTAGCGTGAATATGTTTTAAAATAAAATCGACACATATCTCAGAAGGGGGAGGTACACATAAGTAAAAGGGTTGGACTCTCAATAAGCCAAAGGGCTTCCTTGTCCACCTGCCACCTAGAGTTAATTATGTGGGTGGCAATGTTGTTAAATCTTGCTTTCTGCTATTCAAACATATAAATAGTTTTCGGATAATCGTTCCAAAAATAAACTATAAACGGACCTACAACCCTGCCATTTCCGGTGTCTTAGACACTGCAAACGATGTTGGTTCGTCGACACAGTTCACCAATCTACCGATTGAGGCACCACCATCTGATTTCATACTATAAGCTCCACCCACTTTTAAACGACGGCGAAACTTACATACTCGAAGTAGGCGTGACGTTACAATCACGCATATCAACCAACCAACGCAACGAATGTTGACCTTTTGTCTCCGTTGGTTGGCGAACGCTATTGTGACGCCACGCCGAAGTAGATATATAACGGTTTCGCTGCCATCAAAGTACATCAGTTTCGCCGTTGTTTAAAAGTGGGTGGAGCTTACAACATGAAATCAAGAAATGTCGCCAACATCGTTTGGAACCGTACAGAAGGTCCGTTTATCTGTGTTTTATGAACGACTACCTGGAAATCTTAGGTCATTGTTTCAAACGATACCAAGATCGTCTGGACAGGTGAGTGCTAGCGACCATAGAATTTCATGTTTCGGACGTATTTCAAGTTGTTTATTTTTCGCTCGTTTATCTATTTTTGGGTTTATGTACTTTGCCACTATTCTTTCTAGCATATCATTAACATGTACGGGCATAAGAAATGCATCTATACAGCCTGAACCAAATGGTGTATACTCTTGCATACAAATTACGATGTAAATATTGTGGACTGCCACAATATTATCTACTAATTATGGGGTATGGCTCTGCGAAGAGGGCTTGTTCACTGACCCAGGCTCAGACATTAATATACAGAGAATGTCAGGGGCCGGCAACCTTTTTTAATGGACGGCCAAATAAGTGACTTGGGCTAGTTCAGAGGGACACACATTTATTTCTTAATATTGGTTATCACTAGCTCAATCCTTGTTGAAACTGGTACGTTGTTATGATGCGTATAACATGCGACACTGGGTTTCCGATAACGAAATTAAATTACAAAATAGCCATATACAAAATAAAAAGTAGAACATGAAAACATGATTTTCATTGTGCGATGCGCCTCCTAGTGACTGGGGGGTGATTTGGTAAACAAACTAAAAATAGATTTAATTTTTTTTTATTTATTTTATTGTATGACTTGTTTCAGTAATCGCATTTTATTATATTATCAATTCTATCTTTAGCCAAATGGGTTTGCCTACGTTGATGGGCTGAGCCGGAGCTTCAGCACGACTCCGCCGTCGCGCTGTTGGATCATGACAACGAACAACACGTGGTACTGTTGGAAATGTTTCGCGGCGACGTTCGTTATTTTTCAGAACTTATGGGGGCATAACGGGGACACATTCCAAAGATCTAGGGGGCACGCCACTCTAGCGCAGGCATAGCACAGCAAAATTCCATATATGCAGGGAGCACGTCCCACCCAAGCCCCTGCATCCCCCGACGGTTATTCCCGCAGAAGAGCGACCTCGCCACATGACCACACTCGATACCGAGGCTTTTAGATAGATAGTATACCTCCTTGGTCACTACATAGGTGTGTCCCGATCGGCACGCCGTTTCCTTGCATATGGAATCCTAGCTTTAAGTAAACACACGTGTGGTTTTCATTTCCGTTACAGCTACCCGGTAGATTTTAATAACATGTAACATAGGGCAGATCCAATTTGTATCAGCTTACCGTATTTCACTCGAATTTTGACAGCGCAACGAGAAGTTGCGTGTTGGTATGTCGTCTGGTAAGAACGCACATATTTATGACACTTAAAGATTTAAATTTCACTAGAAGGCGACAAACAAATTAATCATCTTGATGTTATTTAGACATGCAGCGATACTCTGTATACACGTTTTAAAGTCACACATATCATATAAAATTAAATTATATACGTTGGAACTAATAAAGCCAGCATTCTTCACCAACAATGGAATGCTGACAGTACGTTGCCAATATCGGTACTGCTACTACCGATTGGTCAAGATAATATAATTGTTCTTCAACACTCTTCACGATACTTTATCATTATTATTGAACCATTTTTTTAAGATATCCAAAACGTTAATGAACATAGCATATCACGCAATCGTCGTCAGTACATGTGTCAAAATAAAAATCCAGTGTCATCAGTGGTCTTATATTGGCATGTTGTTTGTGTATTACCATGGCGCAATGTCTGCACTGGCGCAAAGTTGGTCTATTTATGTACGGTCGTGGTGACACTAAGCCAACATGACACACATTGGCTTCCACACCAACCAGCCGTTAGTTATCCGATACAACAGCAGCATTGACAAGTTATTGCCTTGCCGACCGTCGATTAGTCTATGCGACCAATGGTTGACCTACCAACAAAAATGCTTTTTAATTCCTATCCTCTATATGATTTATTATTATTGTTACTTTATTCATTTCACATCATCCCTTCACCGTGGTGTTTGTCACGGTTCCATGTCCACGGTGATTCTGCGCCAGCAACTTTACGTTCACACACGTGCCTGATGTGTAAACGGTTTGCACTGTCAGAAATGGACGTCAACGTTGAACATACAGTGACACATCAGCTTCTCGTTCAATGACGCTACGCCACAGACAGACAGGTATCTCTCAGGGGATCATACTCTTTAACGACAGATGAAGACCACGGCCTCCACCCACCAGTATTGAGCCGCGCCTCGCAACCGGGGCGTTGCAATGGTGCTGCAGCGGCTGACCTAATCTTCTTTAAATGTCCGATGCCGGGTCATATTTGAGACATGTGCGATTGCCACCTCCTACCACATAAATACAGTCGTTTAATGTAACTGCAGCGCCTATTTAGCACAAGACAGGGGTGTCTGATCGAGTGCTCCAGTTACCAAGTGCCGTATCAAACATCAAAACCAATCTTTGCCCTTGGAGTCTTACACACCGAAAATGAAGACTTTATTGCAGTGCGTAACAGCCATTGGGACAGTCGCTTCCTGGGATAAGCAGGGCATGGGCGTCCTCTCTTTCCTCTTAACATCAAGACGTCCCACAAAGTATTTTTTAAGCACTTCGCCGTCATTACGTTCCTCTCCCACCACTTAGACGCTGTTGCCCAGCGATACACTGCGATGGTAACACCGAGCAGTGGTCAGTGACGACAACGCCACACACTTCTTTGTGGCCAACTCGTAGAGCCAACATTCGACCGGTCGCTCGACTCTTTGTTCCACATGTCAGCAGCAAGCTTCGGTCAACGCGACATACGCTAAAACATTCAGACTGATTCAGTGACATCCAACAAATGTTATTTTCCTTATTGTACTGGCATTGCTGGCTTATAGTACTCAACCTCGTTGTCCTGACTTGTAGTCATCCACCAACCATTTGTCTCGGATAATAGATCTTTCGTATCATGTTATCTTTTCTAAACTCCACTGCAAATTGCAACTGCATTAATCAACTACTGCACTGTTTACTTTACAATCAGCAACTTGACATTCACACACGTGCCTGATGTGTAATTGTTCGCATTGTCAAACACAATGGAGGTCAATATTGAACATAAAATGACACGCCAGCTTCTCATTCAGTGATTCAATGGTACAAATAGACCAAGTATCTGTCAGGGGATCATACTCTTCAACAACAGATGACTTGTGTTTAGGATCACCGCCTCCACCCAACAGTATTGAGCCGCGCCAAACGATTGCCGGGGCGTTACCGTGTTCGTGCAGTGGCTGACTCCGTCTTATCCAACTGTCCGAATCAGGGTCATATTTGAGACATGAGCGTTCGAAACCTCCAACAACATAAATACAGTCATTCAATGTGACTGCTGCACCGAGGTTGCACACGGAAGGTGAGTCAGACTGAGTGCTCCAGCTGCCACGCTTCGTGTCAAACACTTGCGTGCAACATAGGTTCCTTGTCGGTGTAACTCGCCCACCGAAAACGAAAACATTGTTGCCATATGCGACAACCATGGGATCAACCACCGCATGTGGCATGTCGGGCATCGACAACCACTGCCGCCGTTTAAGGTCCAGACACTCAACTGACGCCAGCATGTCCATACCGCCAACACCCTCCCCTCCCACTACATAGACAAAGTCGCCCAGCGACACACTGCGGTGTCTCCGTCGTGCAGTGGTCATTGGCGGCATCGCCTCCCACTTCTTTGTGACCAAGTCATAGAGCCAGCATTGGTTGCACGCCCGACCTTTGCCGCCACCTGTTAACAGCAGACCTCTGTCAACGCAGCAGACGCTGTAAAACCTTCCGACAGACTCCGGCAGGGCCGTCAGCGACTTCCAACTACTGGAGTCTTCCTCATAGTACTGGCAGTGGTTGTACTCAACCTCTTCTCTTTGATCACTGGTTAGTCCACCAACCACCAACAGACAAGACTTCATTCTGGAGTTGGTGCGAGGCACTGTACGACAACTGCTGATTTCGTGTTGGTGCACAGTTTCTGACTGGAACACCACTGCCTCGTGTATATATTCAAAGCATTTGGCTGTCAGCAGATCAACTTTGTCCTTTATGTGCCGCAGGTAATTGCGCGAACAATACGGCAGGCGAACGTGTTTAAGGATAGCTTCCAAGTACAACTTCCTGTTGACAAGATCATGTCGGACCCAACCGAACACAGCATCGACGACAACGTCCTCATCTTGAACATTGACATCATCATCTTTGATACATTCGATGAGTTCCGCGCACGATAACTCCTTGAACTCCTCAACAAATGCAACAATCTTGAACTCGGACTTCATCATTCTCCTGGCATTCTGCTGCAACTGATCGAGTCGATACAATGCTGAAAATTTGTAGAATCCGATACAGTTTGCTGGCTCGACCTGTTTCAACATAAAGTTCTGGCAGGCCGCCTTCAACGTGTCCAGCTGCAAGACGTCGCATGCCTTGATCAAACTCTCAACGCTGTCGACGGTCAGCTCAATCTCACCGGTGTAAATATAGTCGACGATGATGGGCAGTAACTTCGGTTCCATTGTCAGCTGGACAGAGTCCGACGTGCTTTCTTTAAGACCACACTTGAACATTGCCTTGAGATAATCACTCGCGACTGCCAGAACGTTTTGATGACACTGAATTTGGACATCGCCCGACTGCAACGTCACATCGGTGTATTCCTTGTTCTGGCGCAGTTTATGCATACACTTCATGAAGTCATTCTGGTACGGCTTATCAACAAACCTTTCGACCTTCGTGGTAGCAGAGGCTACAACAAAGACATATATAATTTAGTATCATCAGCTCAATTTAAAACATAGAGAAACTAAATTTAAAATAAAGGTTGAATATATTGTCAGTTTCTAACAAACAAATAAATATTGTCATTGATAAAATGCTCCCCCCATTATTATCGCATTATTGGTTTCACATTTGTAAAATAGACCTGTGCAAATACTGAAATAATCATTAATTTAACAGCAACAACAGTGAATTTATCCACATATTTCATAAATACAATTCCACACTACATACACCGCATGGAAGTTACACAATGGTAATAATAATAATAATGAGTCGACAAATGTTTTCGATTGTTTTAAAATACGTAGACAAATGATCGAGTAAGGTGTTTGATGTTGATAATTTGGTTGTATCCAAGGACTAATCTAGAGCATCGTCTACCCGTCAGATGGATGGGCTTAGTTCGTTGTGGACGGACAATAATTTTGATCGACGGGTATCATAGTCACACACCTATTCAAAACTGCATACATTAGGGCGGTGAATGTGAACTTGTAGTAATACTATTCCAAGATAAAATTCAATATGTTGTTAATACGCCTATACAATATTAGCATGTATAACTTGATACAGTCACGCGTGCGATTGCAATCAGGTCAGCTGTTGGGAGCTGGGAGTGATGTGGTGGTGGGGCGGGGGGTTGTTGGCAAGTCATGTTTTAAAAAGATATACCTAGGTACATCTAACGACAAAGTAGTACTCTAAGTTCCCTGAAGTAGTAATATTGAGTAATGGGTATCTCATAACAAGTATGCTTCCTATCGTAGTTATGTTTTACAGACATGCATTCGTCTAATTGCCATTACATTTTCTGACACTAAAAACCACCAAACATTTGTAAAGACAAAACATGAACGGCGTAGGAGGAATATTACTAATTAAAGGATTGTATGTTCGTAAAACAGAACCACGATAGGAAGCATAATTTGTTATGATACATATCATTCTGTGTTATTACTCCAGTGAATATAGGTAACTACTATAATGTTAGATGCACCTAGGGATTTTTTTAAAACATGAGTTGCCACCCCCCCCCCCCCTGCACCTACCATCCCCATCACTCCGACACCTACAATCCCTATCACCCCCGCACCTTCCATCCCATCACCCCCAGCACCTACCATTCCCATCACCCTGGTTACCAAAGGTTGACCTGATTAATAATAGCTATCGCCTGTGTCGCTGTACGACATTATGAATGGCACTATTATATAGGCTTATCAACAATATATTGGATTTTATCTTGGAATACCACTCCTACAAGTTCACATTCACAAGCCTAAGGTATGGGGTTTTGAATAGGTATGTCACTTTGATACCGGTCAATCAAAATTCGTGTCCGTCCACAACGAACTCAGCCCTTCAAATTGGCGAGAACATGAAGCTATATTTCAATTCAATAACTTTATTCCGGAATATTACATCTATATAAAAGACTAGCCTATAATGACTGGAAACTAGAAGTATACAGCATATTTATCCAGTGATGCAAAAGTGGTGATGTCTATAATGCAGCACTATTCATAATACTTTGTAATATTGCACTGCTCGACTTAGCTATACATGTCATAAAACTATACACATTTTCCTGATCAGCATTTTGCAGGAGGGTATACACCGTGACACAAACGTATAATTAGTACTACATTTATTCAGTTTATGAATGCTACACATAATTTTCTAACTGATTAAGATTTATAATTATACCATAACTGAAATGTATATAATGAAATACAGTATGATTTGAACAAAGTACATTTTACATCTTCAGTATACATACAGAATTTTCGAATCAAGGCATTACCCTAAACATACATTCTCTTACACTGCCTAGCCAGATCATCATCATCACTGAAATCTTCAGTGATAACATGTCCAAGATATTTACATGTATTAATTCTGGACAATATTTCATAATTTAGCACAAAGTTTTACTTTACATTACTTTTGGTACTGTGTCGTATATATTACTCTTTGCTTATATCCAAATTATTATCAACAACTCGTTCATTTGTTTATGTATTTTAAAATTTTAAATGATATATATCGTGCGCAAAATGCAACATTGAACACCATTTGATAGAACCACATATACAATGTGAATATCCATTATTAAGTATTATAATTACTGAATCTGTGAATTTAGTGTATTGTTTGATCGCTATACGTCGCTAGGTATACATTTGGTGAACCGTAAGCTGACACCCCGCCCCGCTCCCAACAGCTGACTTGGATATTGATCACCTGTAGGATTGTAAAAAAAAATTGAATGGTATTATTGTATAAGATATTATCCGCATGAGGCTGAATTTTATTTATTAACAGCATTAGTGCAACTTCGCAATCATGGACCGAAGGAATGTGACTTTGACTACATCAAATGAAAGACTAGCGCCTGAATAACGGAACTATAATGGCTTCTAGTTACAACTACTTATTAGAACACGATAACACCGATACTATGCCCTCAACGGCATACTATTGATATTGTACGTTAATTTATATGTCTAAACGAACCCATGGTTGTTGTGATCGGACGATTTCAAAAGTTACGAAGCGAGTACGACATTCGACAACAACACGAACAAGGAAGTAAGACATTTGACTTGTAGTGCCGCCTGGCGGATGGCACGATCACAATGCGAGTAGCATCGCCTCCTGGTGATTACATTTTGTGTTGATTCACACAGACTATTGCAGACGAGATTTATTACAAAGCTGAACATCATGTTACATGTATTAAATTACAGCTGCGTATCTTAATCGACTCATGCACGTCTGCGTGTTTGGACACCGTCACATTTGGCTCCGCGAATATCTTGTGAACAAACAGTGAGGCCGAAAGTTGTTATAACGCTTTCGTTTCTCATTCGCATCGCATTGTCATATAGTCCTGCTTATAAAAATATGGAAAAATTGCATTCAGGGTTAAACTACCATTTTAATTTTTTTATGAACATGTTCTGTAGCAGAATAATAAACGTATGGCTCGCGGATATATTTATATATATATTTTGTACCGTTTTATATTTAAATTGCATATCATGGGGAAAGGTTTATGAGTCATTCTACAGTAACTTTCAATTTCCAAGAACAGCTCTACACAATAAAACGAATAACGTGTCCCTTCTAATATATTTGTCCTTTAACCACCGATATAACATATTTGTATAACAGCAGCATGCTCGATATTTTAACGCACAGTAAATTAATTTATTTAGAAATCATATTTTACTTAACTTGTTTAAGAAAATTTCTATATTTAAAAAATACAAAATTTGAAAGTATGTCCCCTGGATATTGTGTCTTAACCGTGAAATTTGTGAAACGGTTCCAAACCATTTTTGTTGTAGCAGTAGCCTATTTTGCCCTCTTTTTGCAAGTCACATGTTTGCCAGGATGGCTTGTGATTTTCAAACTGAAAAGAGTATTTATTTGACTGAAATTCGCCGCGTATTTTTCTACCTGTCTAAGCTATAACGCTTTAAATGTCATGTAACTAATAATCCGCAATATACAATATACAAATTATGTGACATTGCGTATATGCCAACATGCTATGTCAATGGAACATATTTCAAACGAATTAGAAAATAGATTTCAAAGAACAAATTGTAAAAAATTGTGTGACCCATAACTATTATTACGTTTTGGCTAAGACAATTTGTGTTAGCCATAGCTAATATTACGTTATGGCTAAACAATTTGTGTTATGGCAAAAACTACTTTTTTGATCAATCAAACAAGTAGATTTTATAACTTTATGCAAGCCAACAATTATAGAGTTTAAAACGCTACACTATTTATAGTTGTTTTTTGTGTGTGTATATGTATATGTATATATATATATATATATATATATAGTCACTGGAACCGTGGAGATTTTGGGATCCCCATTTTTTGTGGGGGTTGGAGAGAGGATTAGCCTCCAAATATCTAGGAAAGAGGATGTATTTCAGTTGCAGTTTTCGAAGAAAAACTTGGTGGGTTTTTAGCAAGCCTCAAGTCGGGTGCGATTCCAGGTTTTTGGAGAGGCTTCAAAGTGGGGTTTTTGTGCAGTTGGATATTTGGTCAGTCTCTAGAGGGGGTGCTGTTAAAGGTTTTTGGTCAGCTTCAAAAATACTTAACAGCACCCAGCTCACCAAACATTAATTTCAGTGATGTATATATATATATTTATATATATATATAATATATATATATAATATATATATATATATATAATATATATATATATATATATATAATATATTTATATATATAATATATATACATGAAGGAAATATTCAATTTTATTATGCATCATAGGTATTCAACCAAATTCCGTTATTCTAGTGCTGTATATTGTTATAATGTCACCATATTATAAAGTATATACGCATAATATAATAAACTATGTCCACTTAGTGAAACATTTTAGTGGCCATAGGCGTGGAAACAGGGGGCAGGTGGCAGCTGCCCCTGCGATTTCGCTAGGGTGCAGAACCAGATGTCTGAATGTGTGGTTTGTGGCGAGCGTCAAAGGCGGGTGCAAATAAATGTTTATGAGAGGATTAAGGAGTATTTATCGATGGTTAAAGTGGGGTGTAATTGAAGGGCTAGCATAAGGTTTTCTCCCCCAGTAATAAGCGAATACGCGGCACGGCGGCGAACAATTTTCAACAGCAATAATGTTTAACAATTATACACCTGTATACCCGATTAAGTTATGTAGTATTACGTAAATATGTAATAATTTTACTTACCACAGTAATAATAAAAAAGTCGTAGCCATAACAATAATGTTTCAGCCATAACGTTCTGTCTTAGCCATAACACAAGTTAATTTGTTTATGTAGTGATATTATACAGTACAAAGGTTTTTATTTATATTGACGAATAACTGACCTAAGTAATGATTTCATTAACCCAATTGATGATCAGAGGTTTTTACCAAATACTGTGCATAACTATATGAAACCAAATGTGCAGGTTATTGGACAAATAAGATCCTGATATGTTGTGTCAGTATAATTATGACTACCACATTAGTACATTAATTTTCTCAAGCTGATATCTATGTAATCGAAAACTGTCATTCGTTTGCCCATGTCATGTTAAAATATGACATCTTTGTGATATTAGTCAAATGTCCAGTCTCGTTATGGTTCAGACATGCGGCGATGGTAGGTGTTTTCAAATACACATAGTGTCTTTGTTTTTATCGATCGCTGCTGATTGTTTGATACCTCATAATAACAATGTTTCGGATAAATTAAACACAACAAATTTTGTATAATTGTTCGACTGAAAAATACACGTTACTGTAGAATGGCTCTGATATGATGTTGAGGAAGGTGCTACACACACACACGCACACACGTACACGCGCACACACGCACATACGCACGCACGCACGCACACACGCACACACGCACACACGCACACACGCACACACGCACACACGCACACACGCACACACGCACACACGCACACACGCACACACGCGAATGCACAATATTATTCACTGGAATTTTTTGTTTGAAAGATGGACGATCTCAGAACTATTTAAGTACTGCCGTTTCTCCCGATTTGACGTAAATAACTCAATATACCCGATCATATCAGGGACCAAAATAAACTCTGGCCGTGGCGCACCCAAACTTCTGTGGGTGACCGTCAATACGGCATGGCAACTTTCAACGTTCTCCTTGAAATTAAAACAATTTGATGGTGCTAGGATTTTCGAGCTATTACAATGATAAGCTAAAGCTAACATTGGGCTCATTGTATTGTGAATACTTTCAAATATTATTTCTATGGTATAATCATGGTTGTGCAAGTTATGTATTTTACATTTTATTTATATTATGTATGCCAACTACCGTAAAGAAAAAAAGACGTTGCTGTATAATAAATAAGGATAATTTATTTAAAAAAAGTGTTTTCAACGAAAACAATAATGCTTAATATCAAACAATGAATGTGAAATAAAAAGTGTGTGTGTGTAAAACAGAACAACGATAAGATTGATCAAAACGTTAATAACTTGGTAGAGGCTTTTGTTTGTATATCACACAAGCGTTGTCAGCACATACTGTTAAAAACATCCAATGTTATTAATAGTCTTATATTGGCATGTTGTTTGTGTATTGCCAAGGTGCAATATCTGCAATGACACAAAGTTGATCTATTTATGTACGGACTATGGTCGTGGTGACACTATGCCAACATAATACGCATTGGCATGGACACCAACCAGCCGTTAGTTACTCAATACAACACACCAGCATTGACCGGATACAGGCTTGCGGACCGTCGATTAGACTATGCGACCAATTATTGACCTACCAACAAAGATTATATTTAATTCCTGTCCTGTAAATGTTTATGATTACTGCTACTTTATTCATTTCACTTTATCCCTTGACCCTGATGTTTGTTAAGGTTTCATGTCCACGGTGAATCTGCAACTTCAAATTCACACAAGTGCATATCAGGCACTTGTGTGAATTTGAAGTTAGAAATGGAGGTCAACGTTGAACATACAGTGACACATCAGCTTTTCGTTAAATGACGCTACGCTACAGATAGACAAGGTATCTGTCAGGGGATCATACTCTTAAATACAGATGACATGCGCTCAGGACCACCGCCTCGGCCTCCGCCCACCAGTATTGCGCCGCGCCACACGACTGCCGGGGCGTTGCAATGGCGCTGCAGCGGCTGACTCAATCTTGTCCAAATGTTCAATGCCGAGTCATATTTGAGACATGTGCGGTAGTAGTCAGTCAGGTTAATCAGCGCATATGTTGGCGCGCCCCTGTGGAAATCCCATGTTAAAAGATAAGGATTTCCACCGGGGCGCGCCCGTGTTAAAGGATAGGGAATTTTTCCGCATGTTAAAAGATAGGAATTTCCTCCGGGGCGCGCCCAGGTTAAAGGATAGGCCATTTTTACCATATGTTAAAGGATAGGAAATTTTCCCCATGTTAGAGCATAGGAGCTATTATCACATCAATTCTTGTCCGTCCATAACGTATTCAGCCGGTCCATCTGATGGGGAGACGAGGTTCTAGATTAGTCTTTGGATGCAACCAAATGATCAACAAGAAATACTTTACTAGTTCATTTGTTTGTATATTTTAAAACAATCGAAAACAAAATGATTAATGTCTGAAAATTGTATTACAAACAAATTATCGCATGTTGTAAAACAGAACCACAAAAATAAAAATAATTTGAAATAACTGAAAATGTAATATGAAATAATAATAATATTCCTTGAGTGAATTTGGTGTATTGTTTGATTGACAGATGAAGTTAAGTATATTTGGTGAACCGTGAGTTGCCTCCCCCCCCCCCGCGTTCCCAATAGCTGACTTGAATGCTGATCACCTATAAAAGTAGTGGGACTATACAAGTTGTGAATGGTATTATTGTGTAAGCTTATTACCCGCAAAACATTGGGCTTATCTTGGAACAGCATAACCGCTACTTCATATACAAGCCTAAGTTTTGCTATTTTGACTAGATTAAACGAAACGAAAGTAGTGACTAACCATGCATCTAACGCGCTATATATAACACTTACGCTTGGGCTAGGGTTTATTTGCGTTGCTTATTACAACACAATAACTTCGGTAGTAAGCGTTCATCGGCATAACGGTTCAGATTAGTTACGAGTTTGAGATTTACCTATGGTTCTACTGATCAGACGACTTCAAAAGTTACCATGTGACTGCGACGTTCGACACCGGCACGAACAAGGAAGTACATTCGACTTGTAGTGCCGCCTAGCGTATGACACGTTTATAATGCAAGGAGTATTTCCTCCTTGTGAAGGTATTTGATACTCATTCACAAAGGCCACTGCAGAATAGGTTTTATAACTAAGTTGTCACGTTTGGCTTCCATGAATATCTGCGAACAATAAGTAAGGGTGAACGTCGCTATGACCCGCACGTTTCTCATTCACATTGTACACAGACTTAACTATGCGAGTTGAATAAGACAACGGGTAGTAGTTGATGGGGAGGCTTCAAACTGGAAATTAGTTTTGAGTGGGGTACCACAGGGATCAGTACTGGGACCTATATTATTCTTAATGTATATCAAGGATTTGAACGATGATATAACATGCAAGGTGTTTACATTTGCGGATGCTACAAAATTGATGAAGATAGACAGCATTTACAAGGTGATCTTGACAGGTTGATAAAATGGTCTGAAAAATGGCAAATGCTGTTCAATTTTGGGAAATGTAAATGCCTCCACACAGGACATGGAATGAAGATGTACAATATACAATGGGAGATTATGTACTAAGTAATACTATAAAAGAAACGGACTTAGGGTTAACCATTAGTGCCGATATGAAGGTTTCAGAGCAGTGTAGTATTGCCGCTTCAAAGGGAAATCGAATCCTTGGATTAATTATGCGAAACATAATGTATAAGGAAAAAGAGCTAATAATACCGCTGTACAAAACAATAGTTAGGCCTCATTTAGAATATTGTATTCAAGCGTGGAGGCCATATCGCAGGAAGGACATATATATGCTAGAAAGAATACAGAGGAGAGCAACTAAAACGATACCAAAACCGAGGGATCTTAGTTATGAAATACGCCTAAACAATGTGGTTTGTTTACCAACAATAGAGACCACGAGATTGAGAGGAGATCAGATAGAAGTGTCTAAAATATTGAATGGTTATGAAAATGTTGATAGAAATATTTTTTCTCAGTTAAGAAAGATAGAAAGACCAGAGGACATGAAGTTACATTAGTAAAGGAGCAGTGTAGATTATATATAAGAAAGTATCATTCTCACAAAGGACTGTAAATAAATGGAACAGATTAACTCGTGATTGTGTTGGTGCTAGTACCGTGAATATGTTTTAAAATAAAATCAACACATACCTTAAAAGGGCGGGATACACGTCGATAAAAAGTATTGGACTGTCGATAAGCCAATAGGCTTCCTTGTCCACCTGCCATTTAGAGTAAAATTTCTGGATGGCAATCTTGTTAAATCTGGTTAAATCTTGAATGGTAGTATCGTGTCTCCCGGGAAAAGAACTAAATATGCCCTCAAATTAAAAACGTATTCCCATTAGAGTAACCCAGCCATATAACCACCCCGTTAAAGTGGCCTGTACATAGATAACGTACTTGTTTGGTGTGTCATTCTAATTGACGCCTCTCTAATGAGGGATGTCCAACCATATCAAGGGTTAAATACCCCACCCAAACTACACAACTCAAGTACGTCACGTTTGGTACCGGACACTGAAGTGTCAAACGTGACATGTGACACGTCGTTACAGGTTATTTCAGTAACTACATTTTAAAGAATTTTAAAGAACATGTTATTGTAATTTAATTGAAGTGACATTTCCTTGTATGTTAATGTGCTTCATCATGACTTTGTGGTAACCAGGCCTCATAAGTTGTGAATTGTGATAACGTCTTAAATCGTCTTAATTTATATCTGAGTGTTATAGAATTTGCGGGAAATGTAAAGGGAATAAAAGAACAGAATGGACTATCTCCAAAAAGAACATGACCTTCGACAACTTGTTCCACACATACCCGATCATCTCTATATCCCTGGGTACACAACATAGTGGAAGCAGATATGGGACTTCACTGCAATATCAGCACAAATCCAGTATTTCTTGCCGGTCGTGGGTTAGTCAATCATACAACAATATTTACCCAACACTTGCAGGCAGATTATTGTGGGCTATATCTCATAACGTCGTTGATCTGTTGTTGGGCTTCCTATATAATTACGTTAGTTTAAAAAAAAATTATTTGTGTCCTTTAGATGCAACAATAACACGCTACAACATCCTTTTATGGTCACAAAACGTTTGTATATGTTTCACAATGTTTTTTTAACCTTTGCACTTTAAACGTTTTACTTCCAATGCATAGGAGCGTTTCTTTCGACTTTATTTAGAGCAAAGGGGCCCTACAAATTTCATCACATTTCACAACATACCAAATGAGTTAACATATGTCCAAAACACGATTCTGTTTAGTGTTCATTTAAATTATTTATAACACACGTGGTTGATCTATACAGATATATTGTATGATGTTAGATGAGATCGTCAGTGATTAGTGACGTAATGATATGGTAATAATAATAATAGTCGCAGTCCAATATTTGGATGTTATTGTTAGAAATGCGTTGCGTTGGTTTTATTCAAACTGTATGTACCACGTAGCTTTTTGTTATTGAATCTCATGATGTGTGAGAACCAAGAGAATTAATAGTTATTTATCGAAATGCTGCATTATTTTACATTTTCTGTTTTGACGTTTCCCCTGTGATTTCAAAAACAGAGGAATTTAGACACGATGTAACAGACCTGCAGTGGCTAATTTAGTTAATTACTATTATTATTAGTTATCAGAGAAAGACTAGAATAGAAAATCCAGATTCGCGTTATATAAAAGCATTATATAAAAGAATGCTGCACAAGGCAAGCATATGGTTGCCGTCACTGTGGGCGCTTTTCTAAAGCAACAAGGTTTGAACGATTTGTTTATTTTCGCGTCTGTAGGCGTAGTTCTTGGTGTCTACCGGAACAGAATGTAGTTGACAGTTACGAGTCATGACTGGAATTTGGTGCAGACATTGGCCTGACCTTAGATTCACTTCGTGACCATGTCCTGGTTTTAAGATCGAACCGGAAAGATGAAATTATGCAAATAAATGCAGACCCCCTCACGTGAGTGAGCACCCTCATCCCCATAGTATGACGACATAAAAACACGCATGCGTAGAGCCATAATTCTACAAATTTCATACTATGCGTTTCGATCCCTTACGGTTTAAAGACAATTCCCGGATTTGGCTTGAAGCCAAGCCAGTATGTTTAAAAGGGAACTATTTTTTGGAATTAAGGGAGGGCGCCAATGAACACACACGAAGAGACACGTTGACGCTCTCTACGGGAAACTAGGAAAATGTTCCCACATTTTAGACTTATCAAAATTTCGGCAAATGTAAACCACGGTGGTTTATATATTGTTTTATCGTTCAATCTTCAAAAATCACGGACACTTTAAATATAAAATAGAGTTGTACTGTCGGCGCACAACAATGTGCAAACGTTGTATGGACATTGTTGTCTGAAGTTCTATTGATGAATAAAACATATATATTCGTGACGAACCTGGAACGCTTGTTTGTTCAATTCCATTGACAAGCGAATACACCCTTAGCCGTGAGGGGACAATGCATCACTACAGCACGATGTTGTACACGGCTTGGCGAGCGACATACCCGAGGTAAGGCTCCGGTCTTCTGAAGCCATTGCGTACCGCCCAATTGAAGGAAGGAAGGAAGGAAGGAAGACGGAGGGGACAGGACAACTTTACAACGAGCCCACGGTATGCTTTGTCTGAATAAAATGATACGAAACTAGTGATTAGTCTTGGGATGGATTTTTGTTTATGTTATACCACGTTGTGCTACTAAATACAACAGTTCTTCACTGAGACGGGGTGAAGATCTTTAGGTGAGTCATTTGATACAAGGTAACTAACGCCGTTAATGTTCTGTCTTTAAAAACAATTAAATACATGATCGTTTTTAATGTCAGAAAATTGAAACGTAATTAAATTATTATATGTTTATAAAACAGAACCACGATCAGAAGCGCAATTTTTATGATACACATTATTCTGTATTATTACTTCAGTGAATACAGGTAACTACTCTAACGCTATATACATCCGTATAAAAGACTAGACTATAATGACTATACTACTCCAGTGTTGCAATAGTGGTGATGTGTATAATGCAGTACTATAATACTTTGTAATATTGCATTGCCCGACTTAGCTGTACACGTCATAAAATTAGAAACATTTTTCCTGATCAGCATTATGCAGGAGGGTAAACCCCGTGATACAAACATATAACTAGCACTACAATTCCTTGCTTCATCTGAACACATTATTGTCTACTACACATAATGTTCTAACTGAAATGTATATAGTGAAGTACAAGATTATTTACAAAGTATATTTCACATGTTCAGTACACCTTTCGAATCCAGACATTACCCTGAGCTATTCTCTTCTTTACATTTATTAACTCTGGACAATATGTCATCATTTCCCAAACAAAAAAAGATAGAACTTTCAACCAGTGAAGTTCAACCCAAATTCAACAGAAACTCAGTTCAGTTTCAACTATCGAGGAGTTGAAAATTTCATATGCAAATGAGCTCGCGTTCAACTGTTGAATCTCAGTTGAGCTTCAAATATATAGTATATCATGCAAATAGTCAGTTGAAAATTTCACATGCAACACATGGTGTTGAACTTGGGTTGAGCTTTAACTCGCATTCAATTGTTGAATCTCAGTTAAGTTTCAAATATGTATATGCAAATATACAGTTGAAAATTTCACATGCAAATGAGTTCAGTTTCAACTGGTGATAAACTTGGGTTGAGCTTCAACCCGCGTTCAACTGTTGAATCTCAGTTGAGTTTCAACCCGTGTTCAACTGTTGAATCTCAGTTGAGTTTCAACCCGCGTTCAACTGTTGAATCTCAGTTGAGTTTCAACACGCGTTCAACTGTTGAATCTAAGTTGAGTTTCAACTGAGATCATCGAGCACTGCATCTCGTGCATCATATTGCAGTTCAGTTCACACTACATCTCAACCTTCATCTCCCACAACCTCCTACACGGCATCCCGCTCTGTGTCGTGGCATCCCGCACTGCATTCTGGCATCTCGCACTGTGTCGTGGAATCCTGCACAAAATTGTTGTTGCAGGCTAAGCTGGGTGTGAGCTGCATGTCGGTTACTGTACTGTATTCTCGAGATATAAACATTTCTTCTCAAAGCATTACCACATTTGGAAGAAAAAACTACCCATACTACCCAGAGGATTTTGACAAATTCCTTACCCATATTCTGGTGTTTACCTAATCTACCAATCTTTCAAAGCGGTGCTCTCACTCGCGACCCACAAGCTTCAACAATGGGGGAGGGGACCAATTATAAATATATGAGACAAACTGACTATTACAAATTACCTGCAATCTGATTCTTTATTCACTGCCAAAACACTCTGATCCCTGACCAATGCCAGCTCGGCCTTACATGCCAGCCTAATGTGGAGGGAAACCCCTCTCAACTACACACTACACTCTGTGCCTGTGAACTCTCTGACGACTCCTTTATATACAACAGTGGCTGACCACTGGTAATTTAAAACTACCCAATGGGCATCTTCCATAATCCAGCCAACTAGCTACCCAGATAGCATACCTACAGAGGGCCAAGAGTGGCAAACTTGTCAGCCCGCCGTTGGCATCCGCGTCAGGGCTAAGGGAATTTGTTTGTCTGGCGGCTCGCCTTCGGGCCGAGGGCGGCTCATAATCGGCTAACTATATTGTATCCATGGTTAGCCGCTAATACGCCGACTGTGCCTAATTTTACTAAATGTGTGTATCTTCAAGTTATAAGACCAACTATTATACACATACACTTATGTGTATTGGTCTTATAACTTGAACATTTCAATAGTAAGCGCCAAGCATTAATTATAAAATGAGCATTACTCGATACATATTCGTCAATCACTTTGGAGTAAAATTTGGAAGTTCAAACAATAAAAATATTACTGTAATACCTCATTAATGTACATAACAAATGTAAAACTGCTACAAAAAGAGAATGTATGTTGAGAATTCCATCCAAATATCATAAACCAAAATTAAATACACAAACAACTTCAATGCATAATTATAACAAACAACTAATAAAATACAAGTAAATCAAAAGCAACGTTGCATTGTCCATTGATCGTTCGATATAACAATTCAAATATTTTATGAAAAGGGTGCTTAATTATTACTGTCCATAAATTATGTTCTGCTACATGCATTTTCCATCCAGAGCTGTGTAACATCATTCCCGTCAACTGTCTTGAAGTGCTTCCGAAGGTTCTCTTGCTGCTATAGTCAGTGGCAATGTTGTCACGTCATTCTTTCTGCCACTGTCTGGAATATTAACGTACACTTATTTAATTGCTTCAATGAAGGTAGCGCATTGTACAATGTACAGTATCAATATAATATATAAAACACTAATTAAACATATCTTGTCTCACAATAAGGCCACATAAAATAATTTTACTTTTACTTTTATAAATTCCAGGTTTCTCATCAACACGCTGATTTGAAAATACCGGTAGGTAGTACAAAACTTATTATTAAATGCAATTATCCTCTGATTAAATATGCGTGCAATAAATTATGCACAATAAGTGAAAACTGTATTTTACATCTGGCCAAAGGGATGTTGTCTTGAAAGAAATACAATCAGTATACATCTTAAGTTGTTGATTATTGATGATGAGTGGCTTTGATAGTCGATAGGTTAACCCCTCCATTCCATCCGGATGAACGTACACACAATGAAACATTTACAAAAAAAGGCATTCCTCATTGACTTGTTGATAAAGTTTTGATGATAAAGCAGGAGTTGTTTTTATATGTCGTAAACGTAAAATAAATGACAGAAATTGTGTGGCCAGTGGGCCATAAAATGACAGAAGGCGCCTATAGTGTAAGTACTTTATCCGCCACACATGCACACTGTCAAACAGGAACACACAGCACTGCCACAGGCACATGCAGCCACAGGGACAATCATCAGGTTATTCTGCCGCACATTCTACTACATGTCTTACAAATAAATAACTAGTTTCTGCAGTATCAAAGGTATGCTAATAAAGTCATGACAAAATTAATGTAGCTGTGTAATCTAGAAATGTACAAAGATTTACAACAGAATGTCTAAAAACGTACCTTTCTTGGAGTTGTTGATTCCCTCTAAGTTGTAACTGTCACTGTATTCAAAAATAGCAGTAATGCAGTACAAGATAGACTCGCAGTAAATAATAACATGTGGACATATATTCGTGACACCAAGGTTTATTTGGTGTTGTTTTCGTTTCGCAACTTTTATCTGTTTACCGACAACATCGAAGTAGTTGTGAATTGTTCCGGTGACTACAGTGACATCAGTAACACACCTACGCCGAAATTATTATATTTGATTATATCCCTTCCTCTTGTCGTTGACAAATTCACGCTCATTCTCTCACGAAGCTTGACAGTTGTATTTGTGTTCCATCAATAAACAAGTTGTTTCGTGCAGTTACTGGATCTGAGCAATCTGAATATGCGCTGGATTATGTTGCGAAAGCCTCGAATCTAACGTAACTGTGTTTAGATTTACATATGGATGGCACAAATGCATCGGTTGCATCGTTTAAAACTATGTGATAATACTAGAGAAGTAACCAGGCGATGCTCAGGGGCAGAGTGTATAAGCCAGTTCGGAGTTCCGACTACGCGTGCGCTAACTCCCTTGTTTCGCTTCCGGGTCAGAGTGCAATCGACATAAACAGTCGTTGACAACGCAGCCATCTTCTGTTATTTATGCGATGTAACCGCGAACTACTGTCATGTATGAAGCTATTACTAGCACACTAGGTCCATTCAGGGAGTATCTCACTGGTACAGATATCGAACATAGTATGTTACATTAATATGGTTGATACATTGTATATTACATATTAAATAATATTTATGTCGTCTGTCGGGCTATTACTGTTGTTAATTAGTATACTGTAGGTACGGTCATAATGGCCGCGGCTTGTTTGATGCACACAATAACAGAAAACAGTGTGTAAGTTGTAAATGGGCAATATGTATTGCCTATGATCAAATGTCATGGCATAACTTACATCGGTGCAATTGTATTGACGCAAAGAACCGATTATTGTTCAAGATTCGACACACAATACAATGCGTAGATAAACATGACATTCACACAAACATCAGAGGTGAGGGTGTTAACAGCCAAAGACACTGCTACTAGGTAGCCGGGCCACCTCACCCAAGGCCAATATGCAGCGACGATCATGGTAGAAATAGATCTGTCACACGCTGCCATAGTTAGGCTACAATGTCGATGTAGATGGCGAAATTATATTATCAACCGTGACTGTAACACCATTATGTACCTGCATTACTCCTAATATCACCTCAGCCCCACCTGAGCAGACTGGAGTGAGAGGAGAGATACGTTAGCACATGATGAACCTGTATGAAGGAGCGAAGTGGCTGCCTGTTCACCAAGAGGTGGCGGCACAGGCAGCATGCGCCCCGACTGCTCCAGTTATGAGAGCACGGCTGCATCGATAGCACCTGCCGTAGTCTCCGAAGCCACCTCCTGCCAGGTGACAGTAGCCGTGGCCGAAGCAGACCGACGTCTCCCACGTGCAGGTGTCCTCGCATCAGTGGTCGGACGTGCAATACGACGCTGTGCCTTGGCAGTACCACTTCTGAGTGTCTGTGATGCAGCCCGATTTCTTGGTGACATCTGCAACAGGGTGTGAGAACAACAGCAGAGCCCCCAGTCACGATAATACGATCGGGAGCGAAATGCGACAATGCGAATGTGTTGCAAAGCCACCACGACTGGATGCTGTGTGATTTAACTGACGTATAGAAATAATGTAGCCAAGCTATTAGACAACAAGAACACAGCTTAGAGCCACAAATGCATAACTGCTAGGTAAGGTACATAATCACAAATAAGACATTAGTCAATATGTTGTGTGTATTTAGTAAAGGCGTGAAGCCAGGAATATATGAACTGACAGTCCTGTTGATCAACCGTGTGAACACTGCACATTTTTTAGTCAGGAGCCAACAAATTACGGTGTAAACCTGGCACATTTCCATGGATAAAACACGTTGAAACACATAATCAGGTAACGCAATAATAACCGACTAATAAGAGTCATCCTGACGATTCAATAACCATAACAGATTGTAATTAACACTGTTAACAGGTACAAACCTGGCGGAGCATTGTGAAGCCTACTGATAAAAACCTGGCACAAAGTAACCAGGGCCGAATGTAATTCACACTGTAAACAGGTATAAACCTGGCGGAGCAGTGTGAAGCCGACTGATAAAAACCTGGCACAAAGTAATCAGGGCCAAATGTAATTCACACTGTAAACAGGTATAAACCTGGCGGAGCAGTGTGAAGCCGACTGATAAAAAACCTGGCACAAAGTAACCAGGGCCGACTGTAATTCACACTGTAAACAGGTATAAACCTGGCGGAGCAGTGTGAAGCCGACTGATAAAAACCCGGCACAAAGTAACCAGGGCCAAATGTAATTCACACTGTAAACAGGTATAAACCTGGCGGAGCAGTGTGAAGCCGACTGATAAAAACCTGGCACAAAGTAACCAGGGCCGACTGTAATTCACACTGTAAACAGGTATAAACCTGGCGGAGCAGTGTGAAGCCGACTGATAAAACTTGGCACATAGTGGCCATGGCCGAATGTAATTCACGCTGTTAACAGGTACAAACCTGGCGGACCAATGGGAAGCCGACAGATAAGCATAACATGACACATCAGTGACCCGGGCCGAAGGCCAAGAACTGTGTCGTGCCACACGGGAAGCACAACAGTGTTTTTAGGACGTTGTCGCGCTTACATTTATCCGGGCGTTAAATAATATCCGGGTGACGTTTCTGCGCGTGCGCGTATCTAGGGGAATGCATTTAGCACCAGCTACGACTGTCGTGTTTTCACTTATCCGGTCGTTATGCATGTTTATATGTATATATATATATTTACATATGTGTCTATATATATACATAAATTATAAACTGTTTGCTTCTCACAGACATAACAAATTATATCGTAAAACAGTTTCCTCTCCACGCACACGCCACGTGACATACTCTTATACTTGGTTACAAATCTGAAACAGCAAATTATTATTATTATGTACTCTAACTATAACGCTCGTATTACGACAACAAATTAAACATTTTAACTACTGAATATTATGTATCACTACGTGATCTACTGGTGCCAAATATTATGCCTTACATATGCATATAAACATCACCCGGATAAAATGTAACGCCCGGATAAATGTAAGCGCGACAACGTCCCTGAACATAGCGGGTCAAGCGAGGGCGATCCACGGCCAACCCAGGCCAGACTGTTTACCCAACGCCCGAACGCCGCACGGGCGCGGGGCGGCGAGGTCAGTAGCAGGATCGTATTACATCTGGAGTGGTGACTGCGGTATGGGGTGACGGAATTAGTGTATCGAGCGGCGGGAAGGAATGGCAGCAACGGTAGACAAATCAGTACGCAGAACGGGACGTTGTATGCCTCGCTTATGCTAGGCATACACCAGCCGACTAATGCTAGGCCATAGAGTTACATCATTAATCATTCCCCTATAGACCAGGGCGATAAGCTAGCTCGCAGCAGTGACGCTGCCGTAGACCGCTGACTGCCATCCAACTGTACGGCAGGAACAGTTGCATCCACTGACATGGTGTACAGCATAGAACTGTTGGACAATGTATATAACTTGTAATAAATGTCTGGCATAGGAAATTTTCACTTGGATATGTGTAACTGTGCTCCCTAGGTAAGATATATCATGACTAATTAATGGGGTAGGCCAGCAGCCACCAGATTTGGGTTGGTTAGGGGTAGTGATCTGGAAATATGGCATTGTACTTCCTTTACAAAGTGACTGAGATTAATTAATGGGGTAGGCTGTAGCCTCCAGCTTATTCATTTGGGGAAGTGTTGTGACCTGGAAATTAATTTATAACCTGAGGTCAATATCCCAGTTGGATTATCCTACCAGTGGAGATTTGAGTGGCTCACACTGGTGTGAGCAACGTGTTTCTGTTTT
Organism: Escarpia spicata; assembly: GCA_963995525.1. Taxonomy (NCBI): domain Eukaryota; kingdom Metazoa; phylum Annelida; class Polychaeta; order Sabellida; family Siboglinidae; genus Escarpia; species Escarpia spicata. Next base: position 23,496,793 of record OZ023205.1, on the reverse strand, counting down.
TAACTCTACAACATTTGGAGGCTTGCTGGTTACAATAGTTATTGTGAAACAGCAAATATGGTTATTTCCTGTGTAGCTAACAACTGTACCAACCGACAGAAGACAGGATCTGGCATCTCTTTCCACAGGTGAGGATCCTCAATTATACAATATAGCTTAGGTAATAGTCTGCACAAACATGCTTATTTGCCATTAATTTATAAAATTAACAGTTTAAAAAACATCACAATCATGTGCAAATTGACATATTTTAATAACTGAAGTTGGTTGAATTACCATATATATACCAAAACGTTATTTAATAATAATTATTGTGCAGAATCCTAGCATGGTCGACACGTTTTGTGCTAATCTAAAAGCTTAATGGAATAATATATTATGACTAATAATTACTGATAATGGATACTGCCCCCTGTAGATCTCCAGACGAATAGAAAAGGCCAGAATGTCTAGCTGCATGGATTGAAGCAATCAGGAGAAAAGACTGGACACCAACAACGAACAGCTTTCTCTGTAGTGATAATTTTGAAGTGAAATGTTTTATGGTTCATCCGAACAAGATCGTAAGAAGCCTCCATGATTCGGCAGTTCCCTCCATTTTCAATTTCCCTTCCCACCTGCAAACTAAGCGTACGCCAACCTAGAAACGCTAGAAAGCTTCCTGCTGAAGCATCTGGAGGCAATAGTCATGTGAGTACCGTTGTGGAAGATCAGGATGTTCCAAGTCCAACCAAAGTAGCCAGGAGGTTAAATATAGAACACAATTACATCTCGCGAGACATCCATTATCTTTATAGATGGTTCTGAAAATAGCAAAATTAAAGAGGAAAATAAAGACCTTGACACAGCAGGCGGAAGCAACAGAAGATAAACAAAACGACAGACCTTATCAAGTCCATTGGAGAACAGAAGCTACTTTAAGAAGATGAGCTGGCACTGCTACGAAATAACTTTGGTGGGGTGGCCCAACACATCTTTCGCAACCAACTCTCCAACAGCCGAGGATCGACAAGGAATAGAAAGTACAACCAACAAATCAAGCAGTTTGCACTCACTCTCACTACTACTCGGTAATCTAAAAAGACTTACCCATCATACAGTGAGTGACTGTGTACCAATTACAGGCCTATTGAGATGTCACAGACACTGGCCTATTAGTGAGGCAACTGTCTGAACCCATTGTAGATTTACAACACTGACTAACTGAAGTCAGTTAATAGTTAGCATGATATATTATGATGAAAACTTGGTGCTGTGCTGTAAGGCACTGGGACTACAGTGACTTATTGCCGTACGGCAGCATGGCTGTCACTGGCCCATGCAGCCGTCACTGTATCATGTGTCAACTGATAGCGGCTTAGCGTTCTTGTTCAACTAGCGTGTTGTATTTAACGCCGACTTGGGTTGCCAGTCGGCAAAAAGCAGTCGGCGCTAAACGCCAATTAGTTCCGCCGGCTAGCGCTGACTTCTGCTCGCACACACCAGCCAGCACACACCAACCGACTCGCGCCGACCGTAGGTGCTCGACGTGATTCTTGTGGAAAACAAATCTTTCGATACGCCTACAACAAACACATGAAACATTTCTAAAACGTCGGCCAAAACGGCTATCAGAAAAACGAAACTTATTACATAGTAAGTCGGAGCTTCGCCGTCAGCCTTCACGACGATATGGCTTGAGTATTTAGCATATCCTCCAGCAAAGGAACGCATAACGTCGAGCTATGTTTTATGTCACTACGCAGAACACACCAGCCGACTCGTCATCGGATATGCGCCGACTTGTCACCGGATACCTCCTTATCTAACGTCGACTGCCGATTAACGCCGACCGCCGATTCAACATTCGAATCGGCGTTAATCGGCGCTAGCTATAAGGCCGACCGTCGGCCTTAAATTCGGCACACATCAACCGACTGCCGTCGGCCGACGGTTTTTACGCCGACTAATCGGTTGGTGTGTGCCAAAAATCGGCTGGTGTGTGCCTAGCATTAGCCTACCGTCTGGCTACAAATAGCATAGTGAATACGGATCCATGAGCATCCCACGATACTTCCAAAATTGTATCCGTGGGAAGAATGCTATCAGCCGACGCAATTCCCTGTTGACGTCATCGACTAACCGATTATAATCGAGGCGCAACGGATGTCGATCTAAGCCTCCCGTTCTCGAAGATTGTACCCGATATAACAACTGACAGATTCCCACCATAGCGATGCCCCCGATATTGATGGAATCCCGGGCATCTTCCAAAATGTATCTTGCCAGTTGAGTAGGTTCGCAGGTGATGCCATTCAAATCGTTTCCGCCAATTTTCAAAATGAGGCAGTCAACGGAATTAAAGAAAGAACTGTCACTGATGACCGCTTGTGCGAAAGGCAAGCAGGCTCCAGATTGAACTAACACAACCAAAGCCACCAAGAGCGGATCAGGGGTAAGACCACATTAAGGATTCGTTCGATCTTGTACGTTATATACGTATATTTAACATAGGAAATGTTTTTAGTACCCTTGTAAGAATTTGGTGATGTTTGAATAAAATATGATTAGGACAATGGACTCCTTGATGTACTTGAAGAGATACTGGGTGCCACAACTGTCAGCAACCTTCATCACGTGTCTTGGATGTCCCTGTCAAACGTTTGTTTCTTTCTGAAATTATCTATTTTGCCAGCTGTACCTCTTGTTTCCAATAATGTGTGTCCATCAGCGAAATATATAATGGCCGAGTAATTGACGTATGGCTATGTTTGGACACTCTGTATCAAACAGAGATCTGCGCCTGTGTAAAAGTATAGTTATTTTAAGGGGGGTTAGGACAACAATTTGTGTGACGCAAAATACACGTTCCACTGGGCATCCCAGTTTTGGTTTCATAATGTACTATGTATATACCTCAATTTACACCCAGCATTTTAGCCCGTTATCTACAATATAATTGTAGTTACCATCAAAAGACGCCTTTGTGCCTTTCAATATTGTGAATATTGTTGAAATGCCTGGCTTGTGCTTTTGACACCTACTGGTGTCGTACACGAGTGACGTATAGTTCATGATTGCATCAGATTATTTAGCATAGTTTGTGGGCATTACGTTATACAAAAATTCGTGAAGATGTGCTACTTGCATGTCCAATAAAATGCTGCTTAAAATAATGATTTGGTGTATTTTTTTACCAAACATTACAGCATTTTATGAAAAATGAAAACAAAATATATTTCGTTAATATTCTATATATTTTACTCCTATATCGGTAAGATACTGTGTTCGCCTGTATGTTTTGTTCAGTACCATTCGTGGCAGGCAAACGTCATATGTGGTATAAGGTACCGAAAAAGCATGTTTAAACCAACTCAAGGCGCTGTTTAGCTTGGAGGTGTGCACAGTTTGATGACGCATATTTTAATTGTTATTGAGACAGTGAAATTTCCCTTTGAGTTTAATCTAGTTATATGTATAGCATGATGTAAATCTAACTTTCGTGAAGATTTGCAAGATTCAGGAGATCAAATTAGAAATACGGCCGGTTTATCACGAAAACCGCCAAAATATTATTTGAGCGCCGGGTGATGATTTTTCGGCTGTATTTGGAAGCTGATGTAGACCGGAATACTGTGCAGCTATTGCATACTGCTAGTATTACGTCTAAAAGAGGTTTTAAAAGTCATTAGTAAGCCAGTTATTACGTGATATGCATGGACAATAAAGTGATAATTTAAGTGGTGTGAAGGTTAAAAACTACATTCCAAGCATGTTCTATGATACTGAGTACCACGAAAGTTTGTGTAGGGAGTGCCTATGTGTCAGGGCGTCGAGTTTATTTTAAATCTGCATCAGGTGCGACAATATTGACATATTTCCAGTAATTTCCAGTAAGATGAATTTCGCCTCAATTATATCATTTATATTTTTGTAAGCGTCATCTTTAAATGCGTGTTTCTTAACTCCAATACTAACGTGAGTGTTTCTCCTGTTCCAACTTGTCCTTCATAATTATATGGCACTTGCATATATCATACTTGGATCGCACAATAGGCAATAATGGGCAAGCAGGCAACATTTCGAATCCACCCCCCCCCCGTAACGCGGCCCTAATTTTAGTGAAAGGTTGGCCACCATAGGAAGCAGGTTGGCCACCATAGGAAGCAGGTTGTCCACACACTTCTATCAATAAGGCATCTAGCACCTGTTTTTTACAGTAACATCCATACACTAACTGAGACAACAAGAACAATTGAGAATCTGCATAAATATACCCCGAATGTGACGGAGAATATCATAGCAGTGTGTGACTCCAAATATGGAGCGTACGCAATGATCCGAATTTTAGCCATGCAATGTAAAACTGGTCACATAACAGAAGTGCCATATGTTGAAATTGTGTACATGGACTGGCATGCCATCATTGTTGACGGTCATGCACTTTTCAGCCGAAATATAACCGAACTATACCGAAGTTTGCAGAAGGCAAGGCAGCTTAAGCTAATTGTAGTCTGACAAGAAGCTGTTTTTATTATTGGTATTTTGTAAGTTATATCCGTACGTTTAACATAGGAAATGTTTTTTTAGTACCCTTGTAAGAATTTGGTGATGTTTTAATAAAATATGATTAAGACAATGGACTCATTGATGTATTTGGAGAGATACTGGGTGTCACAACTGTCAGCAACCTTTATTACGTGTATTGGATGTCCCTGTCAAACGTTTGTTTCTTTCTGAAATTATCTATTTTGCCAGCTGTACCTCTTGTTTCCAATAATGTGTGTACATCAGCGAAATATACAATGGCCAAGTAATTGACATGTGGCGATGTTTGGACACTCTGTATTAAACAGAGATCTGCGCCTGTGTAAAAGTATGGTTATTTTAAGGGGGGTTAGGATGACAAATTGTGTGACGCAAGATATACGTTCTACTGGGCATCCCAGTTTTGATTTCATAATGTACTATGTACATACCTCAATTTAATTTCATAATGTACTATGTACATACCTCAATTTATACCCAGCGTTTTAGCGCGTTATCTACAATATAATTGTAGTTACCATCCAAAGACGCCTCTGTGCGTTTCAATATTGTGAATATTGTTGAAATGCGTGGCTTGTGCTCTTGATGCCTACTGCTGTCCTACACGAGTGACACACGGTTCATGATTGTATCATATTATTTAGTATAGTTTCTGGGCATTACGTTATACCAAAATTCGCGAAGATGTGCAACTTGCATGTCCAATAAAATGCTGCTTAAAATAATTATTTTGTGTATTTTTTATTAAAAATTACACGTAAATATTTGTTTAATTACTTTTATACAGAAAACATAATTTAAAAGAGAGTAAGCATTGGATCGTTACATATTTTGTTTCTAACAAAGTGTTTTCTAACAAACAAATTGATTAGGTATAAAACACACACACACACACACACACGCACACACCTCGCACACACACACACACACACACACACACACACACACACACACACACACACACACACACACACACACACACACACGTGTGTGTGTCTTATATGTATTGTAAGATTTCAAATACAACGTTTGTATTTATTTTATTGACGTCAATATTTGGTTCCAGCATTGCACATACAGTATCAACAATATTCGAACACAAACTTCAATAAATCCATTGAGATAAAAGGAATTACCAGTTAAAAAGTATGACGAAAATGATGTGAATTATCAACAAAACACGCCAACGTCGTTGTATGTTTTAATAATAAAAACTATGTACAAAATTCCAATGTCAGATAATGAAATGGAAATTCAATATCGTTTGTGTACTCTTTGTAAACCAGAACCACCAAAACATGTACAAGAAACACCGAATATTCTGTATTAAAACTTTAGTGAAATAATTGTAATGTATTACTGGGTCGTTAGGTGACAGTACATAAATTATAATCAGCTGCCTTGTTTACAATCAAATATATGACTGTAAAAATGTATAAATGGTAATATAAGTATAGGTTTACAAAAAACAATATATCGGATTTTATCTTGGAACAACATAATTACAACTCCACAGTCACGAACCCACGGTATGCGACTTGACTAGATAAAATTAAACGAAACTAATGACTATCGCGCGATGTGTAACTCATGTCTTGGGGTGGCTTTTGGTTAAAGTTGTATAATGTCGTGCTGCTTAATACATCACGATAACATCGACAGTAAATTCAAGACTGAATCTAATTTACAGAAAGACTACATGGGACAGTGATGTTTATAATGACTGGGGTGCATCTATTTTGGTGTACAGCATGCATACTGTCATAACAAGCGTTGACGGGTTACACCAGTGAATCTAAATTCTTCTCCGTCTTAGGGCCCACTTGTACGGCCTCAGCCATTCACTGTGACGGGATGAAGATCATTAGATGAGTCGTTTGATACAAAATAATCGTCAACAACAAACATCAGCTTCGTTCTTTTTTTCTTTAAAGACGATGTTTGGTCGTTTTTAATGTCACACTATTTAATTTCAATTATGATTGTATGTTTGTAAAATGGAACCACGAAAAGAAGCATAACTGTCACGAGATACACATTATTCAATACTATTACTTCAGAGAATTTAGAATAAAACTCTACAGCTAGATGTACCTACGCGTATATTTTTGAAACATGAGTTGTCACCACCTAGCTACCCCCGGTTCCTAACCGTTGACTTAATTGCTATCGCCTGTGTGAATGTATCAAACTACACATGGTACTATCGTATTAGCTTATCACAACATATTGTATATTAATTTTGATCTGATTAGATTAGTTTTTGGATACAAGTAAATTATCAAAAATAAACATCTTACTCGTTCATTGTTTATGTATTTTAAAACGGTCAGAAAACGGAATGCCAAATTAAATATGTCGTGTGTTTGTAAAACAGAACCACAAATGCAATATGAAATAGTCATTATAAAGTATTATAATTAATGCGTCTACGAATTTAGTGATCGCTAGATGTAGCTACGTGCATAGGGGGATCCAGGGGGCTTGGGGGCATGTGCCCCCTAGACCTTAGAAATTTGGCGTGCCCGTAGAATTTCACGAATCAATCTTAGAACACCGACTTCCAAGAAACAAACTTAGAGTAGCGACTTCTATGAACCAAACTTAGACCAACTAGTTCCATGAAGCAAACTTAGACTAACACATTTCATAACCATACATCATCGAGGTAGTTTTGTATAAAATTAATTTCTGATCAGCACTATAGACTTGTAAAAATGTAATACTTTAACACGTATGTGTCGTACATTCGTGTCAGTGTAATATATTTTAGCGTATGAACGCGTAAACGTGGTAAATTCTTGCCAGCATAGTACATTATGTAAAATTTACCTGACCAACATTATAGACTTGTACAACTTCATTACTTTAATGTGTATGTGTCATAATTTCGTGTCAGTGTAGTGCAAACAGAACAAGTAGTCATGATGAATCTGAGCAAATTGAGCAAACAAAACAAGTAGGCAAGGTAAAACAGAGCAACTAGACCAAAGAGAACAAGTAATAGTCAAGATAAAAGATCATACAGGTCAAGCAGATAAGACAAAATTGAGCAAACGGAATCGTGAACTTTGTAAATTCTATAAACATTTTACAAATCTACCGCGTTGAAACGCTAAAATTAAGGAGGAGGAAGGGATATACGTTCACTGTCTAACTCACTGACTCACTGACTCACTGACTCACTGACTCACTCACTCACTCACTCACTCACTCACTCACTCATTCACTCACTCACTCACTCATTCAGTCACTCGTTCATTCACTCACTCACTCACATCTACCGCGCTGAAATACTAAAATTCAGGAGGAAGGGGTATACGCTCACTCACTCATTCACTCACTCACATTTACCGAACAAAAAAACTAACATTGAGTAGTGGAGGAGGGGAGGAGGGGAGAAGGGGATGAGGGGATGTACGCTCACTCACTCATTCACTCACCCAATCACTCACTCATTATCTCACTCACTCACATAATTCCTCACTCACACACTAACTCAATCACTCACTCACGCACTCAAACACTCATTCACTCACTCACACAAACTCTCACTCTCGCTCACTCACTGATTCACACACTCACTCACTCAACTACTCACTCACTCACACAATTCCTCTCTCCCCCCTCTTTTGTCATTCACTCACTCAGGCACTCACCCACTCATTCGCTCACACAATCTCTCAATTACTCACTGCCAGAATCACTTTCTTATTCACACAATCCCTCCGTCACTCACCCACTTACTCATTCACTCACTCAATCACACACACACACACACACACACACACACACACACACACACACACACACAATCCTTCTCTCACTCACTCACTCGCTCAATCACTCACTAACTCACTCATCACTCACTCACGTAATCTCTTTTCTAACATTTTAATTTTTCAACGTGTTATCGTGGTAACAGTTTCATATTTTAGTGCGCATATGTCGTTAGTTCGTACCTGTGTAAATTCTTGGCACATTTGTACCTAAGACCAAATATGGACCAGCGAATTTCACGAACCAAACAACTAGCGAGTTCCACGAAACAAACATAGAGTAGCGAGACAACAGGATCAATGGACACGTGCTCTAAAGTCACGACGATGTGCTGCCATCTGGCAGTGTTGCGATGTGTGTGTGTGCGTGTGCGTGTGCGTGTGCGTGTGCGTGTGCGTGTGCGTGTGCGTGTGCGTGTGCGTGAGTGTGTGTGTGTGTGTGTGTGTGTGTGTGTGTGTGTGTGTGTGTGTGTGTGTGTGTGTGTGTGTGTGTGTGTGTGTGTGTGTGTGTGTGTGTGTGTGTGTGTGTGTGTGTGTGTGTGTGTGTGTGTGTGTGTGTGTGTGTGTGTGTGTGTGTGTGTGTGTGTGTGTGTGAGAGAGAGAGAGAGGGAGAGAGAGAGAGAGACGAGACAACAGACGAGACAACAAACGAGACAACAGAAGACAACAGTCGAGACAACAGACGAGCCGACAGACGGGACAGCGGTCGAGACAATGAACGAGGCATCGGACAAGTCAAGAGACGAAACAACAGCAAACAACAGATGGGACAATGGACGAATCATCTAACGAGACAACAGACTAGATTACAGACAAGACAATGGGCGAGATAACATACGACAACAGACTATGGTAAGAATATCGCTGGACGCTACGTGCCGGCGCGATCTCGGCGCCGAAGACCGCAACTCGGTAGAAAAAAAATGTAACGGACACAACCTGATCCGCCTGTGAAGTTGGGTATTCGGCGGACTAAAGAGAGTCGTAGTTACTCTTGGCTTTTACCCGCGTTTATTATAAGGGGTAAGACCACATTTAAATAACTTTTCCTTCATTTCCTGCTCAATTTGACGAAAAATTTTCTTGAAAATTTCACAGCATATTTAACGTCCATTGACACAAGTGCTGTGGAAAACTCGTAAAATTCTCTTACCTCTGTTTTCAGAAAAGTCCACCCAAACCTGACACCCCTCAATTTCGCCCCAATCTGGTGACGGATTTTGAAATATTGGCGCGTTCTGCAAAATAGCCACTGGGCGAATACACGAGCGACTAGCGTATGTTTATTGCTACCTCGTGAAAGATCTAATGTAGTAGTACATTCAGTATTCACTGGACTGACATGTGCCATGCCAAAGTGCTCGAAAAAAATTCACACATGACACCAAAACGGTATTTTCAAGGGCACTCTTTCGGTCGAATCCTTAATGAGGTCTTACCCCATATAGATCTCCTCAATCTTGCAAATCTTCACGAAAGTTAGATTTATATCAAGCTATACATATAACTAGATTAACCACAAAGGGAAATTTACCCTGTCTCAATAACAATTAAAATAAAGGGTAATGGCGGACGAATCCTTAATGTGGTCTTACCCCTATTTTTCCATAACGCACAGCTGTAATTAGTAAATGTTTACCCGCTAGATGACACCACCGTGTAATGTAATACTCCAGTTATCCTCTAGGGGCGCTACTTCGGAAGTGACGTCGTACCGAAAGTTACGTGACTGTCGTGGTCGCCCCTATGTTTCCACCATTACCGGAAGTGTGTCTACGAATAGAGATACGGTGTCCGCGATAGATGGCGTTACTCTAACTAGTTACATTGAAGTCCGTCGGATGGTGTCGGATGTCGCCTATCTCATGTTTGCACAATTTTTATATTAAGGGAAGTCACGTGATCTACGTTTGGTCTGATTGGTTACGCAAATGAGATGACCCTGGAAACTAATGTATGTACCTTGATTCAGATGATTCTGGTCTTTCCCTTTTCGACTCTCGAAAAGTACATATCATGTCTGGTCGCTCCCGCTATTTAAAAATATGTAAGTATGTCGCTGGAAAGATGGCTGCTTTATATACATATGCTTTCTCTTACATCAAGCGATACCTCATACTCTCATGACCGCAAGGTTGGATGTTAACCCTAACAGCTGGCTGCGTCTTGAAATGAAAGTATGACACGTGATTTTCCATAGATAATTTGGACATATACATTTTTCGATAATAACCTTTTTGAAAGTTACTTATCCGATCTGGTCGCCCCCAAACTGACACGTAAAGTCACTAGGTGGCGCTTCTCGGAAAGTCAATAGCTCAAACTATGATATATATGTCGCCGGACTTGTCGGCGCGACCACGGCGTCGAAGATCACAACTCGATAGATAGAAAGGTGCCCGACACAAGCTGAACCGTTGTCTCGTCAGTTGTCTATTCTATTGACCCGTCTGTTATCTCGTCCGTTGTTTTATCCGATGTCTCGTCTTTTGTCGAATGTTATCTCGCCCGTCTGTTAGCTCATATGTTGTCTCGTCCGATGTTTCGTTCATTGTCCCATCTGTTGTTTCCTATCTTCTCGTCTGTTGTCTCGTCCCATGTTTTATCGACTGTCCCATCTGTTGTTTCCTGTTGTCTCGTATGTTGACACCTCCGATATCTCGTACGTTATGTCTTACGTTGTCTCGGCAGTTATCTCGGGCTTTGTCTTGACCATTGTCTTGAGCGTTTTCTCCACTGTTGTTTCGTTTGTTGTCGTCTGTTATCCCGTCCGATGCCTCGTCTGTTGTTGTCTATTGTCTCGTCTGCTGTCTTTTTTTGTCTCGTTTGTTGCCTCGTCTGTTCTCTCTCTCTCTCTCTCTCTCTCTCTCTCTCTCTCTCTCTCTCTCTCTCTCTCTCTCTCTCTCTCTCTCTCTCTCTCTCTCTCTCTCTCTCTCTCTCTCTCTCTCTCTCTCTCTCTCTCTCTCTCTCTCTCTCTCTCTCTTCTCTCTCTCTCTCTCTCTCTCTCTCTCTCTCTCTCTCTCCTCTCTCTCTCTCTCTCTCTCTCCTCTCTCTCTCTCCCCCCTCTCTCTCCCCCCCCCTCTCTCTCTCTCTCTCTCTCTCTCTCTCTCTCTCTCTCTCTCTCACACACACACACACACACATCGCAACATCGCCATATGGCAACACATCGTCTTGATTCTAGAGCGGTTTCCATTGATCCCGTTGTCTCGCTAGTCTAAGTTTGTTTTGCGGAACTCGCTAGTTGTTAATTTCGTGGAACTCGCTGGTATAGGTTTGGTGTAAGGTAAAACAAGTGGCAAGAATATAGGACGTTCACGGTTCTGTTTGCTCAATTTTACCATGTCTACTTGTCCTGTTGGTTTTTTTGCCTTCTCTACTTGTTCTGTTCAATTCACACTCATGGTTACTTATACGACCTGCTCACCCTAAACTGATAAGTAAATTCACTAGATGGCGTTTCTCTTCAAACTTCGCTTTTACCTTGCCTACTTTTTCTGTTTGTTCAGCTTTACCTTGTCTACTTGTTCTGTTTGGTGGCTTTGCTAGGTTTTACCTTGTCTAGTTGTTCTGTTTGGTCCGTTTGCTCTTTTTTACCTGATCTTCTTGTTCTGTTTGGTCTGTGTCCTCACTTTTACCTTGTCTACTTGTTCTGTTCGCACTATACTGGCTCGAATTTACGACACATACGCGTTAATGTAAGAAAATTGTACAAGTCTATTGTGTTGGTCAGCCAAATGTATACAACGTTACCTCGGTAATGTACTACTGGCAAGCATTTACGCGTTCACACGTTTATACGCTAAAATTGCACTACCCTGATTTGAATTTAGGACGTCTACGTATTAAAATATGAAACTGTTACCACGATAACATGTGAGAAAATTCAAATGTTAGAAAAGACACAAAGCGAGTGAGTGAGTGATGAGTTAGCGGGTGAGTGAATGAGTGAGCGAGTGAGGTAGTGAATAAGTGAGTGAGTGAGTGAGTGAGTGATTGAGAGAGGGATTGTGTGAGTGAGAGAATGAGTGAGTGTATGAATGAGTGAGTGATAGTATATCCCCTCCTCCTCCTCAATTTTAGCGTTTCAGCGCGGTAGATGTGAATGAGTGAGTGATTGAGTTAGTTAGTGAGCGTGTATCCGCTCCTCCTCCTCCACCTCCTCCTCAAGTTTGGCGTTTCAGCGCGATATATTTGTAACACTTTCATACAAATCACAACTTTCGCGATTGTGATTGCTCAATTTTACCTTGTAAAATTGTTCTGTTTGGTCTCTTACCTTGTCTAATACTTGCTCTCTTTGTTTGGTTGATATGATTTACCTTATCTACTTGTTCTTTTTTGCTCAGTTTTATTATGTATACTTGTTTTGTTTGCTCGGTCTTACGTTGTCTACTTGTATATTGGTGTATTTGCTCGGTCTTACGTTGTCTACTTGTATATTGGTGTATTTGCTCGGTCTTACGTTGTCTACTTGTATATTGGTGTATTTGCTCGGTTTTACCTTGTCTACTTGTTCTGTTTGCTCGGATTTCCCATGTCTACTTGTTGTGTTTGCATTACACTAGCACGAATTTACGACACATACGCGTTAATGTAAGAAAGTAGTACAAGTCTATAGCGTTGTTCAACTAATGTTTTACAAAGTTACCTCGTTAATGTACATAGCTGGCAAGAATACACGACGTTCACGCGTTCATACGATAAAAATCCATTACACTGACACGAATTTCCGACACATACGTGTTAAAGCAAGACAGTTGTACACGTCTATAGTGTATGTCAGCTAATAGTTTAATAAGTTACCTCGGTAAGGTATGGAACTCGCTAGTCTAAGTTTGGTTCATGGAACTAGTTGGTCTAAATTTGGTTCATGGAAATCGCTACTCTAAGTTTGATTCTTGGAAGTCGGTGATTTAAGTTTGGTTCCTAGAACTCGCTATTCTATGTTTGGTTCATCATAACGTAGTACTCCAGTTTTACATTAGGGGGCGCTTCGCCGGAAGTGCCGTAAAATCTGAAGTCATGAGATTGTAATGGCTGCCTCTACAGTTTTACCATTCCCTGACGAGTGTCGACGCATCTGGTAGATGGCATTACTCTAAATAGTTACGTTTGTGTTCGTTGGGTGGCGCCCACTGCTAAATGAGAAAACACTTTACTTTTACGAAATGAAACATATATTAACTAATTACCACAAGCTGACACGTAAAGTCACTAGTTGGCGTTTCTGGCTAGGCCAGTATGTCAAACTATGACATGAATGTTATGTAAGACTATAACAATGATACATAAGGGATACAAGTTAATGTACTCAATGGACAAACATGTTACTTATACGAAGTGGTACCTCAAACTAATATGTAGAGTAATTAGGGGGCTTCTTTCTAGACCAATAGTTCAAACTATGATATGAATGATATGTAAGAATATAAAATGGATGCATAAGGGATACAGGTCAATACGTTCACTGGGCAAACGTGTTCAATTTCTAACTCTAAAAATATAGGGCATAATAGCTTCAAAGGGAAATAACTGATAGTCATTGATTATGATTGACCTCGGTCAATTGTTGCCAAATAGTGATCGGGGTTTTCTGAATTGTTGCTACTCTGTCTGAGTCTACTCTGACCGATATAGCGTCAGATAGTTTAACACCTACCTCTAGTACTGCAGATTAATTAATGTGTATTGGTCTCGCAATTGTGTAATCAAGCAGTTTGTCGGTTTCAATAATATATGATGGATTTTTGAGTTTGACCACTAATATAGGGTTACCACTCGTACCTAGTTAATGACGGTATTGAACCAAAAATATATACAGTTGCGCAAGTTCCGAATGCACGCTATCCGAATCATTACCAGTTTGACCGAATTACCAGGCGTACTTATTTAATGACTTAGGTTCTGCAATAACATCGTCCTTTATGTATTCAACCTTTCGTATACAGTACTTCACATAAATAGGCATCCGTTGAATTGATGTTTGTATTATAAATTACGCCTTATTATAGGACCACATTTTAGACACGTCGTCAACAATCATACAAGTGCTCGGTCCTTAGGCTGAGCCTCGGTCTACGGGCGAAATAGTGTGGTGTATGACAGGTTCAAATGCTGTTAGGTAAGTTTTGTTATTGTAGCTGAAAAGAACCGAAAAGTAGCTCTCTAACGAGCCTATCTTTTATTATAGAAATTCCTTTAAGAGAAGGATGAATGCGTTTCTTAAGCAGCTAAAACCTAAATTCCTCCGAAATCGACGGATTTTTGGCTTTTTTGTCGCTCTAGGAGGAAAGTCTAAATGTTTCCCAATCTTTTAACATGGGGTTTCTCAGAATCATGACACCGTCTCACGGAAGAGACATCATATACTACGAACACCAGCATTGACCGGATATTGGTTTGCCGACCGTCGATTAGAACATGTGACCAATTATTGACATAACAACAAAGATGCTTTTTAATTCCAGTCCTATATATGATTTAAGATTATTGTTACTGTAATCATTTCACCTTATCCCTTCAACGTGATGTTTGCTACGATTCTATGTCACACACGTGCATGATATGTGAACGGTTTGCATTGTCAGAAACGAAGGTCAACGTTCAACATCAAGTGACACGCCAGCTTCTCATTCAGTGATGCAATGGAACAGATAGACCAGGTATCTGTCAGGGGGTCATACTGTTCAATAGTTGATGAGGTCTGCTGATTATCATCATCACCCCCTGACACTAGTATCGAGTTACGCCAAACGACTGCAGGGGCGAATCCGTGCTGGAGCTGTGGCTGACTCAGACTTGTCCAACTGTCCGAAGAAGGGTCATATTTGAGACATGTGCGATCGAAGCCCCCCACAACATAAATACAGTCGTTCAATGTGACTGCTGCACCGACCATACACACGGTAGGTGATTCAGACTGAGTGCTCCAGCTGCCACGCTTCCTGTCAAACACTTGCGTACAGCACAAATTCCTTTCCGGTGTATCTCGCCCACCGAAAACGAAGACATTGTTGCCGTACGTGACAACCATGGGATAAAACACCGCCCGTGGCATGTTGGGCATCGACGACCATTGCTGCCGTTTCAGGTTGAGACACTCGACTGATGCCAGCACATTGCTGACGCCAACACCGTGCCCTCCCACTACGTAGACAAAGTCGCCCAGCGACACACTGCAGTGTCTCCGTCGTGCAGTGGTCATTGGCGGCATCGCCTCCCACTTCTTCGTGACCAAATCATAGAGCCAGCATTGGTTGCACGCCCGACCTTTGCCGCCACCTTTTAACAGCAGACCTCTGTCAACGTAACAGACGCTGTAAAACCTTCCGACAGACTCTGGCAGGGCCGTCAGCGACTTCCAACAACTGGATTCTTCTTCATAATACTGGCAGTGGTTGTACTCAATATCTTTTCTCTGACCCATGGTCATTCCACCAACCACCACCAGCCAAGATTTCATTCGGAAGTTGGTGCGAGGCAGTGTGCGACAACTAGTGAATTCGTGTTGGTGCACGGTGTCTATCTGGAACGCCATTGCCTCGTGTAGATATTCAAAGCATTTGGCTGTCAGTAGATCAATGTTGTCCTTTATGCGTAGCAGGTAGTTGCGCGAACAATACGGCAAGCGGACGTGTTCAAGGATGGTTTCCAATGACGATTTCCTGTTGACAAGATCATGTCGGACCCAACCCAACACAGCATCGACGACAACGTCTTCATCTTCAACATTGACATCATCGTCTTTGATACATTCGATGAGTTCCGCGCACGATAACTCCTTGAACTGCTCGACAAATGCAACAATTTTGAACTCGCACTTCATCATTCTCCTGGCATTCTGTTGCAACTGATTGAGTCGATACAATGCGGAAAACTTGTAGAATCCGATACAGTTGGCCGGCTCGACCTGCTTCAACATAAAGTTCTCGCAGGCCGTCTTGAGCGTGTCCAGCTGCAAGACGTCGCATGCCTTGATCAAACTCTCCACGCTGTCGACGGTCAGCTCAATCTCACCGGTGTAAATAAAGTCGACGATGATAGGCAGTAACTCCGGTTCCATTGTCAGCTGAACTGGGTCCGACGTGCTTTCTTTAAGACCACACTTGAACATTGCCTTGAGGTAATCACTCGCGACTGCCAGAACGTTTTGATGACACTGAATTTGGACATCGCCCGACTGCAACGCCACATCGGTGTATTCCTTGTTCTGGCGCAGTTTAAGCATACCCTTCATGAAGTCATTCTGGTACGGTTTATCCACAAACCTTTCCACCGTCCTGGTAGCAGATGCTACAACAAAGTCATCACAACTGAGGGTTATAGTAAACTTCTATTAAATATGATATTCGTCGTATCCGTGCATGTTGTCAAGTGACTATAATTATGTTAACAATATGATTGTCGAACACAGCTAAACGAAGATCAAATCTTCAACATTTCAGCCACAAGCGTTGTTAGTATCACAATCTTGCCAGTTAGTGATGATATATCAAACAGTCGGAATAACTGTATGCTGCAAAGAACATCTACTCGTTTGCTAGATAATCAGTTTGTAATGAAAACCACATTATTAAAACTAGTCTTTAGAACGCACTTAGCAATTACCACAAAAAATTATGATGTAACGTAAATTATGCATCGTTGCAATACATATATATATATATATATTTACCTGGTGTAGTAGTACCACATCGCATAATAATGTAGTTCTTATAACATTTTAGAAAGACTGTGTTATAGTTGTACAGTTGCGTTGGGAAGTGAAAACAGAAAAATTAGTGACGTATTTAGGGGAAAATGTTTGTAATATTTTCTTCTATAACATGTTGTGCCACTAAATGTTTGCAAGACAAGCTGACGAGTGACCCCCATTTGTTCCCTCCGATATCCTAGAAGTCCACTGTCTGGTAAAACTGCATACAGAAATACGATAAATGTCGCTTCATGTTACCAATTTAGGCCACATCCGTTTAGGTGATATTCACATATTAACACCACAACATCGTTCAAAATAGTGATTATCTAGCGAAAATAGAGCTAGCTGTATACAGTCGCCAGAGTCTTTTCATCAAAGATGGGCCAAATTAAAAAATTGAAAGAATTGTCCTCCCACAGGGAGATATTAAATGGCTAAAGGGACAGTTATGCCAGTGGAGTGCCAGAAGGAGGCGATACAAATTAACATGATTAAAAGAATAAAATTGTATTTTAGCGTTGATTTCTTAAACAAAATAGACAATCGTGATCTAACAGGAAGGCATAATGTGCCACCCTGAAGAAAAAAACAATACTTGCCCCAGAGATGTACAAAATGACTCAAAATTATCGGCATTATTACTGACATATGGCACAGCAGCAACAAGCCCACTATCATTTGTTTAACGCTGTTTTTAACTGGCCTGTTTCTCTTAAAAGAGCCATGTTTTGTGGTTACTATATTTCTTTTTTGCAGTGCTATGCCTATGGGTAATCGTTTTTTCAAGAGTCATTTCAACTCTATGCGTAGCGGTGCTTCTTTATTCATCTCCACGCCAATTTATGCCGAGTCATTAAGATTCTCTCTGAGTTCCATAATCTTCCTGTATTTATACTCGCCTGCCTTCCACCTCTTGTGCCGGCAGTCACGTAGGTACATCACGACCTGTGCCGGCAGTCACGTAGGCACATCACGACTTGTGCCGGCAGTTACGTAGGCACATCACGACTTGTGCCGGCAATCACGTAGGTACATCACGACTCACACGTACTGCCATTTCCTTTGATGTGTCAAATCCAAATTTATGTGTGTGAACCCCGTTGTCCGAAAATTAAGTTTATACTATTTCGAAATCACTCGCTATTGTGTAGAATGGATAGTAGAAACAGGTTTGTCATTAACTTAGTATTATTCTACAGTTTAGCTCTTTATTAACTTATTAAGGTAATTTATTGATCATAACATGACTAATTCTCTAACAATTCATCCAACACGGTTACAACGAGCACAAGGTATGCGTCTTGAAACGAAACTAGTGACTAATGCGCTATATATATAACTCTTATCTTGTGGTGACTTTTTGTTTACGTTGTACCACTTGATACAACACGATAATCTGAATAGTAAACTCAAGACTGAATCTAATTTACTCAAAGGCTTAGTCCCATGTAGCCGCTACGTGGGACAGTGATGTTGATAATGACTGGGGTACATATGTCTTGATTTATAGTGTGCATGCTGTGATAACATACATTCGCCGGTTATACCAGTGAATCTAAATTCTTGCCCGTCCACAGGGCTCACTTGCACGGCCTCACCTTTTCACTCTGACGGGGCGACGATGTTTAGATGAGTCATTTGATAATAAAAAAAACTTATTGTCAACAACAAACACCTGTGTCCTTCATTTTTATTTTGTTTGTTTTTAAAAACGAACAATCTTTGGTCGTTTTTTAATGTCCAAAAAATTAATGGCAATAAACGATTGCATGTCTGCAAAACAGAACCATGACAAGAAGCACAATTGTTATGAGATACCCATTATTCAACATTATTACTTCAGTGACTTTAGAGTACTATTTTATCGTTAGAAGTACCTAGGTATCTTTTTGAAACACGACTTGCCAACACAACCCCCCGTCCCACCTCCCCATCACCCCGGCTCTCAACAGTTGACCTGATTACAATCGCCCGTGTGATTGTATTAAGTTATACATGGTAACATTGTATAGGCTTATCAAAAACATATTGGATTTTGATCTTGGAATAGCATTACTTCAAGATCACATCAATTCTTGTCCGTCCACAACGTATTCAGCCGGTCCATCTGATGGGGAGACGAGGTTCTAGATTAGTCTTTGGATGCAACCAAATTATCAACAAGAAATACTTTACTCGTTTATTTGTTTGTATATTTTAAAACAATCGAAAACTAAATGATTAATGTCTGAACATTTTATTACAAACAAATGATTGCATGTTGTAGAACAGAACCACAGAAATACAAATAATGTGAAATAACTGAAAATGTAATATGAAATAATAATAATATTCCTTGAGTTAATTTGGTGTATTGTTTGATTGATAGATGAAGTTAAGTATATTTGGTGAACCGTGAGTTGCCTCCCCCCCCCCCGTTCCCAATAGTTGACTTGAATGCTGATCACCTATAAAAGTAGTGGGACTATACAAGTTGTGAATGGTATTATTGTGTAAGCTTATTACCCGCAAAACATTGGGCTTATCTTGGAACAGCAAAACCGCTACTTCTTATCCAAGCCTAAGTTTTGCTACTTTGACTAGATTAAACGAAACGAAAATAGTGACTAACCATGTATCTAACGCGCTATATACGCTTGGGCTAGGGTTTATTTACGTTGCTTATTACAACACAATAACCTCGGTAGTAAGCGTTCATAGGCATAACGGTTGAGATTAATTACGAGTTTGAGATTTACTCATGATTCTAGTGATCAGACGACTTCAAAAGTTACGATGTGACTGCGACGTTCGACAACGGCACGAACAAGGAAGTATGACATTCGACTTGTAGTGCCGCCTAGCGTATGACACGTTTATAATGCAAGGAGCATTGCCTCCTTGTGAATGTATTTGATAGTCATTCACAAAGGTCACTACAGAATAGGTTTTATAACTAAGTTGTCGCGTTTGGCTTCCATGAACATCTGCGAACAGTAAGTAAGGGTGAATGTCGCTATGACCCGCACGTTTCTCATTCACACCGTACACAGACTTAACTATGCGAGTTGAATAAGACAACGGGTAGTAGTTGATGGGGAGGCTTCAAACTGGAAATCAGTTTTGAGTGGGGTACCATAGGGATCAGTACTGGGACCTATATTATTCTTAATATATATCAAGGATTTGAAATATGATATAACAAGCAATGTGTTGACATTTGCATTTAGAAGGATTAAACGTGATGAAGATAGACAGCATTTACAAGATGATCTTGACAAGTTGATAATATGGTCTGAAAAATCGCAACTATTGTTCAATTTTGGGAAATGTAAATGCCTCCACACAGGACATGGAATGAAGATGTACAATATACAATGGGAGGTTATGTACTAAGTATTACTGTAAAAGAAAAGGACGTAGGGTTAACCATTAGTGCTGATATGCAGGTTTCAGAGCATTGTAGTATTGCCGCTTCAAAGGGAAATCGAATCCTTGGATTAATTATGCGAAACATAACGTATAAGGAAAAAGAGCTAATAATACCGCTGTACAAAACAATAGTTAGGATTCATTTAGAATATTGTATTCAAGCGTAGAGGCCATATCGCAGGAAGGACATATATATGCTAGAATGAGTACAGAGGAGAGCAACTAAAATTATACCAAAACCGAGGGATCTTAGTTATGAAATACGCCTAAAAATTTTGTTTGTTTACCAAAACTAGAGACCACGAGATTGAGAGGAGATCAGATAGAAGAGTTTAAAATATTGAATGGTTATTAAAATATTGATAGAAATATTTTTTCTCAGTTAAGAAAGATAGAAAGACCAGAGGACATGAAGTTACATTAGTAAAGGATTATATATCAGAAAGTTCTATGGACTATCTCCAAAAAGAACATGACCTTCGACAACTTGTTCCATACATATCCGATCATCTCTATATCCCTGGGTAGACAACATAGTGGAAGCAGATATGGGACTTCACTGCAATATCAGCACAAATCCAGTATTTCTTGCCGGTCGTGGGTTAGTCAATCATACAACAATATTTACCCAACACGTGCAGGCAGATTATTGTGGGCTACATCTCATAACGTCGTTGATCTGTTGTTGGGCTTCCTATATAATTACGTTAGTTTTTTAAAATTGTATTTGTGTCCTTTAGATGCAACAATAACACGGTACAACATACTTTTATGGTCACACAACGTTTGTATATGTTTTTCAAGGTTTGTTTAATCTTTGCACTTTAAACATTTTACTCCCAATGCAAAGAGTTTCTTTCGACTTTATTTAGAGCAAAGGGACATTACAAATTTCATCCCATTTCACAACATACCAAATGAGTTAACATATGTCCAAAACACGATTCTGTTTATTGTCCATTTAAATTATTTATAACACACGTGGTTGATTTATACAGATATATTGTATGATGTTAGATGAGATCGTCATTGATTAGTTACGTAATGATATAGTAGTAATAATAATAATAATAGTCGCAGTCCAATATTTGGATGTTATTGTTAGAAATGCGTTGCGTTGGTTTTATTCAAACTGTATCACGTAGTTTTTTGTTATTGAATCTCATGATGTGTGAGAACCAAGAGAATTAATAGTTATTTATCGAAATGTTGCATTATTTTACATTTTGTTTTGACGTTTCCCCTGTGATTTCAAAAACAGAGGAATTTATACACGAGCCCACGGTATGCTTTGTCTGAATAAAATTATACGAAACTAGTGATTAGTCTTGGGGTGGATTTTTGTTTACGTTATACCACGTTGTGCTACTAAATACAACAGTTCTTCACTGAGACGGGGTGAAGATCTTTAGGTGAGTCATTTGATACAAGGTAACTAACGCCGTTAATTTTCTGTAAAAACAATTAAATATATGATCGTTTTTAATGTCAGAAAATTGAAAGGTAATTAAATTATTCTATGTTAATAAAACAGAACCACGATCAGAAGCGCCATTTTATGATACACGTTATTCTGTATTATTACTTCAGTGAATACAGGTAACTACTCTAACGCTATATGTACCTAGGTATATATTTTTAAACATGAGTTGTCACCCCCCCCACACCTACCATCCCCATAACCCCCCACACCCGCACCTACCATCCCCATAACCCCCCACACCCGCACCTACCATCCCCATCACCACCCCCGCCCCTACCATCCCAATCACCCCCGCACCTATCATCTTCATCACCCCCTGCTCCCAACACCACCCCCGCACCTACCATCCCCATCAGCCACCGCACCTACCATCCCCATCACTCCGGCTCCCAACATCACCCCCTGCACCTACCATCCCCATCACCCCCCCCCCCCCCCGCGCGCGCGCGAGCGCACCTACCATCCTCATCACTCCGGATCCCAAAGGCTGATCCGTATAACAATAGCTATGGCCTGTATTACTGTACCACGTAATGAATGGTTCTACTGTATAGGCTTAACAACGATATATTGGATTTTATCTTGGAATAGCTTCACTGAAAGTTCAAATTCATGGGCTTAAGGTATGAGGTTTTGAATAGGTATGCGACTTTGATACCGGTCAATAAAAATTCTTGTCCGTCCACATCGAATTCAGCCCGTCAATCTGACGGGGACACGAGGCTATATTTAAATTCAATTCAATAACTTTATTCCGAAATATTACGTCCATATAAAAGACTAGACTATAATGACTATATAACTCCAGTGGTGCAATAGTGGTGATGTGTATAATGCAGTACTATAATACTTTGTAATATTGCATTGCCCGACTTAGCTGTACATGTCATAAAATTATACAAATTTTTCCTGATCAGCATTATGCAGGAGGGTAAACCCCGTGATACAAACATATAACTAGCACTACAATTCCTTGCTGCATTGCAGAATAATCTGAACACATTGTTGTATACTAAACATAATTTTCTAACTGAAATGTATATAGTGAAGTACAGTATGATTTGAACAAAGTATATTTCTCATCTTCAGTACACCTATAGAATTTTCGAATCCAGACATTACCCTGAGTTATTCTCTTCTTTACATTTATTAACTCTGGACAATATTTCATAATTTCCCAAACAAAAAAACATAGAACTTTCAACCAGTGAAGTTCAACCCAAATTCAACTGAAACGCAGTTGAGTTTCAACTATCGAGGAGTTGAAATTTTCACATGCAAATGAGCTCGCGTTCAGCTGTTGAATCTCAGTTGAGCTTCAACTATATCATATATTATGTAAATTGTCAGTTGAAAATTTCACATGCAAATGAGTTGAGTTTCAACTGGTGTTGAACTTGGGTTGAGCTTCAACTCGCGTTCAACTGTTGAATCTCAGTTGAGTTTCAACTATGTATATGCAAATATACAGTTGAAAATTTCACATGTAAATGAGTTCAGTTTCAACTGGTGTTGAACTTGGGTTGAGCTTCAACCCGCGTTCAACTATTGAATCTCAGTTGTGTTTCAACCCGTGTTTAACTGTTGAATCTCAGTTGAGTTTCAACCCGCGTTCAACTGTTGAAACTCAGTTGAGTTTCAACCCGCGTTCAACTGTTGAATCTAAGTTGAGTTTCAACTGAGATCATCGAGCACTGCATCTCGTGCATCATATTGCAGTTCAGTTCACACTGCATCTCAGCCTTCATCTCCCACAGCCTCCTACACGGCATCCCGCTCTGTATCGTGGCATCCCGCACTGCATTCTGGCATCTCGCACTGTGTCGTGGAATCCTGCACAGCATTGTTGCTGCAGGCTAGGCTGGGTGTGAGCTGCAGTTTGGCTGGTTGGACAACATGTCGGTTACTGTACTGTACTGTATTCTCGAGATATAAACATTTCTTCTCAAAGCAATACCACATTTGAGAAAAAAAACTACCCATACCACCCAGAGGATTTTGACAAATTCCTTACCCATATTCTGGTGTTTACCTAATCTACCAGTCTGTCAAAGCGGTGCTCTCACTCGCGACCCACAAGCTTCAACAATGGGGGAGGGGACCAATTATAAATATATGAGACAAACTGACTATTACAAATTACCTGCAATCTGATTCTTTATTCACTGCCAAAACACTCTTATCCCTGACCAATGCCAGCTCGGCCTTACATGCCAGCCTAAGGTGGAGGGAAACCCCTCTCAACTGCACACTACACTCTGTGCCTGTCAACTCTCCCTTTCTCTCTGACAACTCCTTTATATACAACAGTGGCTGACCACTGGTAATTTAAAACTACCCAATGGGCATCTTCCATAATCCAGCCAACTAGCTACCCAGATAGCATACCTACAGAGGGCCAAGAGTGGCAAACTTGTCAGCCCGCCGTTGGCATCCGCCTACGAGCTAAGGGCATTTTTTTGTCTGGCGGCTCGCCTTCGGGCCGAGGGCGGCTCATAATCGGCTAAGTATATTGTATCCATGGTTAGCCGCTCATAAGCCGACTTTGCCTAAGTTTGCTAAATGTGTGTATTTTCAAGTTATAAGACCAAATATTATACACATATACTTATGTGTATTGGTCTTATAACTTGAACATTTCAATAGTAAGCGCCAAGCATTAATCATGAAATGAGCATTACTCGATACATATTCGTCAATCACTTTGGAGTAAAATTTGGAAGTTCAAACAATAAAAATAATACTGTAATATCTCATTAATGTACATAACAAATGTAAAACTGCTACAAAAAGAGAATGTATGTTGAGAATCCCATCAAAATATCATGAACCAAAATTAAATACACAAACAACTTCAATGCATAATTATAATAAACAACTAATTAAATACAAGTAAATCAAAAGCAACGTTGCATTGTCCATTGATCGTTGGACATGACATTTCAAATATTTTATGAAAAGGGTGCTTAATTATTACTGTCCATAAATTATGTTCTGCTAAATGCATTCTCCATCCAGAGCTGTGTAACATCATTCCCGTCAGCTGTCTTGGAGTGCTTCTGAAGGTTGTCTTGATGTTGTAGTCAGTGGCTGCATTCTCCATCCAGAGCTGTGTAACATCATTCCCGTCAGCTGTCTTGGAGTGCTTCTGAAGGTTGTCTTGATGTTGTAGTCAGTGGCTGCATTCTCCATCCAGAGCTGTGTAACATCATTCCCGTCAGCTGTCTTGAAGTGCTTCCGATGGTTGTCTTGATGTTGTAGTCAGTGGCTGCATTCTCCATCCAGAGCTGTGTAACATCATTCCTGTCAGCTGTCTTGAAGTGCTTCCGAAGGTTCTCTTGATGCTGCAGTCAGTGGCAATGTTGTCACGTCATTCTTTCTGCCAGTATCTGGAATATTTACGTACACTTATTTAATTGCTTCAATGAAGGTAGCGCATTGTACAATGCCTAGTATCAATAGAATGTGTAAAATATTAATTAAACATATCTTGTCTCACAATAAGACCACATAAAATAATTTTACTTTTAGAAATTCCTGGTTTCTCATCAACACGCTGATTTGAAAATACCGGTAGGTAGTACAAAACTTATTATTAAATGTAATTATCCTCTGATTAAATATGCATGCAATAAATTCTTCACAATAAGTGAAAACTTTATTTTCCACCCGGCCAAAGGGATGATATGTCTTGTAAGAAATACACTCGGTAGACATCTTAGGTTTTTGATTATTGATGATGAGTGGCTTTGATAGTCGATAGGTTAACACCTCCATCCGGATCAACGTACACACAATGACACATTTACAAAAAAATGCATCCTCATTGACTTGTTGAGAAAAGTTTTGATTATAAAGCAGGAATTGTTTTTATATGGCGTAAAAGTAAAATAAATGCAGAAATTATGTGGCCTGTGGGCCATAAAATTACAGAAGACGAATATAGTGTAAGTACTTCATCCGCCACACATTCACACTGTCAAACAGGAACACAGCACTGCCAGGGCCAGAGGTACATGCAGCCACAGCAACAATCATCAGGTTATTCTGCCGCACATTCTACTATATATAAATAAATAACTAGTTTCTGCAGTATCAAAGGTATGCTAATAAAGTCATGACAAAATTAATGTAGTTGTATAATCTAGAAATGTACAAAGATTGACAACAGAATGTCTAAAAACGTACCTTTTCTTGGAGTTTTTGATTCCCTCTAAGTTGTAACTGTCACTGTATTAAAAATAGCAGTACTGCAGTACAAGATAGACTCGCAGTAAATAATAACATGTCTGTGAATATTACAAATATTGTCAACACCGAGCTTTGGATCAGTACATGTTGTTGTTGTTTGAGTGTATGAATAATTTCATGGATCTTCCTTATTTTTCTTTACTTTAATACAACAAATGCATTATAAACATGACGTCCACCATTGGCCAATAAAAGTTGTACTATCCTGTATCCCATTAGTGTCAAAGTTCACTAAGGGCATGCTCCAGCCAAATGAGGCTGGATGCTTAATAAATTATAAGCTCCAGCACGGGCAGCATCAGCTGGGGAGCAGTTGGCAGGCAGTCCCATGGAGATGTCCACATAATCTACCTTATCTCCGACACCCCTTTCCACATAACCAACACACTAGGCATGAAATCATTGTTGATAATAGTTATTTTGGGGATGGCTGCTACTAGTTTACTTAATTATTATCATATTACATTGGAATAATTAAAACAAACTCGTTACAGCCTTAACTGGCTCTGCTGTCAACCTGGAATTGTATATCATTTTGTCGATTGTTTATGTTTGTATGTTTTAAGATTTATACAATTCCAAATAAAGCCTATACCTACCTACCCACCTATCACTGTATGCAAGTGGAGTCCTACTGTGCAAGTGACTTGTGCATGTAGCTGCTAATTGCAATTAAATGTGAGCTAGTGTAAATAGGACAGTGCAATTGAAGGGTATCTGACAGGAAAGAGATGCAGCATAGATTGAGGACCACATCTAATTTACCGTACTAAATATGTGTCAATTGTAATTCAACTTGAATTCAATTCAATTTGAAATATTTCAATTCCAATTAAGGCTTGACTTCACTTGATTTACCATGCCTAGGCCAACATGACCCTTCGCTGTCCTCCTGGATGTCACATCCCTCCATTTTGTCCTATCTAAAGCACATCGCTCTGCTGTTAACAGCGGGAGTTCAGTGTTATGTTTTGTTTGGTTGTTCCACCTGTTCCGTGATTTTCCTCTTTTTCTTTGTCCAATTAAGGAATTGAACTGTGTCGTATAGATTAATATTTGGATATAACCAAATTATTGTCAACAACTCGTTCATTTGTTGATGTATTTCAAAACGGTCAGAAAACGGAATACCAAATTATATATATCGTGTGCAAATTTGAACACCATATTATACAACCACAAATACATTGTGAAATATCCATTATTATGTATTATAATTACTGTGTCTGTGAATTGTGTGTATCGTTTGATCGCTAGATGTCGCTAGGTATATATTTGGTGAATCGTAAGCTGACACCCCGCTGCCTTGAATGTTGATCACCTTTAGCCTTATGACTGTAAAAAGTTGTGAATGGTATTATTGTAAAAGCTTATTATCCGTAAGAGACTGAATTTTAGGCGCCGAATTTTATTTAGTAACAGCATTAGTGCAACTTCGGAATCACGGACCGAAGGAATGTGACTTTGACTAGAGCAAATGAAATGAAAGTAGTGACTAACGCCTAATGAGTAATGGTTCTCCTCATGGGTTCGGCTTCTAGTTAACGCTGATTATTACAACGCGATGATACCGAAATTATGCCCTCAACGTCATATTGGTTGAGATTGTAAACTAATTTCTAGGTTTAAACTTACCCATGGCTGTTGTGATCAGACGATTTCAAAAGTTACGAAGCGAGTACGACGTTCGACAACGACACGAACAAGGAAGTCTGACATTCGACTTGTAGTGCCGTCTGGCGGATGGCACGATCATAATGCGAGTAGCATCGCCTCCTGGTGATTACAATTTTGTGTTGATTCACACATACTATTGCAGGCGAGATTTATGACAAAGTTGAACATCATGTTACATGTATTAAATTACAGCTGTGTATCTTAATCGACTCGTGTACGTCTGCGTTTGGGCACTTTCACATTTGGCTTCCGCGAATATCTTGTGAACAAACAGTGAGGCCGAAAGTTATTATAAAGCTTTCGTTTCTCATTCGCATCTCATTGACACAGTCATCCTGGTAAGAAAATGGTAAAATTGCATTTTGGGTTAAACTACCATTTTAACTATTTTATGAACATGTTCGGTAGCAGAATAATGAACGCATGGCCCGCGGATATACATTTTTTCGTATTTTGCACAGTTTTATGTTTAAATTGCATGTCATGTGAAAGGTTTATGAGTCATTCTACACTACTTGTATTTTCTTGTCCCCAGCTTTAATTTCCAAGAATAGCTCTACACAATGAAACGAATGCCTTTAAATGTTTGCAGTCACTATCACTGCAGTAAATAAATAATTTGACATATTTTTTCAATCTGATATGCTGGAATGTCTTGACCATAACGTGTCCCTTCTAATAAATATGGGCCCGTATGCATGTAGACCGGATATAGTTAAACGCGGATAGCCGCTAACCGTGCATAGCTATTCGCGTTTAACTGTTGTTCTCATTTCGTATGCACAAATCAAAAATACGGCCATAGCTAGCCATATAAGGAAGTTTTGGCAATGTC
Organism: Escarpia spicata; assembly: GCA_963995525.1. Classification (NCBI taxonomy): domain Eukaryota; kingdom Metazoa; phylum Annelida; class Polychaeta; order Sabellida; family Siboglinidae; genus Escarpia; species Escarpia spicata. Next base: position 23,468,129 of record OZ023205.1, on the reverse strand, counting down.
AAGGACGTAAGTAAAACGCGCAAACGCCAATGTACGTTAACAGTGCGTGTTACTTATCGTTGAAAAACAGCATATTTTACGCAAATATGTCCTTAACTGGTCAACTATGGATACTGTTTCTAAAACTAACAGTAAAACACGTTTTAGAACATAGTGTACGAATCGTGTACGTCGCACCGACCAACAATGGTTGCAATGACGCTTAAATGTTATAATTGTATTTGAAAACATTAAATGTTATGACTTGCACCCTGGACATGCAGTCGACATGTATTCGTGACACCAAGGTTTATTTGGTGTTGTTTTCGTTTTACAGCTTTTATCTGTTTACTGACAACATCGTAGTAGTTGTGAATTGTTCCGGTGATTAGAGTGACACCAGTGACCACCATACGCCGAAATTATTATATTTTATTATATCCCTTCCTCAATCGACATAAACAGTCTTTGACAACGCAGCCATCTTCTGTTATTTATGTGATGTAACCGCGAACTATTGTCATGTATGAAGCTATTACTAGCACACTAGGTCCATTTAGGGTGTAACTCACTGGTACAGATATCGAACATAGTATGTTACATTATGGTAGATACACTGTATATTGCATACTAAATAATATTTATGTCAAATTCGTAGCCTACTCGTCAAGCCGGCTCTAGTATTAGCAGCCTGCAGCCGCAGGTTGTGTACTCACAAACGAAAAATTCGTACCAGGTCAAATAAATATCGCTTTCTAAGACTCAAGTTAAACTAGCTATAGACAATCAGTTGCAAGACGAAGACATTCGTCAACTATGTGCACGATGTCAATATATCTGCTACCGATATGAATGGATATCCAGCTACACAATTTCATTATTATATCATAGGGGTTGAAGGTGTAAATTTCGCGTAAAATACAAACATATACCTCAACGGTAGTGAACGTTTGATCATGTTGGCATTACGTTCAGCTACAATAAATATGCTATTGTTAACACTATCCCTCGATACAAAAAAATTCTGCAACAATACCCCCTTAACACTGAACTGTCTGCAACAACACTATACTTCTTAGACATAAAACATATGCACCCAGACCCTCAACACCGAATCACCGGCGAACGCCAGCGCAACATGCTCGTCCTTGGTCTAATTTTGGCAGCTCTATGTCCAATAAATATTCTTGAATTTTATCTTTGTTCCGTAAAAGAAACTCGTTAAAATCGACCTTTTCGGCGACGACCATGAAAAGCGTGAAATAATTACGGAAAGCAAGAAACAAGACAACACACTGGAACTTATGTATCATTTTAGCAGGCACGTGTCAGTTGTTTATGTCGATTGACCTATGACCTTACCCATTATGCTTTGCGGCAGCGGAACTCCGAACTGGCTTATTGGTGAAGACTGCGCAATGCAATCAGCAGATTATTCATTGTTGACAAATAATAATACCATTAAAATTAACTTGGTTCAACTTTGCCTTTGCCTGTCTGCTTGGCGCTGATTTGGTAGTCCAATATGTATGTTAGACTGGTAAATCCCAATCAATCGGAAACATGCCGCTGTCATAATATCGCAGTGTTACGAGCACTTGTACCGCAGCGGCGTCAACGATTCATACCTCACTCTCTTGATGTGGCGTCCGTAATACTGAAATTGAAAACACGTTATATGTTAATGTGCTAATGCTATAACGAAATAGTAAAGCAAACATCGGGTATGTTGCAAATACCTAACAGTAATTGAGTCGTTAAAATTGCCTCTGTGGTTTTATTAATTCGTTGACAATTACAATAGGCCCCTATCACAGGCCTATGCCTCCATAATATAAAACTCATATAAAACACAATGACTGCAAACACGAGCAGTACTCTTCTCGAAGACGCTATCTGAAATGTAACATCGGCAACTAACTTGATTGTTCCGTATGAAGTGGAAAAGCTCCGGTCAATTTGGCATTGCGTCGCTTCAGCTGGCCCGGCGGTCGCCGGTAGCAGAGAGAGAGTGATTTCAACGTACACTGATCGACGACTTGGGTGGTACAAGCCACAGCTCCCACGTGTTCTTTGACCAAACTCACACCGTTTTGAGAGTACACCTTCTACCATCGTTGAGACAGACTTCTCAAAATATTAAGGAACAACATTCCACGTCCTTCCGTACCCCTTCATTGGTCGCATACATTTGCAGTCCCGAAATACGTTTTAAGTATTACGTTATCATGTATCGCGAGGAAAACAAATTGCTGAAATGGTACGGGATATTAATGTAAATCAAATTGACGGCAATATCAATTTTCCATCGTAAATGTCGTATATCTCATACCATGTATTGGCTGTAGGGAGGGGGGTTGAATTAGTGCATAATACAACGTTTTTGGGATTTTCTAACTTTTTATTAGACCACTCATAAGCCCGCAGGCCACAGAGCGTCTGAAAGATTTGCTGCCAGCACCAACTATGCCTCCTGGAATGGGAACACAAAACAACGGTTAGTTATAAGACGTTCATTAAACAGTTTTCACATTTCTTCTGCAAACGAACAATGAGAACATACTACTGGGGTTTAAAGGTTCAGTTATAGTAAGAAATATATTAATGCAATTTATAATGCATATTACTATGACGCATTCATATTGAATTAGACTTTTGTGTCAAAGCTACTCGAAAGCTACGTTGCACACTGTCTGATCGACCACATGACTGATAACAATCTTCTTGAACGATACCAATCAGCCTACACATCGCATCACTCCACGGAAACTGCGCTAGCTCTGGTACAAAATGACATCCTCGAGGCGCTAGACCGGCGGTATGGAGTCATCCTGGTTCTACTTGACCTGTCGTCCGCCTTCGATACAGTTGACCATGAAATTCTGCTCAGCCAATTAGAACAACGCTTCGGAATGGCTGGTTCCGTGCTGGCATGGATGCGATCATATCTAACCGACCGGTCGCAGTCAGTAAATATACCAGGTGGCTCTTCCAGCAAAACCAGCGTCGCTTGTGGCGTCCCTCAAGGATCGGTGCTGGGGCCTCTGTTGTTCTCTGCGTACACAGCACCTATCGGTGATATCATCAGAAGACACAACTTGGGCTTCCATCTCTACGCGGACGATACCCAGCTATACATCAAATTTGAGATAACCGAAACCAACATAATGTTGTCTCTACGCCGAATTGAGCACTGCATCAGCGACGTCCGCGTGTCGATGGTCGATAATCGACTAAAGATGAATGATAACAAAACGGTCGCACTTGTGTTAGCATCACGAAACAATCTAGCGAAACACAATATCACCGTGATCAAAATTGGCGACTGTAACATAACGCCAAGTCCTACTGCCAGAAACATCGGCGTTGTATTCGACTCGGAAATGTCGATGGTCAGTCATGTAAAGCACATCAGAGGAACATTGCGTCGAACCGATCGTGCCTAACACAGAAAGCTGCGGTGCGTCTTATGTATTCTCTTGTTACATCGAGAATTGACTATGCGAACTGTCTGCTATATGACATCCCCGACTGCCTAATCAACAAGCTGCAAAGAATGCAAAATACTGCTGCTCGGCTAGTGGTCCGCTGCCACAGATGGGACCATATCACACCGATGCTCAAGAAACTGCATTGGCTTCCCGTGAAGCAACGCATTCATTACGCAATTCTGCTACTGACGTTGCGTGCTCAACACGGACTGGCACCAGCTTACATCACCGACCTACTCCATTAAAAAAGAGCTACTCGAGTGTTGCGTTCAACTACAAACAATGACTTGTACGTACCACCATCTCGCAGCCGATATGGCGACAGAACGTTCTCGGTATCTGCTCCACGACTATGGAATTCACTTCCAAGCGAGTTGAAGACAACCTGTTGCCTTTTGACTTTCAAAAGACTTTTCAAAACCCATCTTTTCTGGGTTGCTAACGCAACATAGGCGCTACCAATCAGTTTAGTCAGTTTATTTTATTTTTTTATTATTATCTTGTACGTGTTTTTAAACTACTTTTACAAAATCAATTAACCTTTAATTTTAACGATCATCCTTAGCTGTAACTTATTTAATTTTTTTAATTTGTGTATATATTGTCATTTATTTTAACTAATTTAATATTATTAATTTTACGTAATTTATTAATGTTCTGCATCTGTTCTATATATATATATATATATATAATTATGTATTCTAAGCGCCTCAGAATGGAGTTATCTATATTTATGACGCTATATAAGTGTTCTTGTAGTAGTAATAGTAGTAGTATGCGTTGCTATATGTAATTATTTGTATGATATCTAGCTCTACTCTTGTTTGAAAATCGGCGGTTCAGAAACAGCTGTCTGGTGGCAACTCTGTCCGGGAACGACATGACGGAAGCAGTGACTGGAACGGTTGCGTAGGGCGAGCTACCGCAGCAGGCGTTGTAAGTGCTCCTGCTCACCAGCCTGTAAACGCAGCGGAGCTCCCAATTCAAGCATTTATACCGACACCTTTCTTACGGGAATTAAAGTAGAGCAGTATCCCAAATCGTTCTAATAATAATATTGCTAACCTTGGAAATCGAGAATGGTGGAACGGGCAAATATATTGGGATTTCCGGCACAGTTAAGTTCCCTTTGGTGCCGGGCGCGGGCGTTTTATACAGTTTTAGGTAGATTTTTGGTTCAAGTACACCAGTTCAGGTAATTCGGCATACCTCCGTGCATGGTAGGATATCTTCCGTAGGTAGGTTATTGCAAGGATGGTTTGACTGTGCAAGCGTGTGCAGTTATCGCCCATTACGCGTGTGGCAACAACCGATGTTTGTGCAAGTTGCAGCGCAGTTTGGAAGACAAATGTGCCGCAAAATATACCATCACATGTCTTATGTGACGTTGTGATTTTAGCAGGTAACAGTTTTGCTAAATGACAAATATGTTAGTATAGGGGAAGGTCGGGTATATTGAACCCCCTAAGAACATGGCTCGCAATATCAAAGGAGACTACTGGTATTGTGCATTTAACTATTTTGCTTAAAACGGGACTTTTACAAATGTAGCGGTGATAACTAAATTTGAATCATTTGATACCCATCGCACACGTACTGTTGGCCACCTTTATCGTCTACGCAATCCGCTTACACCCATCGCTGACAATCGCAACACCTTATCATGTCCTCTTGGGTGTCCTCTCCGCAAATAAAGCAGAACCATCTTCCACTTGACGGGGGCAGTTTTTTTTATCTCTGGTGGTCGTACTTTTCTTGACCTCTTGACGCTTCGGCATGAACTGTGACTTAGGCCGTTTCTTCACACCGCTTGAGTTAGTCTTGTGCTTGACGCCCGTCTTTTTCTTTTCCATCTGCGCCTTGTGTGAGCTCGATGTGATCAGCTCGGATTTGTTCGACCAACGACTCTTTTCTTTGATGATTGGTTCAGGCAGTGGGAAGCCAACACGGGGAGTGACTGACAATAGGGGAATTGCATTGACATGTGTAGGAATTACACAGTCGTAATGACCCACATCTGCGCCAAGCTTCGTAAACCACAGCGTCAATGGTTCGGAATTTTAAAAAAGTACTCCGCAGCACCGTTGCTTGTCATGATGCGAATCGGTCGTCTCAATGATTTTGTTGTGGCAATAATTTCCAACTCCCCGACCATTTAACTTGGATGAACCATCGCGCAGATCCTCTCTAGCATTGACACGTAACAAAGCCTTCGAGGCAGGTCCGCATTCATCCATTCTTCCGTGTTGAAGTTGTCAAATTCAGCATAACTTGAGCACATATAGCTAATGACCTTAGCTCGAAGGGAATCTGCCCGACTTTACTCAAGGATTATATGAATGGGATTGTTTAACAAACCGAAGTGATCCTCCTACCTGGAGCTTCTAGTCCAAGGCTATAGTCAGGCTCCGGAAGAAACATCTGCCCTCTGGGGTTTTCTTCTCCCGCATTGAAGGACGAGGTGGTGATCCCATGCTCACTTCTCCATCACTATTTTTTTCAAGCTGATACACTGCACGGAGAAGCTACTCTGTACTAAGGGTGCGTCGCAGGTCGAAGAAGCATCGTATGTCGTTGGAACGAAAGTGATCGATGAAATGGATGGCGGTACCTCGCGGGTAGATGGAAGGGATGGCGGTACCTCGCGGGTAGATGAAAGGGATGGCGGCGTCTCGCGAGTAGATGGAAGGGATGGCGGCATCTCGTGGGTAGGTGGAAGAGATGGCGGCATCTGACTGGTAGATGGAACACAAACGGTGGTCGTGAGTCGAACATACGCAGGAAGGTCGGTTGAGGTGTGGGTCAGTCCCTGTGAACCTCCCTGTGCCAGTTCATCATGCTCATTGAATTTGTCTAATACAACAAAATCATTCTGTGAATACATCCACTGACAGCGTTGGCCATCGTCGCAGATTTCACGTAAGCTTCGCAGAACAATTCACCAACCTGATACAAGGTGATCGCACGACCTGGGTGGTTCCTCATCCATTTGTGTGCGGCCTCGTTGTATCTGGACACGAACGTCTTGTAGAAGGTTCTGTCTAGCGGCTGCATGCTGTGTGTCATGTGATATTTTATATTTTATCATATCATTGTTAACGTTATGCCCCCGTTTTCTAAAAGCTTATTTATAAAAATTCTAAAAAAAGGGAGTCAAATGATATATACACACGTATTCCTGATTACTGGACCACCGCTCCGGTATATTGGACCAGTGGTCCAATATACCATTTGAAAACTGGTTCAATATAGCGGATCACACAGTGATGAACACTGTTGTAAATATATTTATTGATGAAATACTGGTTTCACCGCCCATGTGTCTCATGCAGTTGAAACCTTACAAACTGCTGTGCCACACCACTTTGTATACAAACAAACGTTACAGCAGAGGTGAAAAATCTAATCAATGGTTACCTTTTCGAAGTTTCTGCGGAGCCCGCCATTTCTTTCTTGCGGTTCGCCTTTTAGTTAAAGGTCCTGCCGGGAGATGGGGGCCACCATGCGCACGGTACCGTAGTTAAAAATATAGGGCCGCGGTCCAATATAGCGGATGGTCCAATATGCCCGACCTTCCCCTACATGTGCATAAAAGTATCATTTTCATCGGAAATGTATAGCGTATCACCTAATAAGGAAAGTAACGCGTTTCGTCGATGACAAGTTACAGCCTTGCTGTTTATACTTAGAGGGCGTAAACCACACACAGACGTTTCCTTTGACGTGTACAACATGGATTGGAGTACGACGCTGTCTGTCTAGCAATTATGAACAGCCGAGCTACTTGCACAGCGTTGCCCGTTAACCACTATTTAATCTCCAAACGTAAGAAAAAACCCGGTGTCACACCTGCAGCTAACTGAGTGTTAACACGTTGTTCAACCATATCGGCTATCGTAACGAATCATACTTCTTCTTCTTCTTCCTCTTCATCTTTGTCCCACTTTTATGTGGGGTCGATGTATAATGACATTCGCCTCCATGTCACTCGGTCGTACACTTCCTCCCCCGACAGTCCCTTCTCCCTGAGATCTGCCCTCACACTGTCCAACCACCTCCTCTCCGGCCTTCCTCTCCTCCTCTTCCCTTGCACTTTCATTCCCATCGCTCTCCTTCCTACATAATCCTCCTCTCTTCTCATCACGTGTCTATACCATCTCAACCTACTTTCTTGGACTTTCTTTGATATTTCCCCCACTTTCATTTTCCCTCTGATTCTTTCGTTTCTTATCTTGTCAATCTTTGAGGCTCCGCACATCCATCGTAGCATTCGCATTTCTGCGACATCCAACTTCTTTTTCTGTGTCTTCTTTGCCGCCCATGTCTGCGCCCCGTACATCAGTGCTGGCCTTACCACTGTCCTGTACACTTTTCCCTTGATCTTCACGTTCATTCTTCTGTCACACAGCACTCCAGATACTCTCTTCCAGTTCTTCCACCCGCTCTGCACTCTATGAGCGACTTCCGCATCCAATTCTCCATCATCCGCCAATGTCGATCCTAGATATTTGAATGTCTTCACTCTCTTCACTGTCTCGCCCTGTAACCGGATCTCTAGGTCATTGTTTTCGTTGCACCTCGGGTATTCCGTCTTCTGTCTACTAATCTTTAGTCCTCGATCTTCCATTGCACTTCTCCATTCCTCGAGCTTCCTTTCCAACGAATCATACATTAGCCAATAATACTTACAATACAACACCATATAGCAACAGGCGTCATAAAAAAACAGTTCGCATAGACACCCAAACATAGCATTTGATATGTGTGCTTCTGTAGACAAATAACTACGTTGATGGCCAGAGTCTACTAGCTCATATTACTGCATTATTTCACCAACAGCTGATCTTATTCAACACTTTATTTTTAGCTGATCCACAGCCGATTCCGTCGTGAGAACCACCAGTGGAGACGCTGCTGGAGCTTCCACGTCGACGACTCCTCCTGTACGCCTCGCTTTCCACAAAGAAAACACTGACGACGACGATGCTGACAAGCAGGAAATACGTCAGATGGCGCCACCTATCAAAACAAATATGCTTCTCAAAATGTAGCATGAACCAACGCCGTTAGATTCTTCAGTACGACACTAATAATAAAAACATTATTCTGCCGGTATTTCGCTAGCTGTTTAACATAACCACCACTAAGACAACTTTGATGATTACATTATTAGTTAAAAATGGTAATTTATCTCAGAATGCGACTTTAACTGTTTCAAGGCCTGGGTCGCCAAGCTTAAACCACGACCAACTTTGGGTTGCTGCTCGAAAAGATTAAGAACCGTTGTTCAGGAAATAACTAGACTTGCAGTTATTACCGCCATTACCAACAATATCACCACTATTGACACCACCATAACAACTACCACAAATGTCACCGCTATCGACACTATCACAACAAACAACATTGACTCTATTACCACCACTACCACTACCACTAACACAACTATCTCCGCTACAACAACTACTACTACTTAACATCACGGAAAAACAATACCGTCACTGCTACCACCACTGTAAGTACTATCACAACTACCACCGTTACCACTACATTGCTTCAGTTCACTCAGCTGTATGAATGAGTATATGGCTACAGACAGTGGTGGATATATGTGTATGAATAGTCTTCGCGTATTAATTTTAGCGTGGCTGAATGCTTCCCAGATAAGTCGAGATGGTGTCCGATAACTACCACCACATGCCCACCTACCAAACCCGATGCAATAGCTGCGCCTTTCGTACGATATTTGGTACCTCAATGTAAGGTCCTCATATTCTCTGCTATGTGGCGAAGGTAAAATGCCATTATATTACTCATGTCGTGAGTAAAATACAATATACAATTAGCGTTGAAAATTGTAAATTAGAGGCGAATGATCCAATGAAGCGAATAAATAGGGAAAGGCATTGTTAGTTGTGCCATTTTTCATTATTTTTAATATATACCAAACAATTATATTCCTAAATCAAAATCGTGTTTACTCATATAAACTATGAATACGTAAGTCAACAAACCTTTTACAAATACTATTAAAAGCCCATAGAACCACACAGTAACCAAATACTTCTTAACCTTTTTAAGTTCGTGGAACACTATTGTTAGCTCGATCCACGCGGCACACCGAGTCATATTTTCCTATGTCACAGTGTATCTTATTGTCACCACCCACTAGTTATTTGATGGAAGGGTAATTATCGTTTTCCCCACGGATAAGAACATTTTAACAAACGTATTAAAGACCAAAGTATTTAATTGCAAGTGCCATCCGAAGTATCAATTAATACGAGTTGTAGTTTTATTTTGAAAATAACTCTGAATTACCATTCAATATGTGATGCAGAAAATAAAAACGTAACATGTTTCCAAACACGAGACTCTAAAATAATCATTACAAGTCACATGTTAGACAATTAATGTATAGGCTGGAACGTCTACTTGGCATTAGTGAGAAACTTGCGCCTGTCTTGTGGAACAGAAGCGCTTAGCCGCCGACCGAAATGCCTTGATTCCGGTGTAGATCAGCCAGTAACAACAGAAGCGCTAAAATGCACTACAACTCCGATGCCGCCATATGCGTCTTCAATGCGCATGCGCATCAGAATGTTTTAGTACACCATGAAGACATTAAATCATACGTGGGACTAATGTTGGATGCGGGTGAAGAAACGAAAAAATCACACATTTCCTGGTCGTCTTCTTTTCTTCTCAAGATACGCATAATAGAACACAGGCATCATGATTATAAAACGGTGAAACTTATACTATAGAGTGTTTAGGAATATAGCATGATATTAATACAATCAAATTCTTATTGTTTACGTTAATTACAAGAGATGCCGCGGCAATCTTGGGAGGCACAAGGATTGGGAAGCACTTTAATCGACTGTATGTATGATACCCTATAGCCAACAGCTCTCCCAATTTGCCAACTTTCACGAACACATAAACTCTATCGTGTGTGTGTGCGTGTGTGCGTGTGTGCGTGTGTGCGTGTGTGCGTGTGTGCGTGTGTGCGTGTGTGCGTGTGTGCGTGTGTGCGTGTGTGCGTGTGTGCGTGTGTGCGTGTGTGCGTGTGTGCGTGTGTGCGTGTGTGCGTGTGTGCGTGTGTGCGTGTGTGCGCGTGTGCGCGTGTGCGCGTGTGCGCGTGTGCGCGTGTGCGCGTGTGCGCGTGTGCGTGTGATTTCTGGTGCGTGCGACAAAGATGAACGATACGGTCGATTCTCGGCAAGACATACACATTGCATTTAATGCGATCCTCGCCATTTATACTATAAGTCGTGTCACGGTAGAAACGGCGGTGAATGAAATACGGCTATGAAGTAAACAATTCTTACCATGCGACTAACAATAAACTGTGACATCGTACTGGTCAGTTGTATTTGCCTTTCAAGAAGGCGTTGTTGTTCAGGTTAGCGAAGTGGGAGCAGTGGCCATTTTTCACGGCCTCTGTAAGTTGTTTTAGTTATAATTGCAGCTGATTTATCAATATGTGAATAAGTTCCTGCGAGGCTAAAAACGTCTAACCCAATGTGGAGGGTTGTCTTCTATTAGGGTGTTACCTTGCCATTAATTCAAGACATACAAACAAAACAACCTGCTATACACTATTTGAACCCGCTTCAACAATTCGACTGTCCTGACGCATATATATATGGGTCTGTGAGCACATCATACCCCGATTCATCCCGTAAAAAAGGCACAAAAGTTAGAGAGTGGGTAAATTACAAAACAATGCTAGTGGTTTGATTAATTGTGTGTTCAACATTTTGGAAAGGACTGGCTTGCTATACACGAACACTGGTTGGGTGCCGTTGCTTTGCGTTGCTACATTAACAAATCCGATTAAATAGAGCTAAAATAAATTTAACAGCTTATTTAAGCAAGCTACATTAATTAACATAAACAGTATAGGAAGAGCTCAATATAAAATCCGTTAGTTATGTATTTGCCACCATATGGTTAAGCACCTTTTTCAAAACAGTCTGTTTGCGTGTTGCCCTATGTTAATGCGATCTCACTCAAAATGCCACAGTGACAGTAGTACTAAAATAACTTACCTGCATAAAAGGATATTGTTCAATAGACGTAGCTGACACATAAGCAATCAGTCAAAGACCGTGTCCTTTGTGAGCGCCCTTGAGATAAGGGAGGACTGGTTGACCTAAGCTGTGTCCCACAATATCCTTTGCAATGCACTCGACAGATGCTACCGACTGATTTATAGACGGACATTTTCATATCTGTTAAATTGACTACAGTTGACTACAGTTGACTACAGGTTAACTAACGGTGTCTTTGTTGTGCAAAAAAGACCGCAGGACTGTGCATTCGTTCACCAAGCTGCAACAATATGAACTATGTTGCCTGACAACACCGATGTTGACCATCTCAATAACAACAACGACGACTACAAAAATAGCAACATCAAAAACAACGACGATGACAACAACAACATCATCATCAACGATAACACTCACGATGACGACCACAACAACAAAACAACATCAACGACAACAACAACTACTACTATCATCATTATTACCTATATCTGGGTTCTACATCTAGTAAAGCGCCACGAACAATTTATATTTGGCGCTATATTAAATAAAATATATTATTATTATTAGTATTACCACTACTGCTTTTACTACTACTGCTACTTCTACTAATAGCAATAATAATAATAATATTGTTTCTACTATTACTGCTACTACTACTACTGCTAATAATAATAATATTACCACTACAAAAACAATCTGATTTAATACGTTTTAGAAAAAATATGTCAATATATTAGTGTTCATGGTACGTGCTGTCCGGTAAGACCCAGAAAGGAAGTAAGCTCACAGAGACCAACGTCGTCCATTAATAGACGATTATCTTTAGCAGTCCAAAACAAATAAATATGTTTACAACAAACGCGTGAAGCAATACAAACAAAATAATTAAAATGCGTATACTAAATTATGCGCTATTCAAACGATTTATTATGTTTAAATGACAACCATAATTTAAATGTGTATGCTATAATTAATGTGAGAAAACGAGCGGATATCGACTGGTGTGAGAACGTTGTTTTCAAATCCATCAGTAATCGGATGTTTCACAGCATATTCGCAAATCACTCATCAGCCTACTTCAATGTCACAGACAGATATTTGCTATTGCACTCTTTCTAGGTGTATTTGTTGATATAACATACATTACTGTTGTGAAAGCAACTGAAAAAAATGTTTTTGCTGTCATTGTGGAATTATTTTGGTCTTGTCTTGAAGTCTACCGTAGGTGATACGTTCACATGTATCGATTGCGTTGTCCAACCCCCACGACGGTGTATTTATTTTAACTTTTTTATTTTGCTACGGTTGATATATTGTCTGATAAAATGTAAACATGTGGTTACCGTTAATTTAATCGGTGAACTGCATATTAAATAAACCAACTAGTTGAAGAATTCGATCGCCAATTAACGCAACCAACTAATGAAATGTAATTTCATTGCGGAGAGAAAAGGCAAAAAGAACGCTTCATCATAGCAATAGTTTTCGCATATCATTACGGTATTTGTTTTTGTGAGTCGACCGGTTGATCAGCCATTCGGTCCAACGGTCAAATAAACCTTCTCTCTGTCAGCATGTCATGTGAAATAAGACACCAGTACAACCATGTATTAGTATGACACTGTATTTCAAGAAAACATGGCATACTCGAGTTAAAAAGCCGAATTCCTATCGTACAACTTAAACCAGAATAACGATCATATTGATCGCAATGTTCGTTACGAAGTACAGTTTTTGTTAGGATATCTAAACTCACTCTTGCCTTGTGGGACTGCGTTCACAATTAACAGTCACTAGCATCTACGTCCGAATGCTACGCGGCCATTGCAGCAGATGTTAAAACGAGTATTGTAGGCTCTCGCGCCACAGCATGCGTTGTTAAGACCCTTGTGTTGACGCCTTCCAGCGCAGCAGATGTAAAAACGAGTATTGTAGGCCGTCGCGCCACAGCATGCGTTGTTAAGACCCTTGTGTTGACGCCTTCCAGCGCAGCAGATGTAAAAACGAGTATTGTAGGCCGTCGCGCCACAGCATGCGTTGTTAAGACCCTTGTGTTGACGCCTTCCAGCGCAGCAGATGTAAAAACGAGTATTGTAGGCCGTCGCGCCACAGCATGCGTTGTTAAGACCCTTGTGTTGACGCCTTCCAGCGCAGCAGATGTCAAAACGAGTATTGTAGGCCGTCGCGCCACAGCATGCGTTGTTAAGACCCTTGTGTTGGCGCCTCCCGGCGCAGCAGATGTCGAAACGTGGATTGTAGTTGCCACAACCTAAAACATGTAGAAATGACCACATAACGTATACTTAAATATAGTGTAATGAGACTACGTCTGACTGGATGTTTATTGTTTCTATACGTCATTATTCTACAACATTACTATTGAGATGTAACCCGTGTTCGAATCACATGCTGCTGTGTCGAACGTTGGGCAATTTCGCTCCCTCTTCGTTACTCCGGTTCAATCAGCACAGTGGATATTATTTGTGTAAGAATAATTTTCGCGCATTAACTGCAGCGTGGAAGAATCATTCCATATTTGTAAAGATGGTGTTCTATTTAAAATGTCTACCAGGGAGAAACATTGTCAAGCGGTTTGAATAGTCCAAACGACTGCATGCAGTGTTATATAAGAAGTTACATTTTAATGACACCAGACTGACGTCAATGGAAGTGTTAGTTATACCGGCGTACCTAATTTGGAAGTAGAAACTTTCGACATAATGCCGTACTTTTTTGTAGCTGTAGGAACTAAATATTATAAGCAACCAGCCAAGCAATATGCACACTGTTATTTATTGATTTACTATGATTTAATGAACTATTATTTTTAACGGACGACAAAATATACGTTTAAGTGGGAGATTAATTCGTACCTAAAAATGGAAGTGTAAGAATCTGAAATTGCTATCACTTCATGGTTTAATGAAAATGCTTACCATTTGATCCACCGCCGGAACTGCCGCCAGAACTACCACCAGTAGAACGTCTGGAGCTTCGACGGCGGCGGCGTCTCCACCACCCACCTTCGCTTTCGTCGACAAACAGCGTGGCGAGAACGAAGCTGATGACAAGCAGATACACCAGTTGGCGCCGCCTAGTAAAAGGTTTTAATTGTATAAATAGCATAAAATTATGACAAATTTGTCTACAAACATTACAGCGGATTTTGATCTTGCAAAGATCATATTCGCAGGACAAACGAATATTGTTGCACTTCTTCTAAGTGCCCTGTGGATTCCATTAATGATAACAACCCGAAGTATGCATTACGTTCTCGGCCAATAATAACATTCAACACAAACATTCATATCGAATATCCCACATGAGCAAGCTAAACATAAATAATAAATTATATATACTAATTATCAGTGAAATTTAATTTATCATCTGAAATGTGTTGCATTGAATGGAATCGATTTAAATTGTTTTTTTTTTCTTCTAAATAACAAATACCAGTAGCATATCATGCCTATAACTTGTGCAACTATGTGCTTGTCACGGGTGAAAACATGAACTAAACGGTGTTGTTATTCTGTCCCTGTTAGTTTCTATAAATCTTTCCGATTGGGTTGAGCCTATACTTCTGTTCTACAAGCATGGAAAGAAGGAGGATAACTGTGTTTCACGAACAGTCAACATTCTTACAAATTCATCTTTATTCACACAGTACCAGTGTCTAAACAGTTACATACACAATGTTCTTCGTATTATAGCAATTAAAACAATAATGGCACATATAAACTGCAATAGCAATAAAACACGCATTTACTCTACTTACATCGTTGTAATTGGTCTTTTCTTCTGGAACTATGACGGACGATGCGGTTTGTACACTGCAAGCCGACCACTGCCGTTTCATCGGAATCCTGGCAGTCTTTATAGCGGAAGACATGTCACGCAAGGAGTGGCAAAGATTGATGGTTGTATAATTTAAATATCAATGGGAACAGTATGCGATTGAATCGCACGGTTTTTACACTTGTCACATTTGCTTTTTATTGTATTATCGTTCCTCTACTGTATGCTACTTTAACAATAGGCAAGAATACGTGAAATTCCCATTCCCACTGTATGATACAGTTTGAAACCGCTTCCACAACGAATAAACATAAAAATGCATATACCTGTCTACGAGTCTTACGGTCTTACCTCGACTCATTTTTATGATAATAGAATGTCTAAGTTTATGTTAATATTGTGCTACTTATAACAACATAATATTAATATGATGGACCTATGATATTTCTTCGCTTTCCGACATGTCAGAGTAATTACTCCATAAATCGCTTGGGCCCACAAAAGACGTCATCAAACAAATGTCCACGCGGGCTCCTTGACGGTCTCTCACGCCTTTATCTTCGGGTGAAACTGGTTGGGGCGGAATGAACCGGGTCATCGTGACCTATTACAAAGACAAGTCGAGAAAAACAGGTGCATATTTGCTACATTGCTTCGATTCGACCCATCCCTCAACATGACTAACCACATAAATTATATGCTGAAAGCGAGCACAAGTGATTTAGGAATAGGTTGGGGCGGAATGAACCGGGTCATCGTGACCTACTACAAAGACAAGTCGAGCAAAAAAACAGATACACATTTGCTACATTGCTTCGAATCGACCTCAACATAACTGACCACATAAATGCCATTTGCCAAACAGCGTGTATATGCATCTCCATAACAATAGTCGTATCAAACGATACCTCACAACAGATGCGACTAAATCACTTGTGCACGCTTTCGTCTTATCTAGATTGGATATGGGAACGCGCGAGTGGCTGGAATACAGTTCGCATTATTGTGATAGCCAATTTCATGGCTCTGATTTATCATTATATGTTCGCTTGTATAACGCCGACATATTTCAGCCAACATTCCAAGGGCAACAACATCCATAACATTTTCCACTGCACGATGTGTTATTGTACAACTATTAGTGAATTGTTTTCTCGGGATGTTTATTGTGTGATGTTAGTGAAGCCGACATGCTTCCTTTTACGTACAGGTTACGTAGTTTTTCTGACTCGACCGCTTAACCTATTAGTCACATTATTAATTGATATGTCAGGGACATAGTTAGTAGGATTGAATACTTCAAAGGCTCAGCCTCTCACCTTCGAGCGTCAAAAATCTAGAAGTAACTGTAAATTGGTAACATTTAAAGTGCTATAGAAAAACCTAGTTAAATATAACAGGAGTTTCAATAGACGCTCAAAGGTGTGGGTACCAATAAAACATATTGAGACAACTCAAAGGGACTTCGACGAAGTGTGGTGTATCCATAGACGCGGAAACTGTGGGGGTGGGGGCAGCAGCACCCCCTGGAATTTTTCTGGGGGGGCAGACATTTGGTTCTGTCCCCCCATTAAATATCAGCGAGATTTTTTTTGTGGCGAGCATCAATGGCGGATGAAAATGTAAATTTTATGAGAGGATTAATGTGTAGTTTTGCCGTCTGTGAAAGGTGTGTGCAATTGGAGGGTAGATATATTGTTTTCTGCCCCCTCCCCAGTAATAGGCGGAGTGATGGGGAAAAAAATTCCAAAGCACTTTTCAGAATCAGGTCAAGTGATCTGAAGTTCTCAAAACAACCAAAATAGCACGAGGTGTCCATCTCGACCCCCGTGCTCCCAGACTAAAACTCTTTACTCCAGATATACACACACAAATATTATTATACTGTATAAACTATTATAATATTATTTGAGAGTGACCGGCCAAATTTATTTAATCAATCATTTGTTTGTGACATTTATATATATATGCGATGCGCGATGCGATGGTATACATTATAAAGGTGCCGCAATGAGCATGCGTACGCCGAAAACGAGACTTAGGCAGCCATTTTTATTTATTTGTATTAAGCACATTTCTGTTTGTGTTCAGAGCATGTGATGATGGCTGATGACGCTGACTGTACGTATACGGTTACACATCTAGTTATTGTGCACAAAAGATTATGTGATTGTACTTCTAAATATTGTCTCGGACATCTACTGGGATTGAATTTAGCCAAACAAAAACGGATGCCAGGCAGGCAGCGTCTTCGCAAAAACTAGACTAGGGACTGAAATAGGTTACTTTATAAAATGAAATATGTACCTATTCAACATTTTATTTGTTAAATAATTATTTTTTCCATCTGGATATCCCTGATCGCAAATATAAACACTATTTTGTGTGCCTGCAGACACGATGAATCAGGGATGGTTAAGGTATTTCTCAGTTTAACATTAACCAACAGTTTTGAAGCTTATTTGTTTATATTTATTATTAATGACATAATACCTGTTCAGAATGCAAACATGTTATTTATGCCTGATATAAATTAAAATATAAACTTTTCATAATTTATGCTTCTTGATTTACTCCTCGGTCCCCAATATTTCCATATCTGGAAGAAACTGACACATATTCCGTGAGACGATCTTCGATACAAATGCAGTGATGTTTAATTACTTAATCTGGGTTCCGTAGTAGCACATAAAAGCAGCGTTGCGCCGAAATACAAGTATGAATAACGCGGTGTCAATAAATAGGACCGCTCAAATCAGGCTACCAGCTCTATTGGACCACGTAATAAACAGCCGAAATTGACAGGAAGTTAACTTGTAGTAGGTCTACTAGGAGGTGCACGGTGCGCGCGGTGCGTCTACAATTCGATTCACTTAGGGGTCATCTCAGAACGTCGATGTCCGATATCAGACGAAATTACTTTCATCTTGCCTCAGCCCCCTCACCCACCCAATTGTTTTAACATTAATATGATGATACCAGTATAATTAAGAGTGTCGGTCGATGTCCGACGCCAGATAAAACTGCCTCAGACCCCAGTCCTCCAAACAAAAATAATTTCGCTTGACATCGGACATCGATGTTCCGAGATGATCCCTTGGCAAAAATGAAACTACACTCTAGGAACAACGATTCGCTACCTCGTTTGTGCATTTTATATGTAGTTTTAATAAAATAATTAGAGACAATACTATTTTAGTTTACGATTTAGATATATTATTATAAACTAAAGACACTCAAGTTTAGTAGGGTCTAACTGATTATAGATATATATATATATATATATATATATATATATATATATATATATATATATATATATATATATGTGTGTGTATGTGTGTGTGTGTGTGTGTGTGTGTGTGTGTGTGTGTGTGTGTGTGTGTGTGTGTGTGTGTGTGTGTGTGTGTGTGTGTGTGTGTGTGTGTGTGTGTGTGTGTGTGTGTGTGTGTGTGTGTGTGTGTGTGTGTGTGTGTGTGTGTGTGTGTATTGTTTTATTTATGTAAGGCATAATGAACATGATATGTACGCCTATGAAAATATATGATGTCATTAATGAATAAATATTCAAGAAATGTATAGTTCAAAGCCAACGGTTAATGTTCAACTGAAAAATGCCATCAAACATCCCTGTTTTCCATGTGTGGAGGTACATAAATTATCGTTTATATTTTCGATCAAGGATATTCAGATGAAACCAAAAATGAAATGGGGAGTGGTAGAAGAGGTACACATCTCATGCTATGAAATAATTCATTTTTGGTCTCCGGTTTTGGTGAGAGAACCTACATTACATTCTTTAAGGTGATTGCTCGCATGCCCCCATTTATCTTAGTCTAAACTCAATCGCATTAGGCTTCTATCATAATATTTAGAAGTACAATCACATAATCTTTTGTGCACAATAACTAGATGTGTAACCGTATACGCACACTCAAAGTCATCAACCATGGACACATGCGTTGAACATAAAAGGCATCCAGTGTTGCATAAGGTCACGAATTTGTTCAAGCCCAGACAACAAAGCCAAACCCAAAACACTGGCGTCGGAACATGATGGATATTTGGTGGGTTGAGGCTCTCCAAAACCTCGATTTGCATTTTCCCTCTTGAGGCTCGCCAAAACAGCAACATTAAGGCTCTCAAAAATCACAATTTGCACACCAATTGAGGCTCGCCAAAATAACTCCATCTTCAGGCTCTTCAAAAACCTCGATTTACACCCCCCCCCCCCCAAATATCTACATTGAGGCTCTCCACAAGCATGAATTTGAACTCCTCATATATCCCTGTCTGTCAGGGGTGAAACTGGCCTCGATTCCGATGCACGATGTCTGATTTTTTTGTAATTTCTCTCGCTGATCCTGCACAGCTCTCCCACCAGATCATTCGCTCTCGTTTTCCACCTTTCTCCCAGTCCTTCAAAATCTCTTTTTCCATAGTTTTCCCATCGCAGTCTAGTTCTTCCTCGCCTCCTTTTCCCTTCCCGTCTCTGTACATCTGCTCTCTTTGCCATCCGTTCTTTTCCCATTTTCTCTACAAGCCCTGCCCATCTTAGTTGACTCATGCTTATGCTTGTTCAGAAACAATTGTGTCGACATCAAAGACACAGCCACATGCGCAACTACGACCAGACGATGTAAATGAGTAGCATCATTCTAGTCCACTGCTGCAATTTTGGGAGGTGGTGCTGTTCTAATTATAGCTCCTGACCCAGGAATTATCGTCTCCACAGACGCACCGACTTTGACACATCATGTAATCCACTTGCCAGACAAGAGATACAATTAACCAAAAGTGCTACTTAACCCCCACTTTAGTGCATCGGCACTTCCAGGTGTAAATTACAATTTTGATATACTCGTTTGTGCTGAATCATATAGAAAACGACATTGCTCTCTAGTCTAAAAAATTCAGTTGTGTTACAGCCGTGTAACATAGCTGTTAAGGTGTATCAGAATGGGACGAGGAAAGGCGAATGTGTTTTTGGAGGACAATCGTTCAGATGGGATCACCTTGATGATATGTCGTAAGACATGTTGTTGTTGTCTATGGAAGTTCCCATAGAAACCAAGAGTATACACCTCAACAGTAAAAATATTGAATGAGTATTGGTTTACATTATTTATTCATTGTAAATACGGATAAATTACATTATCACATAAGTATGTACGGTATCGGCGGTATGCATGGTAATAGTAATTAGCATCACACGTTTTGCTTTCGTAACATCACACGTCAATTATATATATATATATATATATATACATATATGTATATATATATATATATATGTGTATATATATATGTATATATATATATATATATACAACAATTACAGTGAAATTACAATTACAGTGAAAACATGATGTATATCAGAAGTATCTTTCTTAGAAAACTGAACGATGAAATACTACGAGTTTCAAGGAATCATTTCAATCGACGATTATATTAACATACAATAAGTAATATGTTGTACACACTTCTGAAACACCGTGCTTCTTTGTGCATATTCGTTAAATTTGTTTGCACCGCACGAAATCATTAACACAGAGAATAGTTGGCACTGATCAAAAACGAACGAGCGTAAGGCGCGCAAGCGATACGGTCATCCGAGGAAAACCAGACCTGCTGTATTTCTTGCCAAAGATTTGTGGTAACGTAGCATTTAAATTAATGTACATTAATGCTATGTAATTTGCACACATACGTATAAGGCATTTCAAGTTTATTGTGCATATTTGACGTACGTATTTAATAATTGCATTCATCCCAAAGATCCTAGCGGAGCGATAGGAACCTTTTTTCAGAATCACAACAGTACCATTAAGCAAACCGATGTATGTACATCATTACAGTATGTAAAATAAAGTGAATATAGTCTATGTTATTAAAACATGCACAATAGGAGTGAGAGTACATTATGAACAATTAGTATACGGTGAGAAAATTATATTTACAAATGAATTGTAAAGTAGAAAATTAGCTCACCTTATTAAGCATAGGATACTATAATAATTTTTTTGCAAACAACCTCTGTTTAGTTTTAGACAAGGCTATTATTCTACAGACAGCATCGATTTAAGGAATGTTTTTAAACACAAACATTGATATTGATAATATAGTTGTTGTCTTCCCTAAGTTTGATTGAAACATTTGTACTGTTATACAATGTATGTTAAAACATTTTACTAGCTTGTGTAAAACGCTATATCTACTGTAGACTAAAAAGTCGAAGACGACAAGGAAGACATCAGACACATGAAGATGATGTGCAGGAAACCCCGAGATTGAGGCTGTAGCGGCGTAACCACTGAGCTAGTCTTCCAGAGACTTGCACCACGTGTCACTGCTGAAACGCAATACATGTCATAAGTGGCGAACTTTAACTCGTAAACATGACACAGATAACAATACAGACATTTTCATGCGGTATTTCAAATCCGCGTTGACAAAACGATTTTAAAAATAATCATACATTTAACATGCGCTTTCTTAGCAATTGTTTGTGATCGTTTCAGTCTGTTTAATTACAAATTGGTCGTCTAAAGAAAATGTGTTGGCCGTTGCACATGGTAGAATGAGAAACCAATTGTCCTTCGGGTATTTAACTGCAAATCGTTAACCAATAATTATAGGACACGACACGTGGATCTACTGCATGTACCGATTTCTAAAACCAACGTATTATATAAAACCATTAGACGTCGAGGTGTTAAGCTATGGAACTATATAGCAACAACAGTGGATTGTATATATGCACTTGCAACGTCTAAGGGTCAAGAGATTTTTGTGAGTAAATAATGTTAGTGACTTATATAACTAACATTCATTGTTGCATTCAAATGCGTGTATTCATGACAATAGTATTGCTGTGATTTGTGTTGCTGATTTCTTTTCTTCAATTGCACAATCTGTTTCTTCTTCTTCTTCTTCTTCTTTTTATTAAATTATTTTACGTGCACCATGGAATTACACGACTTCGTGCCGTATGCTATATTGTACAGCATCGTAAATCGCTGCGATTGACAGGCAGTTACACTGTAGCGTATGTACGGTTTGATAAACTGTGCCTCAGCTATTCGATTCACATAACTAAAAAGAAACAATTAAGCTGTAGACAGAAAGAAAAACATGTGACGCAAATGACGACTAAATTCAGTGTTTTCGATGATTTAATGTACATGTTTCTTGTTAAACCGAATATTGTAGCTATTTATAATAACTGAAACATAAACTTGGACACAAATGAACGGCATTTGCAATAAGCGAAAGTTGAAAAAAGTTGTCGTCTCTTCCCATGTATTCAAAACAAGTTTTATATTTTCTACCAAGGATATCCAGACGGAAATAATTAAAACACTGCAATTTGAGCGGAAAAAGAAATACATAATTTTATATGTCATGTTATGAAATGTGTTTGACCCAGACTTTCGTCACAACAGTTAGAAGTATGAACACAACAAATTGTGTGCGCAAACCAAATATATATGTAACCGTATACGTACAGTCAGCATCATCAGCCATCATCATATGCTCTGAACACAAAAAGGAATGCGTTTAATAAAATACAAATGGCTGCCAAAGTCTCGTTTTCGACGTACGCATGCTCATTACGGCATCTTTATAATTTATACCATCGCATCGCGCATCGCATTGCGCATCGCATCGCGTATCGCATCGCGTATCGCATCGCGCATCGCATCGCATATTGTAAAACTAACTTATCTAAAATACAAGTTTTACAAAATGTATTACTTAAAACATTAGCAAAACGTCACCGCCGTGACAGTGCCACAGCATTGCATAGGGAACTTAATATACTTAAAGTTCAGGAACTATTTAAACTAAATGTTCTAATATTTGTGTATAAACAGCGTACGAATCAACTTCCTAGTCTATTCCACCAATTTTACCAATGCAATAGTGACTTCATAATCAGAAATTCCAGACAGGAGAACAATTTATATATACATAGATGTAATTATAGAACTGGAGAGAACTCCTTGAAAGTAATAGGGGCTCGTCTTTGGAATAAACTACCTGTAGACATTAAACATTCGAAAACGCTAAATATGTTTAAGCATAAAGCCAGGAGCTTTATAATTGGCATTAACTAAAGTTTAAATCTAATTACATATTGTAAGAAATTCGCTTGTGAATTTGTTCTTATATTGGTACAACATCTCTAGCTTTAATTTACAAAAGTCGTAAACCTGAAGCTATTGCAATTGAATGCAACATTTATATACGTAATATTATGTATGTGGGAGTAACCTATATGAGTTTGATTTAATTGGCTACCAGCTCGATAAGTTATACTTCTCTGGTAGCCACCTCATCTGTGTTACATTGCTCTTGAATTGTGTTGTATATTATCTGGATGAGGAAATAAATTTACTTACTTACTTACTTACATCGCGCATCGCGCATCGCGTATCGCATCGCGCATCGCATTGCGCATCGCGTATCGCATCGCGCATCGCATCGCGTATCGCATCGCGCATCGCATCGCATCGCCCATCGCATCGCGCAGCGTCCATCGCATCGCGCATCGCATCGCGCATCGTCCATCGTCCATCGCATCGCGCATAGCATCGCGCATCGTCCATCGCATCGCCCATCGCATCGCGTATCGCTCATCGCATCGCCCATCGCATCGCGCATCGCGTCATCGCTCCATGGCGCTGCAGGTTGCCACACAAAAACGCGATGGCCCTTCTCGGCCATCATATATGTCCTTGTATATCCTGTATGTTTTATATTGAGTGTTAAACTGTTTGAATACACCGTTCGTTCACAATTCATTCATCCGTCGTTCCGTCCGTCCGGCCGTACTATGTACGTACGTTCGCTCGTTCTTTTGTGTTCGTTCGTTCGTTCGTTCAATCATTCACCAAACTGTATGAAGCACTGTCATAACTACTCCTTGCGAAGTGGAGTCACAGATACAAAATGTGTGCACAAAGTTTATTGCCGACTATAGAGTGATAGTAAGAAACTACATCAGTAAAATACAGGTTAGTTAATTTTGTTTGAAAATATTAATGAACAAAATCGATATGATTACAACGTATCCCAAAAGTCATGCTAGCAAATGCTAACGATACATAGCAGTGTTGTGTTATTTGTTATGGCAATTACTGTAACTGTTTAGTTCAACTGGCAGTAGCTAGTTGCAATTACGTCCTGGTATGACGACGCCACGGCAGCAGACGTGCGTAAGGCTGTTAAACGCCACCGTGTCGCAGCAGGCGTCTAGCGCAGCAGATCCCGAAAGGATGATTGTAGGCCGTTGTGCCACAGCAGGCGTTGCTGTTATCCCTCCTGCTTCGAATAACTCTGTCTCAGCACATGTCGCGACGATTGTTATAAGGCCACATGCCGCAGCAAGCGTTGTTGTCAATCAAGAACTGCACATTTCCCTCGCAGCAGATTTGGATTGCCGGATCGTACACGCCACACCCTGCAATATTAGATATTATATTATTATTATTATACACATTAATAGGTGAAATTGCAAAAACACGACTATATATAGTACCTTTCCTTTTTTCAATATATGGAGCTGTAAGCCGAATATAGCATCCAATTCCGTTAGCTACTACGCCACAGCAGAGTACAATAATTATGTTTTTTAATATAAATGAAAGTTGCATAGGTACCATCTTACGTTTATTTAACGCTGCTAATTTAAACTCAGTGGTACGCATTATCGATTGCCATGCGCGTTTACAACAATTTCATTAAAAAAATACTAGTCCCGTAATGACGAAGTAATAATTATGCATATTTGCCTACTGATTTACAAGGCTTTGCACGAGACATAATTCCAAATAAAGCTACGTGTGTGCCGATGCATATCTAAAAGAAAACAGCCTCTGGGGACACTCAAGAATGTGAATTCGAGTGTTACCCCCATTTTTTTACAAATATATTATTGGCATAATTCCGTACACTGAAATTTGACACAAACTGTAGGCGTCGGAACTGGGGCAGAGCCCCAATACTGAGAGTGGGGGGTTAGCCCTCAATCTTTGTGAGCATTTATTATAATTTTGGTGAGGCTGTAGAGGGATGCAAGAAGTAGTATTGGAACGGCTAAAAATCCGCCAAATTCACCCCTTTTCCGATGCCTTGTCTCCCAGCAGCGAATTGTAAACAAAACCTTAAATTTAAAATGCAAAAGTCTAAACTAAGTAGATTTTAGCGAATTAATGCATCCAAACCAACGCAATTTGCTGCTCTGATTATTTGAAGAATCTCTATTACAAATCTGCACTAGCTGCAGATCATTAGTGTATATATCTACTGATCGAACAATGACAATCTGAACGTTCGTAGTGCTGCACCGTTCCATCGAGGTGCTTACCATTTGATCCACCGCCGGAACTGCCACCAGAACTACCGCCGGTACGTCGTCTTGAGCTTCGACGGCGACGGCGTCCCCACCACCAAGCCTCGCTTTCGTCAACAAAGAGCGAGGCGAGAACGAGGCTTATAAGCAGTAGCTACACGAGTTGACGCCGCCTAGTAACAAAAACATGTGATGGTACAACATAGCGTCAGATTCTCTACACAAATGAAAACAATTAAACATTTAAGCATCGAAATTGTGTCCTGTCTTGGCAAATCGACAATATTAATATTCTCACAATGACACGCAATCCGGCATGTCACAGCTTTGTTCATCCTGAGCTACTTGATAACAAGCTTATACTGCGGAACCCAAGCACGGTCACGGACCTAAAGTACATGGGACCAGATACGAAGTGTGGGAAACCTTGAACAACAACGAGTTATGAAAAATCCCAAATCAGGCCTTCTAAATACTGATCCAAATAACAACAACGACGAGGGATTATAGTAATAACTAAACTAATAACGGGACACTTAAACATTTCAAAAAAGTGCATAAACACGATTTCTCCAACATCGCACAAGTGACTATATAGTTACATTACAAGGATGAGCCAAGGGCTGGTTCACACCGATACAACTTCTGACACCTCCTATAAATCTACGCACCTTTTATAATAGAATTTGACTAGTGATGATTGACAGGGGCGTGTATCAAATAAATGGACATGGGAACGATGAGTCAGAATCAGTTGGTTTTAATTTTCTTTCTAATACGTTATACACATTTTGTGATGTTAACAGTTCGCTATAGGCGCTTTATGTATAATGTATGTTTGCTTATCTATTATATATTTAGCAAATTAGATTCTTGACGGTCGCGAAAATGAGATATCTACCGACAGTGCATGAGACACATTGACAATGAGACACTTTGAACATTATTATTATGGCACCATGGAAACCTCGATATGATATTGCATAGTTATACAAACATACGATAATGATAATACAATGGCATGGTCAGTTTTGAAAGGTGCATTTAGTCAAACGACTTGCGTAGGTTGTCTTATCTTAAGACGGTAAATTTCTTCATTTCACAGTAACTACTTTTCACAGTGACTAACCTACCCGCACAAAAGAATTTGCGATCAAAGGTCCACACTTAATAGTTGGTTCACGCCCCCGTCCTTTATGACATTGATTGAGAGGGTGTTAACAGTTCGTTATAGCCGCTTTATGTATAATGTGTGTTTGCTTATATATATATATTTAGCAACTTAGATTCTTGACGGTCGCGAAAATAAGATATCTACCGACAGTGCATGAGACACATTGACAATGAGACACTTCGAATCTTATTATTATGGTACCATGGAAACCTCTATATGATATTGCATAGTTATACAAACATACGATCATGATAATACAGTGACATGGTCAGTTTTGAAAGGTGCATTTAGTCAAACGACTTGCGTAGGTTGCCCTATCTTAAGACGGCAAATTTATTCATTTCACAATAACTATTTTTCACAGTGACTAACCTACCCGCACAAAAGAATTTGCGATCAAAGGTCCACAATTAATAGTTGGTTCACACCCCCGTCCTTTATGAGATTGAGTGAGAGGATGGGACGGTATTTATCGGCCATCGCAAACTAGGCCTATAAAGAGCGTCCTGTCTGACCTGACACAAAGATCGACGGTATGTCCCGGTCATCGTGAACTAGGCCTACAATGAGCGTTCTGTCTGATCCTGATAAGGTCGACACAGCCTCCATTTGCGTAGGCCTACCGACAAACACGTTGGGTCAATAGATCTTGATGTATCAACGTAGATCCCTCATACAGTGATAGAATAGTCAATAACGACTGTGATCACTATACGGAAAGGAAGAAGATACATACTGTATTATATAATGACATAATAATTACTTTGCGAATATGTTTGAAAACAACAACTAGACGGAATTATATATACTGGTAGTTATTGCATAACTAATAAAGGTCAACTATTCGTAACTTTTATTACTACTAGGGTAGGGTGGGGCATGGAGCCAACATCAAGGGAAAGTGGGCATAGTTATTCATGATCTTGACATTTTGACGCCGTGATACTCTCATACGATTGTCTTGTGGTTATGCTACCAATTACCAAAGGATGGGTGATATTTGAGTAAACAATAACTATAATAATCGTTAATTCAATTCTTCTTCTAAGGGGACCGTTTGCCCAATGCCTGGGGACAAAGCGCTCCCTTGTGAGGGACATGAGGTAATTTTGAACTGGTGTGTCGGCTTCAAGGCTATAGATGATCCGGCGGCAGGTAGAAAGGTTGTTGGTGATCTGGCGGTCGGACGCAAGCTTACGGATGGACCGGCGGTCGGCAAAGCTGTCGATGATTCGGTGTCGCTTTGCGATCCGCTACATCAAACACATTGACAGGTTATACCAGTGAATCTAAATTATTGACCGTCCAAGAGCCCACTTGCACGGCCTCAGCCCTTCACTCTGACGGGGAGACGATTTTTGGATGAATCGTTTGGTACAAACTAACGGTCAAAACAAACTACGTCGTTCATTTTTTGTGTCTTTACAAATATTTGGTCGTTTTCAATGTGAGAAAATTTAATGGCAATTAAACGATTGCATCTCTGAAAAACAGAACCAAGATAGAAGCATAATTGTTATGAGATACCCATTACTCAACATTATTACTTCGTGAAATTAGAGTACTTCTTTATCGTTAGATGTACTTAGGTATATCTTTTTAAAACATGGCTTGTCAAGAACAAGAACACGAAAGTTTATTTTGACCCCGATGTACAGTGTATATAACAATAAGAGTTAACATAGACAATGTGAAGGCATTTATATTCAATATATACAAGTGCCATGTAATGTGTTTTAAAGGGGCCAATGACTCTCCTATTGAGATTAACAGTCGCTCTAATGGGAGCCACTAAAACGCGCTACATATAAGAACACTTACTCTTGGGCTAGGCTTTTGTTTACGTTGCTTATTGCAACACAATAACCTCGGTAGTAAGCCCTCATCGGCATATCGGTTTACCTTTTACTCCTTAACAAACGAACAAACAAGCAGAGCAGATATATATAATTAGACTATACATTTATGTGTATGATGACGTCAACTCTATTCAATATTTATATTTTACAATAGCCTAGTCGACTTGTCCCTAGTGTAGCTACTGTCACTTAATTAATCATACCCGCATATGCAGTCTTCTGGTGAAACCTTCAGTGACTGAACTGTGCTTAAAATAATAAATGTACGTTATTGTATATAGCGGTATCCAGTCCTTGGGACCATCTTGACTTCCCTGGAAAACATTCTTCTGGGGTGTTTACGTTTGTGGCTGCACTAAAACGACTTGATTTATTACTTGCCTTGTACCATTTACTACCGAGAACGTCGTCTTCAGTTGCAACACATTGCAATTTCAGTTTTGCTGTAGTAATGTGCTACCGGTATTACTAAACAATTTGCGACAGCTTCATATCACAGTAATTGGAGAGAAAACAGTCACAACGTATAGTAAATAGTTACGAACGCAGCCGCTGTTAATAAGTGACGGCTGGCGCCATCGTGTGGCTTTGAAGATAGTTGCTTCAAAAGGGTCTATGTGTGAATGACGACTCAACCAGATGGCCATTCAGAGCATAAACCTCCAGATGACAAGTGTACAAGTTATCGAAAGTCCAAATCTGTTTGTATTGGTGCAGATTGCAAGCCTACCACTGCCGAATCATCGGAATTCGTGCAGTCTTTATAACAACATAATATTAATATGTTATTACCTATGTTATTTCTTCGCTTTCCGACATGTCAGGGTAATTACTCCATAAATCGCTTGGCCACACAAAAGACTTCATCAAACAAATAGCCACGGGAGCTCCTTGACGGTCTATCACGCCTTCATCATTCATGAGTGCGGGTGAAACAGGTTGGGGCGGAATGAACCGGGTCATCGTGACCTACTACAAAGACAAGTCGAGAAAAACAGCTACACATTTGCTACATTGCTTCGAATCGACCCATCCCTCAACATGACTAACCACATAGGTGTCATTTGCCTAACTGCGTATATACGCATCTCCACAACATTAGTCGTATCAAACGATACCTCACTTGTGCACGCTTTCGTCATATCTGATTGGACTACAGTTCGATTTATTGTGATAGCCAATTACCTGGTTCTGGTTGATCATTATATGTTCGCTTGTACTTTAAAACGCCGACATTTTTCAGCCACCATTCCAAGGGCAAAAACATCCATAACATTTTCCACTGCATGATGTGTTATTGTACAACTATTAGTGGATTGTTGTTTTAGAGTGTTCACGGGTTGTCCATTGCGTGATGTTAATGAAGCCGACATGCTTACATGTGTGGTATTTCGGACAATGACTTATTCGTTATTGTAATACTACAGTATTTTATGTCATGTTTTACACGGTTGTGTCCTTTATCTCCTGTATTGTTTAAGAAGACACGACGTGTTATCTTTGTTGGACGGACAGACATTTGGTTCTGCCCCCTATTAAATATCTGTGGGAATTTTTTTGTGGCGAGCGTCAATGGCGGGTGAAAATGTAATTTTATGAGACGATTAATGTGTATTTGTGTCGTTTGTGAAAGGTGTGTGCAATTGAAAGGTAGATATATTGTTTTCTGCCCTCGCAGTAATAGGCGACATGGTGGCGAAAAAATTTTCAAAGCACTTCAAAATTAGATCAACTGATCTGAAGTTTTAAAAACAACATGGCAACCAAAATAGCACGAGATGTCCATCTCTACCCCCGAGCTCCCAGAATAAAACAGTTTACTCCAGATATATATATATATATATATATATATATATATAAATGTCACAAACAAATGGTTGATTAAATAAATTAGACCGGTCTCTCTCAGATAATAGTATAACATTTTATGCAATATAATAATATTTGTCGGTACGGAACGAATAGTCAACCTCCCTTTAAATAAAGTCCAGTACTGTTTTATTACGCCACGTAGGCAACCGAACCAACATGATATATTACACTAATTGCACGTTGGCACTGTACATACACGACAGGTTCTTGTAGTTTCCATACGGTGTCAACGAAATTGGTCAGGATCGACTGCATAAAAGGACGATGTTCCACGATATATCTAGCTGCTGTAGGAAAGTAAAATAATGGTTTAGAATGTAGCGAGCAATCGGGAAATACGAAAACAGTATAGCTGAACTGATCAGGTGCTGTGTTTTACATTGATTTCTCAAGCTATTGTCTCCGATAACAGGAGGGTGCGTTTTAAAAGAAAACGGAACTTGTGTGGACATTTTTGTTAAATATCAATGTATCAGTCAGAGCTCCTGTCCACGTGACTATCGGAAGACGTGGTGGGGTGGTATTTAACATTCGCGTTGACGATGTTTGGATGCTGTCGAACCTGCCTTCGGAACAAGGTATTGTTTGGTAACGTTTCTGGTATGAATTTTAATCTACTTTTGTGCATCTTTCCACAACAACAACGTTTACAAGTGATGTTTTTTTCGCAGCACGTTCCTGATATTCACCGCAGTCGCACTCAAACGTTCGATGATGTCGAATATGTACGCGTAGTAGTATGTCCTTGTATGTCTTGTATATTTTATATTGAATGTAAAAAACTGTTTGAATACACCGTTCGTTCACAATTCATTCACCCGTCGTTCCGTTCCTATGTGCGTAGGTTCGCTCGTTCTTTTTTGTTAGTTCGTTCGTTCGTTCGTTCGTTCAATCATTCACCAAACTATATGAAGCACTGTCATAATTACTCCTTGCGAAGTGTTATTTGTTATGGCAATTACTGTAACTCTTTAGTTCAACTGGCAGTAGCTAATTGCAATTACGTCCTGGGATGACGACGCCACGGCAGCAGACGTGCGTAAGGCTGTTGAACGCCTTATCGAGATGGTGTTCTATAACTATCACCACATTCACACCTACCAAACCCGACGGAATAGCTGCGCCTTTCGTACGATATTTGGTACCACAATTTAAGGTCCTCATGTTATCTGATATGTGGCGAAGGTAAAATGCCGTTATATTGCTCACGTCGTAAGTAAAATACAATATATAATTAGCGTTGAAATGTGTAGATTAGAGGCGAATGACCCAATTCTGCGAATAAACAGGGGAGGGCATTGTTAGTTGTGCCATTTTTCATTATTTTTAATATATACGGCAAACTTATGTTCTAATATCGTGTTTACTCACATAAACTATGAATACTTAAGTCAACAAACTTATTAAATATGCTATTAAAGGCCCATAGAACCACACTGTAACCAAATGCTTCTTAACCTTTTTAAGTTCGTGGAACACTTTACAGTTAGCTCGATTCTCGCGGCACACCGAGTCATATGTTCCTATGTCACAGTGTATATTATTGTCACCACTCACAAGTCATCTGATGGAACGGTAATTATCGTTTTCCCCACGGATAAGAACATTTTAACAAACGTATTGAACACAAAATTATTTAATTGCAATTGCCATCCGAAATATAAATTAATACGAGTTGTAGTCTTATTTTGAAAATTACCATTCAATATGTGATGCAGAAAATAAAAACGAAACCTGTTCCAATCACGACTCTCAAATATCAATTACAAATCACATGTTAGAAAATTATTGTATAGTGGGGGCAGTGGCAATTTCTCACGGCCTCTGTGAGTTATTTTACTTATCTTTGCAGCTGATTTATTAACATGTGAATAAGTTCTTGCGGGGCTAAAAACGTCTAACGCAATGTGGAGGGTTGTCTTCTATTAGGGTCTCACATCGCCACTAATCCAAGACATACAAACAAAACAAACTGCTATACACTATTTGAACCCGCTTCAACAATACGACTGGCCTGATGCATATATATATGGGTCAGTGTGCACATCATACCCCGATTCATCCCATAAAAAGGTACACAAGTTAGAGTGGGTAAATTACAAAACAATGCAAGTGGTTTGATTAATTGTGTCTACAACATTTTGGAAAGGACTGGCTTGCTATACACGAACACTGGTTGGGTTCTGTTGCGTAGGGTTGAAACATTGACAAATCCGGTTAAATAGAGCTAAAATAAATTTAACTGCTTACTTAAGAAAGCTACAATAACTAGCATAAACAGCATAGGAAGAGCTCAATATAAAAATCCGTTAGTTATGTATTTGCCACCATATGGTTAAGCGCCTTTTTGGAAAGGTCTATTTGCGTGTTGTCCTATATTAATGCGATCTCATTCAACATACCACAATGACAGTATTACTAAAATAACTTACCTGCATAAAAGCATATTCTTGTTCAATAGACGAGGCTGACACATAAGCAATTAGTCAAAGACCGTGTCCTTTGTGAGCGCCCTTGAGATAAGGGAGGACTGGTTGCCCTAAGCTGTACCCCACAATAACCTTTGCAGTGCAGTCGACACGAGCTACCGACTGATTTACAGATGGACATTTTCATATTTATTAAATTGACTACACTTCACGTACGAACATTACAGGTTAACTAACAGTGTCTTTGTTGTGCAAAAAAGACCGCACGACTGTGCATTCGTTCACGGAGCTGCAACAATATGAACTATGTTGCCCGACAACCCTGACGTTGACCATCACAACAACAACAACGACAACTACAAAAATAGCAACATCAAAAATAACGAAGATAACAACAACAATATCAACGATAACACTCACGATAACGACTACATCAACAAAACAACAACAACAACGAAAACAACTACTACTACCATCATTATTACCTATATCTGGGTTCTACATGTTGTAAAGCGCCACGAGCAATTTATAATTGGATCTGGCGTTATATTAAATAAAATATATTATTATTATTATTACCACTACTGCTTTTACTACTGCTACTTCTACTAATAGCAATAATAATAACAATATTGTTTCTACTATTACTGCTACTACTACTACTACTACTACTAATAATAATAATAATAATAATATTACCACTACAAAAACAACCTGATTTAATACGTTTTAGAACAATTATGTCAATATATTAGTGATCGTGGTACGTGAGAAAGGAAGTAAGCTCACAGAGACCAACGTCGTCCATTAATAGACGATTATCTTTAGCAGTCCAAAACATATAAATGTGTTTACAACAAACGCGTGAAGCATTACAAACAAAATAGTTAAAATGCGTATAGTAAATTATGCGCTATTCAAACGATTTATTATGTTTAAATGACAACCATAATTTAAATGTGTTTGCCATAATTAATGTGAGAAAACAAGCGGATATCGACTGGTGAGAGAACGTTGTCTTCAAATCCATCAGTAATCGGATGTTTCACAGCATATTCGCAAATCACTCATCAGCCTACTTCAATGTCACAGACAGAGATTTGCTATATTAATTATATTATCTATATGTATAATTTTATATACAGGATATATATATATATCCAAACTGGTAATTAATGGACAATCATAATTAAAGTTTGACTGAAAACAACAAACATTAAATTCTAAAATTCAAATGGCTGTGATGTACATCTAGTCTGGTCTACTGATACTGGTGTACATGGCTCTCCAGCAGAGGATCTTAGCAGGCTACAAGTTCAAATATTAATTAAGTTGCAGCTGATTTTGGGCTCATAGACACAATGGCTACAGCTGTTTGTAGGCCCTTAACCAGATAGCCTGTGACTGTCCCTTAGTCTAAATGTCAACGCAGGGTGTGGCTGGCAATGTCACAACTACTGTTTGCTGAGAGGGTGCAGTAGAACGTGCCAATGTCCAGAGCTCAACATTTCCTTTGTTCCTTAAACAGATTGCAAATTGACACCTGACAATACTGGTTAGGCTGTCTGACTTCAGTTAGCACACTTCATTAGCAATACGTGGCACTGTCCCTTGTGAGAGTGACAATGACATGGATTTACAAACTGATCAATTACTCTTTCATCTCATTGACGTCATGCTTTAAACAACTACAAGGACACCCCTGAACTAGTAATTAGTTAGATGGATATTAAATATCTTTCTAAATTGACTAGGTTTAATTACAGGAATTAGCCAATGGTAATCTCAGTTATGGACTTATTCCCGGATTTTACAGATAAATACCAGATCTACCGGTAAATACCGGATTTTCCCACTGCCCTGTCTAAAACCGGTTTTTTCCGGAACCGTGCCAACCCTGGACTCTTACCTCGACTCATTTTATGATAATAGAATGTCTAAGTTTATGTTAATATTGTGCTACTGATAACAACATAATATCTATAGGATAGACCGATGTTATTTCTTCGCTTTCCGACTAATTTCAGACTAATTACTCCATAAATCGCTTGGGCCCACAAAAGACGTCATCAAACAAATGACCACGCGGGCTCCTTGACGGTCTCTCACGCCTTCAGCATTCATGAGTTCGGGTGAAACTGGTTGGGGCAGAATGAACCGGGTCATCGTGACATACTACAAAGACAAGTCGAGAAAAACAGCTACACATTTGCTATATTGCTTCGATTCGACCCATCCCTCAACATGACTAACCACATAAATTATATGATGAAAGCGTGCACAAGTGATTTAGGAATAGGTTGGGGCGGAATGAACCAAGTCATCGTGACCTACTACAAAGATAAGTCGAGCAAAAAACAGATACACATTTGCTGCATTGCTTCGATTCGACCTCAACATAACTGACCACATAAATGCCATTTGCCAACAGCGTGTATATGCATCTCCATAACAATAGTCGTATCAAACGATACCTCACAACAGATGCGACTAAATCACTTGTGCACGCTTTCGTCTTACCTAGATTGGATACGGGAACACGCTACTAGCTGGACTTCAGTTCGCGTTATTGTGACAGCCAATTTCATGGCTCTGGTTGATCATTATATGTTCGCTTGCATAACGCTGACATATTTCAGCCAACATTCCAAGGGCAAAAACATCCATAACATTTTCCACTGCACGATGTGTTATTGTACAACTATTAGTGAATTGTTGTTTTATAGTTTTCTCGGGATGTTTATTGTGTGATGTTAGTGAAGCCGACATGCTTCCTTTTACGTACAGGTTACGTAGTTTTTCTGACTCGACCGGTCAACCTATTAGTCACATTATTAACTGATATGTCAGGGACATAGTTAGTAGGATTGAATACTTCAAAGGCTCAGCCTCTCACCTTCGAGCATCACAAATCTAGAAGTAACTGTAAATTGGTAACATTTAAAGTGCTATAGAAAAACCTAGTTAAATATAACAGGAGTTTCAATAGACGCTCAAATGTGTGGGTACCAATAAAACATATTGAGACAATTCAAAGGGACTTCGACGAAGTGTGGTGTATCCATAGACGCGGAAACTGTGGGGGGGTGGGGGCAGCTGCACCCCCTGGAATTTCTTTGTGGACAGACATTTGGTTCTGTCCCCCCCCCATTAAATATCAGCGAGAATTTTTTTGGTGACGAGCACCAATGGCGGGTTAACATGTAAATTTTATGAGAGGATTAATGTGTAGTTTTGTGGTCTGTGAAAGGTGTGTGCAATTGGAGGGTATATATATTGTTTTCTGCCCCCCCCCCAGTAATAGGCGGAGTGATGGGGAAAAAATTTCCAAAGCACTTTTCAGAATCAGGTCAACGGATCTGAAGTTTTAAAAACAACAAAAATAGCACGAGGTGTCCATCTCGACCCCCGTGCTCCCAGACTAAAACTCTTTACTCCAGATATACACACACAAATATTATTATACTGTATAAACTATTATAATATTATTTTAGGGTGACCGGCCAAATTTATTTAATCAATCGTTTGTTTGTGACATTTATATATATATATATATATATATATATATATATATATATATATATATATATATATATATATATAAATTTATTTAATCAATCATTTGTTTGTGACATTTATATATATATATATATAAATATCACAAACAAATGATTGATTAAATAAATTTGGCCGGTCACTCTCATATAATATTATAATAGTTTATACAGTATAATAATATTTGTCGGTACGAAACGAAGAGACAACCTCCATTTAAGTAAAGTCCAGTACTGTTTTATTACGTCACGTAAGCAACCGAACCAACATGATACATAACACTAATTGTACCTTGGCACTGTACATACACGACAGGTTATTTTAGTTTTCATATATAGGATATTTTCCTCTCATCGACGTCAGATGGAAGACACCAGCCATTGTTGTGTGTATCTTCACAGGTGTCAACGAAATTCGTCAGGATCGACTGCATAAAAGGACGAAGTTCCACAATATATCTAGCTGAAGAAATTATTTTTTGACATCTTAGATTTTTTTTAAAGTTAATAATAATAATAAGTTTATTTTTCCTTGGCAGCCATTGAAGCTGAAAAGTACAATAGTTACATTAAAATTGATAAAACAATTAAATAAAGTAGATCAATAAAAAGAGTAAATAGTAAATGGAATATACAAACTAAATAAGTTAAATTATAACTAATTGAATTGTATAATTTGCGTATAAATAAGTAAATAGAATAAATAATTAAAACAAGATTCACTGTCAATTGCGGGTAATTTGTAGGAAATAAAATGTCCAATTACAGCCAGTGATACAGTCCATAAGTTATAAAAGAGTTCTTAAAGCGTTCGGTCCTACACCGAGGAGCACTGTACACACGTGCGTTTCGGATTGCGTATGGAGGTGTCCGGGAGGGAGGCAGTAGATGGTACAGTTTGTGGTTAGGTTGTTGTATGTTTGTGAATAAAGTTCTGCACAACGTTTCCCTCCGGTCTGCCAGCGTTGGTAGTCTCGCTGTGGCGATGGCTTCATCCTAACACACGTCATGGAATATTATCCGCATAGCTCGTCTCTGGATACTTTCCAGCTGCTTGGTTTGCCTTTTCGTTAAGCTCGTATGCCACACCTGGCAGGCATATTCAAGGACCGATCGGATTAGTGTTGTATATATATCTTGACGAGATGATGGGGTTCGACTCCTGCTCGTTTGAGCAGGATTATGATAATAAGTTTATTTTTCCTTGGCAGCCATTGAAGCTGAAAAGTACAATAGGTACATTAAAATTGATAAAACAATTAAACAAAGTAGATCAATAAAAAGAGTAAATAGTAATGAAAGTCTTTGCGACGCTTTAGCGGTGATTTCGTCGATGTGAAGTTGCCACGTAAGATCATGTGAAAGTGTGACACCTAGAAGACGAGTGCAGTTTACTTGTTCTATCTGTCTGTCGTTGATAATTATCGGCTGGATGTCTGGTGTTTTTTTCTTGAAGCATATGCACATTTCCTTCGTTTTGTCATAGTTCAATGCCATTTTGTTGGTGGTAGTCCACTGTGCTACTTCGTCTGCCGCTGTTTGGAGCGAGCTATCAAGGCCTGAGGGTGAACATGATTCCCATATTGTGCAATCGTCTACATATTTGACATGTTCACAAGCTGTTTGAAAGTCATTTATATGATGCACAAAACCGATCGGGCCAAAGATTGTTCCTTGTGGCACGCCTGCGTTCACAGTAGTGTACTTCGACTTGATACGGCCGATCTTCACTCGCTGTTTGCGTTGGCATAAGAAGGATGTTAGCCATTCGATTATGAAATTCGGGAGTCCAAGTGAAACGCATTTAGTTAGCAGAGTGTCTACTCTATCAAACGCTTTGCTAAAGTCAACGAGTAGTACGCGGATCATGGTTCCGGTGGAATCGAGCGCTGATTTCCACCTGTGCACTAGCTCGATTAGTACGTGCACTGTGGATGTTCCCTTTACTGAACCATATTGTTGAGGGTCAACTTGGTCTCCAGCGATGGCCGTTATCCAGCCACAAATGAATTGATCCAGGCACTTGGACAATACCGGCGTGAGTGATATTGGGCGCAGGTCTTTATGTATGAGCTTCGGCGGTCGTACTTTGGGTATAGGTGTGATATCAGCGCATTTCCAAAGCGGTGGTACAGTCCCTACCCGCAGGCTGCTGTTGAAGATCGCGCACACCGGGTGAGCAAGTATGGTGGCGTAGTCGTGTAGAATCCAGTTAGGTATTTCATCGGGGCCGACAGCTTTGTCTGTTCTAATCCGTGATAGATGATATGATGTAGGTATCTGGGATGGTAGTATCAGCTACTACCGGAAGGAATGTATCGTCCGGTGACAGCGGAGTCAGGTAGTTCGTTACGGATTGGAAGAATTCGCACACGTCGTTGGCGAGAACGTCTAGATTTCCGGAGCAATGTGCGTTAGCGAGTCCCTGCAGATTGTCGCGGTTTACTTTGACTCCAGCAATGTCTTTAACGTTGTTCCACCAACGTTTCGGGTGATCTTTCTCAAGAGCCTGGATGTTCCGTTCGTAGTATCTCCGTTGCAATGACTTTCTCTCGCGGTTGACTTTGTTTCTACAAAGCTTGTACAGTAATTGGTTTCCACCAAGAAGTGAACTCTGGCGGCGGCGAATTAGATAGCGAAAATTATCATCTATCCAAGGTCTGTCGCTTGAGCATCGTCTGATTTGGCGCTCTGGAAGATGCAAATCAAGTAATGTTCTTATACTAGAGTTGAATCAATTAAGTTGCTCTTCGCAGGTTGGTAGACGGAATAGCGTTTCCCATGAGATGGCTCGAAGCGCTTCGGCAAAACGGGCCCGGTCACATGGTTTGTGACTGCGCGAAGGTGTGCTTGAGACCTCTGGTGTGGTATAATTTGACGATGTTGACGGAATACAAACAACCACCTTACGATCTGAGAGGCCGATTGGCGCGGTAATGACAGGGCGGCGATAATAGTTAGGTAAGTTGGTGTAGACGTTATCCAATATCCCGTTTCCTCTTGTTGATTGGTCGACAATCTGTTTCAAGTCGTGATTTCTTTTCAAGTGAGAATCCTTCATCTTGTTGAAGTCGCCCATTATGACGATATCTGAATATGGGTGGTGTCGGCGTATGTAGTCTAG
The DNA here is from genome assembly GCA_963995525.1 of Escarpia spicata. NCBI lineage: Eukaryota > Metazoa > Annelida > Polychaeta > Sabellida > Siboglinidae > Escarpia > Escarpia spicata. The sequence continues at coordinate 23,428,432 of OZ023205.1, read as the reverse complement.
TGACTGGTCGATGTGATTTAGCATTGCCCAATCATCTGACCCGGGAGGATGATATATGGTTCCAATTGTCATTTGCGGGTGGTCGCGAGGCATCTTTGGTGGGCGTATAGTTATCCACAATGTTTCTAGCTCAGGTTGATTTAGTTCGGGCCAATATTTACTTGGAATTGAGTCTCAAACGTAGCAGGCTATACCTCCGTGTTGGCGGCCATCTTGTATGTCTCTCCGGTAGATATTGAAACCGGACAGCGAGAGCGGGCCGTCTGGTATGCTGCTGGTGCACCACGTTTCTGTTATAGCTATAACGTCTACCCCGTAGTTGTCCTTTATCACTTTAATTTCATCCAGTTTAATAGACAGCGCTTCGCGGATGTTTGTATTGATTATCGTTGGAAGGTCCCATTTATTTGTTTGTTGCATTGAGCCAGTTGACAAATAGTGTAGGTGTAGAAGGCGTGGACGAGTTATGTCATGCTTGACCAGGTACAGCCAATTTACACTGTCACTGAAGCGTGAAGGCCGATCTGCCGGCTGGTTGGGTGTGTCTCTGGTTTTGGTAGTGGTCAAGCCTGATTTAACAAGATTTAACAAGATTGCCATCCAGAAAATTACTCTGGATGGCAGTTGGACAAGGAAGCCTTTTGGCTTATCGAGAGTCCAATACTTTTTATCTACATGTATCCCGCCTTTTTAAGGTGTGTGTCGATTTTATTTTTAAACATATTCACGCTACTAGCACCAACACAATCAGGAGATAATCTGTTCCATTCATTTACAGTCCTTTGTGAGAATGAGAACTTTCTTATATCTAATCTACACTGCTCCTTTACTAATGTAGCTTCATGTCCTCTGGTCCTTCTATTTTTCTTAACTGAGAAAAAAATGTTTCTATCAATATTTTCATAACCATTCAATATTTTAAACACTTCTATGTGATCTCCTCTCAATCTCCTGGTCTCTAGTGTTGTTAAACCACATTCTTTTAGGCGTATTTCGTAACTAAGATCCCTCAGATTTGGTATAATTTTAGTCGCTCTCCTCTGTACTCTTTCTAGCATATCTATGTCCTTCTTGCGATATGGCCTCCATGCTTGTATACAATATTCTAAATGAGGCCTCACTATTGTTTTGTACAGCGGTACTATTAATTCTTTTTTCTTATACGCTATATTTCGCCTAATTAATCCAAGGATTTTATTTCCCTTTGACGCTGCAATTCCGCACTGCTCTGAAACCTTCATATCAGCACTAATGGTTAACCCTAAGTCCTTTTCTTTTACAGTAGTACTTAGAACAGTACCCCCCATTTTATATTTTACCTCTTCATTCCCATGACCTGTGTGGAGGCATTTACATTTCCCAAAATTGAACAGCATTTGCCACTTTTCAGACCATTTGATCAACCTATCAAGATCATCTTGTAAATGCTGTCTGTCTCCATCACTTATAATCCTTCTAAACACTTTTGTATCATCCGCAAATTTCAACACCTTGCTTGTTATATCATCGTCCAAATCGTTGATATATATTAAGAATAATATAGGTCCTAGTACTGATCCCTGTGGTACCCCACTCAATACCGATTTCCAGTTTGAAGCCTTCCCATCAACTACTACACGTTGTCTTCTGTCATTCAGCCATTTTTCTATCCAGTTTATTATACCATTTCCTATGCCATGGGCCTTTAGCTTAAGGAGTAATCTTTGATGTGGTACTTTGTCGAAAGCTTTTTGAAAATCTAAATAGATGATATCTACTGGTGATCCCTCATCTACCCACCTAGTGATGTCTTCCAAAAAACATAACATATTTGTTAAGCATGACCTCGCTTTTAAAAACCCATGTTGAGATGGGTTTATCAAGTTATGTTTAACAAGAAAATCCACCATGTGATCTTTAATTAGTCTTTCTAATAATTTGCAAATCACTGATGTTAAACTCACTGGTCTATAGTTCTCTGACTTGTTTCTCGAACCTTTTTTAAATAACGGTATAATGTTTGCTTCTTTCCATTCTAATGGAACCACTCCCTCTTCTAATGACAAATTGAAAACTGTTGCAAGCGGTGCGCTAATTTGTTCTACAATTTCCAATAGTAGTTTGGGCGGAATCCCGTCCACTCCAGGTGATTTATTATCCTTCATAGCCCTTATTTTCTTAGCTACCATTTCCGAGGTTACAACTAACTGTCCTAAATAGTCTGAATCTGCCCCCTTGAACTTAGCCTCTGGTACTGGCAGTGAACTAATATCTTCCCTGGTAAACACTGAACTAAAATACTCATTCAGGTCTTTGATCACTAGTTCAGCAAGGCAATGTCATAAAACCATTAAAAACTCACATATATGTCGCACTTGCATAAAATTGTCCGTCGGATTGTAGTCCACGTATATTCAAAAATCACGTCTGGTAAACAATACGTATATCAGATAGCCACAACTTGTAATAAATCAGATGTTATACAGCACTTGCAGAGTGCAGCCACATCGGCGCAATACAATCGGCTGCTGTAGGAATGTAAAATAATGATTTAGAATGTAGCGAGCTGATCAGGTGCTGTGTTTTACATTGATTTCTCAACCTATTGTCTCCGATAACAGGAGGGTGCGTTTTAAACGAAAACGGAACTTGCGTGGAAATGTTGTTGGGGGGGGGGTATTTAACGTTCGCGTTGACGATGTTTGGATGCTGTCGGACCTGTCTTCGGAACAAGGTATTGTTTGTTAACGTTTCTGGTATGAATTTAAATCTACTTTTGTGCATCTTTCCACAACAACAACGTTTACAAGTGATAATTTTTCGCAGCACGTTCCTGATATTCACCGCAGTCGCACTCAAACTTTCGATGCTGTCGAATGTGTATGCATAGTAGTATGTCTTTGTATGTCTTGTATATTTTATATTGAGTGTTAAACTGTTTGAATACACCGTTCGTTCACAATTCATTCATCCGTCGTTCCGTCCGTCCGGCCGTACTAAGTACGTACGTTCGCTCGTTCTTTTGTGTTCGTTCGTTCGTTCGTTCGTTCGTTCAATCATTCACAAAACTGTATGAAGCACTGTCATAATTACTCCTTGCGAAGTGGAGTCACAGATACAAAATGTGTGCACAAAGTTTATTGCCGACTATAGAGTGACAGTAAGGAAGTACATCAGTAAAATACAGGTTAGTTTTGTTTGAAAATATTAATGAACAAAATCGATATGATTACAACGTATCCCAAAAGTCATACTAGGAAATGCTAACGGTGCACAGCAGTGTTACTTGTTATGGCAATTATTCTAACTCTTTAGTTCAACTGGCAGTAGTTAGTTGCAATTACGTCCTGGGATGACGACGCCACGGCAGCAGACGTGCGTAAAGCTGTTGAACGCCACCGTGCCGCAGCAGGCGTTCGTGTTGCCTCTGATTCGAAGTCGTCTAGCGCAGCAGATCCCGAAAGGATGATTGTAGGCCGTAGTGCCACAGCAGGCGTTGCTGTTATCCCTCCTGCTTCGAATGACTCTGTCACAGCACATGTCACGACGATTGTTATAAGGCCACATGCCGCAGCAGGCGTTGTTGTCAATCAAGAACTGCACATTTCCCTCGCAGCACATTTGGATTTCTGGATCGTACACGCCACACCCTGCAATATAAGATATTATATTATTATTCACATTAATGGGTGAAATTGTAAAAATACGTCTTTACATCGTACCTTTCCTTGTTTAAGGTAGGTAGTATGGATTCCACCAAAAATCTTTAGTTTTCAACACAGATCAACCATATTTGGTTTGCAGATACATACCAACATAGTTAAGGTTTTTTCATGTTTCGCATAAATTATGCAAATTAGGTATCCTATATGGCCGCCATAATAGGGAAAATTAGGTATTTTTTGCCGCGCTCTAACCAAAAATTTATTCAAGTTACAAGCTTGTAATTTGGCACAGGGATTACTGTTATGCATATCTACTGCATGAATATCACAGAAATCAGATATGTTGTGTTGTTTACGTGAAAACTGATTTTTTTTTTTTAAACCTATCTGTGTAACTTGTTCACATAATTAACGCCTATAATTCAGAAACCATTAAATATATTATGATTTATTTTAATTCATGCAGTAGATATACTCATTAGGCACTGCGGTGCAAAATGTTTTGCAGTTATACCCAGTATTTATTCTACTAGAGCGCAGCAACTTTAAGTACTCACAGCAAAAATGGTATTCCGAGAAAACGATGATAAGGTAATTTTTATAACCAAATTCTGCCAAAAGCCATCCGAAGAAACCTCAATATTGCCACTTTGTATTACTTTTTCAGCTAATATACTAATTGCATATTGAGGTAAGGATATGAAACTACATAAATAGCAAAGAAATTCCTTTTCAACAAAAATGTCAAAAATCACTTTTTGAATCCATACTACCTACCTTAATTGTATGGAGCTGTAACCGCATATAGCACCCAATTCCGTTAGCTACTACGCCTCAGCAAAGTACAATAATTATGATTTTTAATAGAAATGAATGTTGCATAGGTACCATCTTACGTTTATTTAACGCTGCTAATTTAAACTCAGTGGTACGCACTATCAATTGCCATGCGCGTTTACAACAATTTAATTTTAAAAATTCTGGTCCCGTCATGACGAAGTAATAATTATACATATTTGCTTACTGATTTGCAAGGCTTTGCACGGGACACAATTCCAAATAAAGTCACGTGTGTGCCGATTCATATCTAAAAGAAAACAGCCTCAGCGGACACTCCAGAATGTGAATTCGAGTGTTACCCCCATTGTTTTAACAAATGTATTATTGGCATAATTCCGAACACTGAAATTCTACACAAACCGTAGGCGTCGGAAAGGGGGCAGATCCCCAATACTGAGAGTGGGGGGGGGTTAGAACTTAATCTTAGTGAGCATTTATTATAGTTTTGGTGAGGCTGTAGAGTGATGCAAGAGTTAGTATTGGAACGGCTAAAAATCCCCCAAATTCCCCCCTTTTCCGATGCCTTGTCTCACAGCAGTGAATTGTAAACAAAACATTAAATTTAAAATACAAAAGTCTAAACTAAGTAGATTTTAGCGAATTAATGCATCCAAACCAACGCAATTTGCTGCTCTGATTATTTGAAGAATCTGTATTACAAATCTGCACTAGCTGCAGATCATTAGTGTACATATCTACTGATCGAACAATGACAATCTGAACGTTCGTAGTGCTGCACCGTTCCATCGAGGTGCTTACCATTTGATCCACCGCCGGAACTGCCACCAGAACTACCGCCGGTACGTCGTCTTGAGCTTCGACGGCGACGGCGTCCCCACCACCAAGCCTCGCTTTCGTCAACAAAGAGCGAGGCGAGAACGAGGCTTATAAGCAGTAGATACATCAGTTGACGCCGCCTAGTAACAAAAACATGTGATGGTACAACATAACGTTAGATTCTACACACAAATGAAAACAATGAAACATTTAAGCATCGAAATTGTGTCCTGTCTTGGCAAATCGATAATATTCATATTCTCACAATGACACGCAATCCGGCATGTGACAGCTTTGTTCATCCTGAGCTACTTGATAACAAGCTTATACTGCGGAACCCAAGCACGGTCACGGACCTAACGTACATGGGACCAGATACGTTGTGGGAAACCTTGAACAACAACGAGTTATGAAAAATCCCAAATCAGGCCTTCTAAATAATGATCGAAATAACAACAACGACTAGGGATTATAATAATAATTACACTAATAACGGGATACTTACACATTTCATAAATTGTACAAACACGATGCAACATCGCACGAGTGTCTATGTACTTACATTATTGTTGCGTTGTAGAGTGACCGACAAGGATGAGCCAAGGGCTGGTTCACACCGATACAACTTCTGACACCTCCTATAAATCTACGCACCTTTTATAATAGAATTCGACCAGTGTTGATTGACAGGGGCGTGTATCAAATAAATGGACCTGGGAACGATTCGTCAGAATCAGTTGGTTTTAATTTTATTTTTCGTACGTTATATATACAGTTTGTGATGTTAACAGTTCGCTATAGCCGCTTTATGTATAATGTATGTTTGTTATCTATTAGATATTGAGCAAATTAGATTCTTGACGGTCGCGAAAATAAGATATCTACCGACAGTGCATGAGACACATTGACAATGAGACACTTTGAACATTATTATTATGGCACCATGGAAACCTCGATATGATAGTGCATAGTTATACAAACATACGATAATGATAATACAATGGCATGGTCAGTTTTGAAAGGTGTATTTAGTCAAACGACGTGCGTAGGTTGTCTTATCTTAAGACGGCAAATTTCTTCATTTCACAGTAACTACTTTTCACAGTGACTAACCTACCCGCACAAAAGAATTTGCGATCAAAGGTCCACACTTAATAGTTGGTTCACGCCCCCGTCCTTTATGAGATTGAGTGAGAGGATGGGACGGTAGTTATCGGCCATCGTAAACTAGGCCTATAAAGAGCGTCCTGTCTGACTTGACACAAAGATCGACGGTATGTCCCGGTCATCGTGAACTAGGCCTACAATGAGCGTTCTGTCTGATCCAATAATGACTGTGATCACTATACGGAAAGGAAGAAGATACATACTGTCTTATATAATTACATTATAATTACTTTGCGAATATCTTTGAAAACAACAACTGGACGGAATTATATATACTGGTATTTACTGCATAACTAATAAAGGTCAACTATTCGTAACTTTTATTACTACTAGGGTAGGGTGGGGCATGGAGCCAACATCAAGGGAAAGTGGGCATAGTTATTCATGATCTTGACCTTTTGACGCCGTAATGCTGTCATACGATTGTCTTGTGGTTATGTTACCAATTACCAAAGGATGGGTGATATTTGAGTAAACAATAACTTTAATAATCGTTAATTCAATTATTCTTCTAAGGGGACCTTTTGCCCCATGCCTGGAGACAAAGCGCTCCCTTGTGAGGGACATGAGGTAATTTTGAACTGGTGTGTCGGCTGCAAGGCTATAGATGATCCGGCGGCAGGTAGCAAGGTTGTTGGTGATCTGGCGGTCGGACGCAAACTTACGGATGGACCGGCCGTCGGCAAAGCTGTCGATGATTCGGTGTCGCTTTGCGATCCGCTACATCAAACACATTGACAGGTTATACGAATGAATCTAAATTATTGACCGTCCAAGAGCCCACTTGCACGGCCTCAGCCCATCACTCTGACGGCGTGACGATGTTTAGGTGAATCGTTTGAAACAAACTAACGGTCAAAACAAAATACGTTGTTTATTTTTTGTCTTTACAAATATTTGGTCGTTTTTAATGTGAGAAAATCGAATGGCAATTAAACGATTGCATCTCTGAAAAACAGAACCAAGATAGAAGCATAGTTGTTATGAGATATCCATTACTCAACATTATTACTTCGTGAAATTAGAGTACTTTTTTATCGTTAGATGTACCTAGGTATATCTTTTTAAAACATGACTTGTCAAGAACAAGAACACGAAAGTTTATTTTGACCCCGATGTACAGTGTATATAACTATAAGAGTTAACATAGACAATATAAAGGCATTTATATTCAATATATACAAGTGCCATGTAATGTGTTTTAAAGGGGCCAATGACTCTCCTATTGAGATTAACAGTCGCTCTAATGGGAGCCACTAAAACGCGCTACATATAAGAACACTTACTCTTGGGCTAGGCTTTTGTTTACGTTGCTTATTGCAACACAATAACCTTGGTAGTAAGCCCTCATCGACATATCGGTTGAGATTAATTACGAGGTTGACACTTACCCATGGTTGCAGTGATCAGTAGTGATCACACCACTTCAAAAGTTACAAAGCGAGTACGTCGTTTGACAACGGCACGAATAAGGAAGTATGACATTCGACTTGTAATGGGGTCAGCACACTGTTGGTTTTCCCATAGGCGACCATGTTAACGTTTTGTCTGATTATAAGAAAACGTGACCTTTAAAATGTCTTAAACTTCTCACCTGCTGTTATCATCATCTCATTGACATGCTGATAGATTTTACAAAAAATTGCCTACTTCCAGCTCTCGTAAAATGCCTGTATGTGTGACACCCGTCAATATTTACAAATGCCGGCAAGAATTACTCCGCAAACAGGTCACACAGGCAAAATGCTGCCAAATATCCTTCCGCTTATTCAAATAATCTATAAATCCACCATTTTACAGGCAACACCTTCCTCAATCACACATGAAAATCTCCCTACTCAAATGCACTTATGTCACAGCATGTGAATTTTGTAAAAAATAATTTCTCAAAAATACTCTGCATTTTTCTTCGGACAGGAAGTCTAACTAGAATATGACCCCCTAATGCCGCTTAGCGTATTACACGTTTATAATGCAAGGAGCAGCGCCCCCTGGCGAATATAATGTACACTCATTCACATAGGCCACTGCAGAAGAAGTTTTAGAACTAAGTTTAACTTGAACTAAATTGAAGTTGCGCCTCCTTACACTACACGACGTTGTAGACCGAATGTAAGGTCACGTCCACACCGTGGTTCAAAATAACGAAACAATTCTTCGTCATGGTTAAACCTTCATACTATATATTCTTAATACCAAATTACTATCGCAGAAATACTGGTTGTAGACCTATGTTTGCTTTGTAGTGTGTTATTATTTCGTGGACGTTTCCTATATTCAGACGCAACGCTATTGATTTTTTCTAATGGCATGTTTCGGGTAGATAAACACTTTAGAATATATTGTGTTCACGTGAATACACAAATGAAGTTTTTGAGATTGACCAACCTTTTTGTTTTGATGCGCTAACCAAATCCCACCTTGTTTCTTGTGTAGCTACTGTCACTTAATTAATCATATCCGCATATGCAGTCTCCTGGTGACACCTTCAGTGACTGAAGTACCTGAACTGGGTTTAAAATAATAAATGTACGTTGTTTTATAGAGCAGTATCCAGTCGGTGGGACTGCTCAAAGCGCTTTACACTCCCAACCGAACACCATCTCGACTTCCCTGGGAAGCATTCTTCTGGGGTGTTTACGTTAGTGGATGCACTAAAACGACTTGATTTATTACTTGCCTGGTCCCATTTACTACCAAGAACGTCGTCTTCAGTTGCAACACGTGGGCAGTGCTTTCGAATCGGACGTTGCAGGTGCATCAATGTATAGGGTGATTAGTGAGGACAATTTTAGTTTTAGTGTAGTAATGTGCTACCTGTATTACTAAACCATAGCGACAGCTTCATATCTGTTTCGGCAGTAATTTGACAGAAAACAGTCACAACGTATAGCGAATAGTTACGAACGCAGCCGCTGTTAATAAGTTACGGGTGGAGCCATCATGTGGCTTTGAAGGTAGTTGATTCAAAAGGGTATATGTGTGAATGACGATTCAACCAGATGGCCACTCAGAGCACAAACCTCCAGATTACAAGGGTACGAGTTACCGAAAGTCCAAACCTGTTTGTATTGGTGTGACAACGTAACATGGGTGACGATATGGTAGCTTGTATACCGGGAACACGAATTGTGCAACTCAAAGAAAGGCTTTACAACGTATAATGGGAGTTAGAAAGGAAGAAAGGAAGAGTCCACATAGGCACAACCAACACACAGGCGGATGGTACAACCAGTATTGTTAATGGTAAGCGGAAACAGTTTTAAAAAATTAAGTTACATGCATCAATATTTAATAACACTGCATAATTAAACATACGGTAGATAGTTTTTTTTATTCAACAATTGTTTCTAGTACAATCACCTTAAATAGGTGCTTGCCGTTAACGTCGCAAAACATATATAGTGAAAGAAAAACCGCTATGCGGACTGGAACCGAAAGTACGGAAACATCCGAAAACGCGGCAACTTGACGTTTTGAGATATGCCCACCTCACCGTCCTTTTTAGAAGAAAACAACTGCTGATTCTTAATATATAATTATTTACCTTAACTTCACAATTGGTCATCAATATGAACTATTGTTTTAACAACGGTTCAGTTGACTTTTCAAAGGTTAGTTAGAAAGCAAAAGGAACCACGAGTTGGGCCTTGATTCCGTTCCTCGATTTAAGTTTTCTTCTTCTTCGTTTCTCTCACAATAGATAGTCTGAAAATGAAACATGTAGAGCTTTGAGAAATTTCGTCCATACGACATCTTCCTGAAATGACATGTATGACCATATGAATATATGGATTTAGCATAGTTTGCACTGAAGAAGTTTCTACCAATTAACGCATTAATAAATAACTTTGCTAGCTTTGATTCCCATATTTCTGCTACAACTGCTCACATCGCAATGTATTGCACAGAATTGTGTGCCAAGTGCGAGATGACGTTCGTGTTGAGACTGATATGTGTAACGTGTACGCACTGTCGCAGACTGTACAGGTCAAAGTTCAACATGCAATGGTATATCTTCTTCATAGATAGTGTTGTTTTCCAGTCAGTTCACGAGTCTGTGAGTGGATCGTATTGTGGCCGGCTCAGTACGATCCAAGAGTCCGTCGCAGGGTCAAACCTAAGACGTGAACGATTTTGACCTCCCACCACATAAATAAATTCGATCAGCGTGACAGCTGCGCCGATCCTGCACGCTTCAGACATGTTAGTGACTGTGTGCCGCTCGCCGCGGGTCGAGTCACACACAAGAGTGGAACACACTGGTGTCTCATGCGCATCCAAACCACCAAAAGCAAACATCTTGTTGCCGTGGCATGGCGGGCATGAACGACCAATCTCGCTGGTTATCGTTCAGATATTCAACTAACAGAGGGCAGCACGTTGTCATCAAAACCCTTCCCTCCGACCACATAGACATAATTACCCTCCGATACAACGCAGTGGTGATACCGTGCTGTTGTCAGTCGTGGCATCGCATACCACCTCTTCGTAGAAATGTCGTACTGCCGGCATTCGACTTTCTCACGACTCTCCTTTCCACCAGTCAGCAACAAGCCTCGGTCAATGCGACATACGCCGTAAAACCTGCCGATCGATGATGGCGGATCCGTCAGAGACTTCCAACAAGTTATGTCCTCATCGTAGTACTGACAGCGGTAGTACTCAGATTCGCAGCCATTCACACTCCGCCCGCCTACCACCAGGAGACGAGACTTCATACGGAAGCTGTGCGGCTATTGCAGATCTCTTATTGGTGCGTAGTGTCCGTCTGGAACGAGATTGTCTCGTGTAGATACATAAAACACATTGGGGGTAAAGAGGCCACCCATATTACGTATGAGCCGCTGGTAATGGCTGGTTCAATACGGCAGGCGGACGTGTTCGAGGATCGCATCAGTGGACGAAATGTAATTCTCCGGACTGATTTTTACTTAGACAAGCGACTGCCCAATTATTGTTGGTCTATCGACACCACCGTCTACAGCGCTCATTGGAATGTCATTCCGACATTATGCACGATCTTAGATGTTTCCCTTTCAGCATTTAAGATATGTCCATGCCTTCCTCATTACATTCGCATTGTCTTGTACACGTCCTTCGCCTCACTCGTACTTACAGACGCCTACCATCGGTAACCATTCCGCCTATATGCACTAAGCCACTTTTCCAGAAAATGACAGCAGGGCGCATCAGCATCGGGTCTCTAAAACGACGCTCTGCCTACTAGTATACGTGGAACAGTCATCAATGAAAATTTTTAGTAGTGATTATTATTTTTGAGTTTTATTATTTATTAATATTGCATTTATTTGATTGAAGTAAACTAACTTGCCAATTTATACATTAAATGCGATTAAACATGTTGCTCTGGGTTGTAATTATTACAATAGTTTGCTTACATTACAAGAGCAGCCTGTCTCTAATGGTGGTAGACAAACGTAAAAAAAACAATTTAATTCATACTGCAATTAAGGGTATCTGGGATCACTAATAACATCCGACGATCGATGCAACGTTGAAATCAAAAGACCCATTGCAATGGCCAAATCACAACATGAAAAACATTTTAACAAACACACATATATCAGTTGAAGTGGGAAAACGTGTACTGCAATGCTACGTAGAGCCAATATTGCTATATGGATGTGAATCCTGGACAATAACCAAAAGTTCACAAAAAAACATTGAAGCCACTGAAAGGTGGTTCTTAAGACGAATGCTGCGAATGCCATGGACTGCAAAGCAATGAAGTTATCTTTAGGACAGCCAATTAAAAAAGAAAGATCATAACCAAAATTAGAACACTACAAGCACGGCTATATCATGAGAAATTAGAAGTTAGAACACATTATAGTAACAACAAGAACGATAGATGGGAAAAGATCCAGAGGACGCCAGATAATAAAATCTGTCAACATGGTGTGGAAGGAGCACAACAGAACTGCTACAAACTACAAACGACCGTGCGGTTTGGAGGGCGATGATCGCCAACTCTTTTCACGGACATGGCACATAGGAGAAGAACAAGATAAATGCATAGTATGATTGTCTTACATTTGTCTCATCAATACTAAATTAGTGTATTTATATTGAAGCGTTGCCTTGATTTTCGACACTGAAGGTCGTCTTGACGTCAATGTTGATGTTGTTGATACAACAAATGCTGCGCGTCTGCTGTTGCTGCAGCTACGGCTGTTGCTGCTGCTTCTATTACTACTACTACTACTACTACTATTACTACAACTACTACTACTACTACTACTACTACAATTAATACTGCTACTACTACTACTACTACTACTACTACTACTACTACTACTACTACTACTACTACTACTACTACTACACCTCCTACTACAATTAATACTGCTACAACAACAACTACTCCTACTACAATTACTACTACTACTACTACCACTACTACTACTACTACTACTACAATTACTACTGCTGCTACTACTACTACTACTACTACTACTACTACTACAATTAATACTGCTACTACTACTACTACTACTCCTACTACAATTACTACTACTACTACTACTAATCCTGCTGCTGCTTCTGCTGCTGCTGCTACTGCTACTGCTACTACTATTACTACTACAACTACTACTACTGCAATTATTACAACAACTACTTCTACTACTACTACTACTACTACTACTATTACTACTACTACTACTACATCTACTACTACAACTACATAACAACAACTAATAATACTATTAGTAGTAATAACAATAACATAATAATCGAACATATTGGTCATATTGGTTTCACAGGAGACGCCCTCTGACGTGCGTTGTGCTTTTCTGCATCTCCGCCATCATTGTCTTATTTGACGAAAGCGAGTCTTGTTTCGTTCCGGGGCCCAGACAAACAGGTAACCATTACGTTAACAATCTTGCTATAGAAACATTAATTCAGCCGACATGAAAGTATAAAATTAGTTGATATTTCGAATGAAAACGTGGCGCCAGTGGTGCCTAACGGAGATTCTCGTGCAATACAACAAGAACGGAAATAACTTCAGGTTTCAGTAGGACGTCGCGCTGACATTACTGCTGATTCTTACTACGTCAACACGGGGCAGTCGTACCACAAATATCGGATGGTCAAACGTCGGTTCATCTGATGATTATTATGAAAATTGCCAAACGCACATGCGTCGTCTTCCATGAATTCCTATGCTATGATATATGATGTACTGTGTTTAACACAGGATGCTGACTACGAGTCCCATGTAGAGCGTCCACCCCTCAAAGCACCTTTGCAGACAAAATGGGGGAATACTGTATTTAATTGTTTTAATAAAATGTTTACATCATATTGTTCATACTGTGAATATAGACAAAAGTAAGGTCTTATATAGCGCAATATCCAGTCCTGAGGACTGTTCTTTACACGCTTATACTTCACTCCCTGGTAGACCTATACAATTGAACACCATCTTGACGTCTCTGTGAAGTACACTGTGTGCGATGTATATGTGTGCGTGTGTGTGCGCGCGTGTGTGTTAGTGCGTGTATGCATGCGTGTGCAGATTTATGTGTGTTTACGCGAAAAGCGAAATAGATTTAACAAGATTTAACAAGATTGCCACCCAGAGAATTAACTCTAGGTAGCAGGTGGACAAGGAAGCCCTTGGCTTTTCGAGAGTCCGACCTTTTTATCTATGTGTATCCCGCCCGTCTGAGGTATGTGTCGATTTTATTTTTAAACATATTCACGCTACTAGCACCCACACAATCAGCAGGTAATCTGTTCCATTCATTTACAGTCCTTTGTGAAAATGAAAACTTTCTTATATCCAATCTACTCTGCTCCTTTGCTAATGCAAGATCATGTCCTCTAGTCCTTCTATCTTTCTTAACTGAGAAAAACATATTTCTATCAATATTTTCATAACCCTTCAATATTTTAAACACTTCTATCTGGTCTCCTCTCAATCTCCTGGTCTCTAGTGTTGTTAAACCGCATTTTTTTAGGCGTATTTCATAACTAAGATCCCTCAGATTTTGTATCATTTTAGTTGCTCTCCTCTGCACTCTTTCTAGCATATCTATGTCCTTCCTGCGATATGGCCTCCACGCTTGAATACAATATTCTAAATGAGGCCTAACTATTGTTTTGTACAGCGGTATTATTAGCTCTTTTTCCTTATACGTTATGTTTCGCCTAATTAATCCAAGGATTTGATTTCCCTTTGAAGCTGCAATTCCGCACTGCTCTGAAATCTTCATATCAGCACTAACGGTTAACCCTAAGTCCTTTTCTTTTACAGTAGTACTTAGTACAGTACCCCCCATTGTATATTCTACCTCTTCGTTCCCATGTCCTATGTGGAGGCATTTACATTTCCCAAAATTGAACATCATTTGCCATTTTTCAGACCATTTCATCAACCTGTCAAGATCATCTTGTAAATGCTGTCTATCTCCATCACTTTTAATCCTTCTAAACACTTTTGTATCATCCGCAAATTTCAACACCTTGCTTGTTATTTCATCATCCAAATCGTTGATGTATATTAAGAATAATATAGGACCTAATACTGATCCCTGTGGTACCCCACTCAATACTGATTTCCAGTTTGAAGCCTCCCCATCAACTACTACACGTTGTCTTCTGTCAATCAGCCATTGTTCTATCCAGTTTATTATACCATTTCCTATGCCATGGGCCTTTAGTTTAAGCAGTAATCTTTGATGTGGTACTTTGTCAAAAGCTTTTTGAAAATCTAAGTAGACAATATCTACTGGTGTTCCCTCATCTACCCACTTAGTGATGTCTTCCAAAAAACATAACATATTTGTTAAGCATGACCTCGCTTTAAAAAAACCATGTTGAGATGGGTTTATCAAGTTTTGTTTAACAAGAAAATCCACCATGTGATCTTTAATTAGTCTTTCTAATAATTTACAAATCACTGATGTTAAACTCACTGGTCTATAGTTCTCTGACTTGTTTCTCGAACCTTTTTTGAATAACGGTATAATGTTTGCTTCTTTCCATTCTAAAGGAACCACTCCCTCTTCTAATGACAAGTTGAAAACTGTTGCAAGTGGTATGCTAATTTGTTCTACAATTTCCAATAGTAGTTTGGGTGGAATACCATCCACTCCAGGTGATTTATTTTCCTTCATAGCCCTTCATAGCAAGTATTCGTTGCTTGTTTCACAGGCTGCGGCAATTACAGCCCAGAATACTTCATCTGCTGCTGCAACATGCTTCAACTGACAGGTCCAAATACGACGTGCTGCGGTACCAGAGCCTACAACAGAAACCGGTATACTTGCAGCGGTGAAACCGTTCATCGAAAGACCAGAAAGGACGCTTGCTGCGATACAACAGCGTACAATACCAACGACCACATGTGCTGCTACGATACTCTTCGGGATAAAAGCAGTATCGACGCCTGTTGCTGTACCAGGGCATACGACAGCAATAGATTCAGGTGTAGCCTCATAGCGATACGGCCTAAAGGCAGTAGTAACGGATGTTGCTGGACCTTGGCATACAACGACAATTTCTGGAAATGCTGCGACGGCCGATTGGTCTTTGGAGATACTTGACGCTAATCAATAAACGTATGATGAATTTTATTTGTAATTCATGATACGTATTGAAATGTATACCTAATATCAATATGTACGTCAATTTGTACAAAAGTACATACAATCAGTCCTTGTATTATGTCTGTATGTTGATACACTGAGTAATTATCAACTGTAAAACAAGGCATACAAAAATTATGCTATTCTGATTTGTGACATGTAAATTTGTTGTTGTTTATATTTATGGGGTGGCTCCTATGCTAGCGATATTATATATCTTAATGGGAGTCTCCCGACCTTATCTATTACTTACGTTATTCATTGTATAATTATCGTATTTATAGGTCAAATAAATTGATTCTGAGTTGGGCGTCAATTACCTGCGTGTCTACGAAGTTTACCAATACTTAACAAAGAGGCCGTCACAAAAAATTGTGAATTTGTAGATTTACCCCACAGTGGACTTTATCATATGGGACGATTCGGTAGAACGCTGCGTAAAGTCCCATGATGCTTTGAGTGATGACCACGCCATGTTGCTAAAATAAAATTTGTTTACACAACGCCGTCTCTGCATCTCTGTACGACCACAGACAACAACACATGGTGGCAGCGATACGCGAACATGGCTAACGACGAGGTACGCCAATGTAAGCAACTTTTCTTTCCAGGGAAATTCGAAGGAGCAACTGGTCCAGCTCAGTGTGATAAACCATTAGAAAGGTATATTTAATAGAAAGACAATCATACCAGATTTAACTCTCTGTGAATAAAATTGGCGAAGTTATGAACAATTGTGTAAAGGCCATTGAATAAATTTGTGTGACAGTTTTTTATCTGAAGTAAATGTAAAAAAAATAATAGTGCGTAATACAAAGGTCTTAAAAATATTGATATTTTATGTATTTCCTTTAAATATCATTTACAAAAGGAATTATACATAAAATTAAGTTAATTAACTAAGCATCTAACCTATCGGAAAAGCTTTCAAATCGTCATCCAGCGTATATACGTGTACATAATATATATGGCTCGTTGTCATATACCACATTGAACCAGCTTGGGAAGCCTGCTACCCACAGGTTGGAGAATATACTTGGTTTCCATTATGTTGATATCAACAAATTCTGACATGTTTCAGAAGTGGCAGGTATACCAATAAAATCATGTGGACGTTAGTGGGTACGTGCATGTCATGTATGCAAAGTTAGTAAAATGTGTGTGAGAGTATAAGTATAGCCAAATATTGCATGCATTGATGTAAGCATTCTGCTTTGGCCTTGCACCATATAATTATGTAAACATAATTTATATGTAGGTTTGTGAGTGTTTTCGTGGGTGTGAAATTTGTAAAGTTAGAAGGATAACCAACTACTGCAAGCAATAATAAGCATTCTGCTACACAGCATGCATGTACAACATTATATATATATAATGTTATATATATATATATATATATAACATTATACATATATATATATAATGTTGTACATGCTGTGTAGCAGAATGCTTATTATTGCTTGCAGTAGTTGGTTTTATATATATATATATATATATATATATATATATATACATATATTGCTATGCAACTTTGAATTATCTGATGTAATGTTCTATCTGCAAAGATTCGTTTGCAGAGAACAGCGATGGCTCGAAATAGGATGTGAAGAATCACTTCTACATCTGCATCTACATCAGAAAGTGTTGTCAGCATTTCAAACACCTTGTCCTTCTTGATGCG